>JABXJD010000103.1:0-490000 GCA_013375575.1 Percina caprodes
TATTTTGTCCATCTCATTGAGGAGCAATATTATATGGATGGGGAAAATATTATATATAAAATAATATAACTTAACAGTATAATGCTCACCAAAAATCATGTTTGGGCTACCTTGCAGGCACCCTGGAGAAGCAATGGAATAAGAGGGAGGAGGAAATAAGAAGAGAGAGAGAGAGAGATCAGACAGAGAGGCGATAGAGATGAAAATGACAGAGATTGTACCAGCAAGAGAGGTGGAGGGGCGACTGAGGGGATTAGTAGCAGAGCGAGGAAGATGCTCTTTCTTTCTCTTGCTCTCGCTCCTTCGCTCTTTTTCCTCTCTTCCACATGCTACAGGCACTTTGCCTGACACACAGTGATGAAACAGAATACATCCTGTCCTGTGTGCCCTCCACACTGCATGACACATGTACTGTATATAAACACAATAACATTCACAAGGAAAAATCTTCTTGACTTATGTAACTGCCTTTGTTGCACTATGCATTCACTATAGACCCCTCCCTCTGAAGGCCTGTATATGGTGTGTGATGAGATGATGTGTGTGTCTTGTCTCTTCCCCATCCTCTCTCTTCTTTCTCAACTGGGCAGTTATAATTCCTAGCACTACAGAAATAAAGTAGCACACAAATATGTAAGTATGTTGGTGTGTGTGCGTGTGTCACAGGCGCACATTTTTGTACTGCACAGATGGACTAGTGAGTCATCAAAGCACTGTTGTTTCATCAAGTGTGTGGTGTGTTTGTCTGTGTGAATGTGTGTTCTTTTTATTAGTCCCATCACTCAGAGAGAAGGTCCTTCTTTCTGCACTCCTGAATTACTTAATCCAATCTAATTCATCACCTGCATTAATCCACAGTCCCTGTTTCTCTGCTGTCTGTTCCCTTGGCATACTTGTGTGTACTGACATGTTGAAATAATCTCCATCATTACAACATGCTAATCTGGTACTTTATAATTTAAAAATGTGCATGTGTCTTTATACTATAGGTGTCTTTTTATCCTTTAAAAGTATTAATATGATTCTCATATGCTTACATTCATCTAAACACCCATTCATTTTAAGCCACTTGTTTGGTCAGGGTTGGGATTTTGAGAGGATAATCCTTCATGTTTTTCATGACGCTTTGACTTTTCCTCAGGCCAAAATTTTTACTTGTACAAGAGTAATATGAACACCAAAAGACAAGGCTAGATTGCCATCACAATTGCAATGCAGAATAAAGGCCCTGATGTACGCCAGAATAGACATAGCTAGAAGGGTTAACAACAGACATGCTCACGGATCTGTTTACGCTACAATGGGTGTCTACATAGGTGGACATGTCGCGGTTGATGCATCATTCTGATTAGTCAAGATTATTATTTTGTCCTTTTTTAGGCTTTTATTTGACAGCTTAGACATGAAATAGTAGAGAGACGGGGAATGACATGCAGCAAGGGCCGCAGGTTGGAACCAAACCTGTGGCCGCTGCAGCGAGGACTGAGCATCTGTTCATGGGCGCATGCTCTACCAGGCTAGATACCCAGGTGCCCCCAGACTTAAATGTTGTGCTGTATGCAGACATTTTCAAAGTGTATGTCCATGTCTGCAAAAGGCTTAATGAAATATATGCCATGCAGACCCTTACAGCTAATAAGACTGCATAATTTGTGCTCCGTGCATCAAAGGGAGGAAAGCATCTTGAGAGTAATGACCCCTTAACCCTTAATGTAGTGCCATCATGCAAATTGTACCTAATTTTACTATTACTTGTGTGGCTCTAAAAACAGCATATCATCAGTATGATCTTTGTTAGGTCAAACACTTTTTGCCTTTTGTTCTTCACACCTAACAAATATATTTAATTTATTTCTGTTTTCCAGCTTGTATCTTGCTCGAGGACACTTCAGCAATACAGATGCTCACCAACATAGGGCCTTCAACCTCCGTCCTCCCATTGAAGGACATCTTGATTATGCCACCCAGCTGTCCTTCGTGCACGTGTGTCAGAGATCAGGGTAGAGAGAAAATGCAGATGCTATACAAAGTTCAACCCACAAGTGTGTGTGTGTGCGTGCGTGCGTGCGTGCGTGCATGCGTGCATGCGCTAGTTCTCTGGCAGCCTCCAGTTTAGTGCTGGATATACTTGGCCTTCAGTCTCACATTAATCTAAGAGCAAAGGACAGCACTCCGATTAATATTTTATATGCTGCATGACACTTGGCAAGACGCCCTTCTCGTGCTATTGGCAAAGTGACAACCATACAATGTACCAACAGTGTGTCTAATTAGTCCAAAAGCAGACACAACAGAATTCATGCCAGCAGGGAGTGCTGTATAGATAACTTAATCCATCAGTTTGAATAAATCTATCGATGCTGGTGTTGTAGTTCTGTAATATGATGGTATCATTAATAAAGATGCATACAGAAATCAGCAATCTGTTTTTTTTCTTACTCTAGTGTCTGTTTTGCTTTTCTAGGTGAGTCTCTCTCAAGGTTCCCTTTCATTTGACTTCTCTGACTATACTAATGATTCATCTCACTCATCTCACTGTTTTTGTTTGGTTTTTTAACCTTTATTTAACCAGCGTGTGAGTAAGATGGCACAAAATCAGAGTAATCCTACCTTGACCGACTCTAGGAAGACAGGGTCTATCCTATTTTCTTTCTCGTACAGCATTTCTGCGCACTGATTTGTAGTTTAACGGTCGATCTCTTACACACACACCAGTTACCGAGGTGTGTATACAGCCAATCAAGTGTTACCGCACGGCTGGCATTATACTAACTATTGCTGTGCTGGCAACTCACAGGTACCTGCCCTTGAAAGTAGGCCTGACTCTGCATTGGTTGGCACATTGAAACGCATTAGAGGCCAACGGTGGCTAATCTCCCGTGGTCCTACCTTTGAAAAGATTTGTTTGATATTAGTGCCAGAGGGCGCATGTGTGTTTGTGTCAGGAGAGAGGCGGGAACAAGAGACACACACACACACACACACACACACACACACAGTACAGTACACTTTGATTGCTTTGAGGTAGTGTTAGGAATATGGTGAGGAGAACTCCAGGGACTGGCTTAATGGCTGTGTTGGTTTGGAAAATGTTTTTTTTAGCTTGGTAAATGATGTAACATTAATTTTAATGTTCTTGTTTTTCATTCTCTAACCAACTATTCCTGCCAAGGAACAGTACAGCACAGTATAGTACCTGGCAAGCTTCTATTTAAGATCAGATTAGTGTTTGATGGTCCTCAGTCCAGATGCATTTAATTGTCTTTTGGAGCTTGTATTAAAACAGAAACTTGTGATCTCACAGTGTAAATGTGTTAAAGGTTAATTTGGCATTAATTACATTCTAATAAAACACTTTCCTCCTTACCACTTTGAGAGGGTAATACATAAAGCCATCTAAATACGTATGCTGGCTCCCGTTGCCACATCCATTATTCATAGACAGGAGGAAGACTTTTAGTCCTGCCGTTGCTTGTGTCTTCCTCTCCATCTCTCTTTCCCTGTTTTTCTTCCTCTTGTCTTTCTGTATATAGCCAAACCATGTTCCTTTTGAAATTATTCTCCCCCTTGTCATTTTAACTTTCCACTTGGGTTTTGTCTTTGAAACTGTTATACTTGTTTTCTATTCCTCTTTTTTCTCTCCATAATCCTTATGGCGTCTGTAGTCTCAGTCCTTAAATATCTCAGTTGTGTAAAGCAGACATTGATCATAATTGTGTGGAGGATGATCTTTATACCTTATATACAAATTACAAGCGTATGATCTGGGTCTGTCCTTTTAATTGCCTCTTCACTCTCCCCATCCATGTTACCCAATAACGAGCATATCATTGTACAACTTTATGGTTACATGGTAAAATTGATCAGATGTCAGGCATGGTTTGGTACCTGCTTTTCTCCCTCGCCCTGCTGGGATTACAAACCCCATTGTTTGGACTATCAAATTATTATTTTTTATGGATTGAAACACTGTTTTCATAGCGAGCATGTTCAATATGTACAATCCAATGAGAACAGTGTGAGGCGAGAAAGAGGAATGAGCTATGTGTGCAAGGGAATTACAAGGTATCCCTTTAGAGAACTGGTGGTTCATGTTTCATTTATATCAGAGATGTTGCTTGTTACCTTACAAATTAGGTATGAGTACATACACAAATAAAAAGCCTTGCCTTGAAAATCAACGTAAAAGCCTTTTATTTTACTGTAAAGAGTGTAATGAGTGTAATTGTCAGTTTTGGATGAGTTTATTAGGAAATAAAACAGATGCCAATATTATTGTTTGCTCAAAGTATTACCAGTTAACTTTCTACTGTTCTTGAGAACAGACACCTAATATGATGTCGTTAATTAATTTTGTGATTATCTTTACACAAAAATTAAGTTTAAAGCCGTCATACTCAGTATATTTATATAAACAGTTATTCAAATGGCTCCATATTTGTAAAATGCGTCACTTGTAGTGATGAACCCACAGATAATTATCAACTCTGCAGTTCCCCTCAACTCAGCTCTTTGTTGTTGTTGTCCCACAACTGATCATGCACAACAAAACATGCAATAATTAAATACCCCTTTTAATACCATGGATATAGTGCCACTTATGGACTTCAATATTCAATGAAAAATAACCTCAAAATGAAATAGCACAATGTGTCAACATGAACACAGCGCTTTCAAGCCGGAGAGCAGAGTTCACTTTGTGGCGATAACTAAATATTTTCAGCCTTCATTCCTTGGGAGTGTTTTTATAGTGTCATTTTGGTGCATAATCTTAACTGTCATCGCTGCATAATGCTCACTTTTTCTGGCTAAACTCTACTACGATGGCCCCTTAAAGGGCTGTTACACAGCTAAACACATCTACTAAGCACCGCTAGTAAAACGGAGCTCTGACGGAGCTAAATACAACCAGCAACTGCTGCTCAAATATCATCGTTCTATTGCACTATAGACAGCTTTACTTAGTTTAAAATAGGCTACTTCTATTTTAGGTACATAATATGGTATATTGGTGTAGTATCATTGATACCTTTGAGGGGGGGATACACTTTGTTCCAACCGGGGATAAAAACAATTTAGCAGAGGCAGGGATATATAGACCAGAAAGGGGGAAATCTGACTCATCCCCCATTGCAAATCACACCCTGGTAGTGGAGCATTTAGCAGCTACAGAGCCATATATTTATCTCAGGAGTTGAGACCAAAACTGAGTCAATCTGAATGTGAATATTGGATTTACAGGTGGCCAGAAACATGACTCCAAATGAATGCCAGTGTTGCTCTGTGTATGATGTATGTTTAATAAGCAACTGTTTGCGAACAAGTTATCTACATCAAGTTAAAAGGCGATAATATCTGTGTTGTTTTCACAGCTTGTTTCCAGTTTCAAACTCCCAAGTTGCCAGAAAATCAGTCAAAGCTAGTTTAACATTTAAGAGCTTAACACAGGACATACCTGCTTGCCAATACTACAACAGTGACAGAGCCTTGTTTAAAATCCAGAGTTAAATTTAATTCTTATTCTTGACAGATGATGGATGATGAACATTAAAGAGTAGAGAAAGACAATAGTTCAGGTGGGATTTAATCTGAGGCCAGCAGGTGAACATGCAACTCATGAGGAGATAGATTGGATTTACTGACCACTTTTGCAAAGTGATACATCATTCTGTGATGGTTTCCAGCACAGTACCAGTGTGTTTTGTTGTGTTGCCAACTTGTGAATTTCTTTCCTCTCCGGTCTTAATGGTACTCACACACACAGACACATATAGGGTTTTCAATTAGAAAATGGTCCGCTATAGCCACGCCACAGGCTCACAGCAGGGGATAACGGCAACATGCTGCTGTGGTCCTGCTTGGTCGCAGGGCCGACCGGTGTTGACCCGTGACGGTCTCCTCCTCTTAGCTGTGTCTTTGGCCAATTTACATACAATTTTATGTCGCAGTTTACATTATGGGCTATATTTTGGCTAAATGTCCATTTTGACCAAACCAGACTGATGGCAGAATTTTCTGTTTTAGGCTAAATAACGGCCACAAAATCAGATTTAGAAAAAAACTAAAAACATCATGGACGCCGGGTGCTTGGTGGTTCATAGCTACAAGAAAATGAAAATCACAGAGGGCAGATCTAATGTAGACTGTAAAGTGAGTTGAGAGCCTCTGCTTCTAGCACAGGTCATGCTGTAATTGGCCAAGTGGGGCTCAGACCGCTAGGGTGTTATCAGCAGATAGAGTCAATGTCCTTGCACTTGTCCACAGGCCAGAACTCATGTTTAATACATAGTCACCTTGTACCCAGCTTAATATGTGCGCTATGTGAGATATGCACATAATGAATAAAACACACATAACCAATGTGAACTGTACTTACCCAAAGCCAAATAGGTAATTTACTGATTGTCGCCACTAGAATTGTTTCTTGTGAAAAACATAATTTAGAAGTATGTTCACAATAGGCTCAGAACAGACCCCAACAACACTAAAGTCACTTTTAAGCAGTAATTGCAGCCACTTGTTTCATGGAGGCATTGTTTAGCTTCGTCGCCTGTTGGAACATAATCCTTTAACAGGATTTGCATTGCTATCACAACAGCAGAACTTGTGATTTCTGTTAAGCCTCTGTCTGTCACACACTGTAAATGAGACCAATAAACAGTTTGTCAGTTACAATAGCAAAGCATAGCTAAAAATCACGTCTGTCCCATCCAAGATGATCACATTTGTCATACAAACCGAATATTCTTATATTCCTCATTTTTCTTTCATACAGTATCTATCCCTCTCTGGTGAGTTTCCTTCTCTTTCATCTCCCCCCCTCCCAATACATTTCTCATTTTCTCTCCTACGCTATGCATGCTTTTGAAGGAGGGTTTGACCACCAGCTGTTCTGCTGACTCAGCATTTGTTGCCCCATAGTTTTTATCCCTTTACTTCTTACTGCATCCCTTCTATCTCATTCTCGCTCCTTCTTTTTTCTCATCCTTCTTTCCACTTTACCGCCTTCAACCTCTACATCCAGTGAATATCCAAACCTCTTTCCCTGCTTGTATTCTGTTCTTTTTTCCTCTCTCTCCCTCTGTCTTATCTTTTTTCAGGTATTTGCCTCTCAGTTGCCGCACAGTAACTCAGTGCTGAGTTGTCTTTCTAAAAATAGATGATGTACTGGGTTATTAACACCCCACTATTGGGCAGAACTGGCTGTGCTCCAGACACCAACAATCCACATTATCCGTACTGCATGCGGAGGCGAGGGGGTCACGAATTTTACTTTGCATCACCACTGTGCCCGCCTTGCCTGGCTCATGCCCAGACTAATTCATAGACAATATGTCTTAATAGAGCCATGTTTTTTTTGTACAACTGGCCATTCTTTGTGTTACATCATTGCCTGTCACTGCAATCTTCACAGATCAATAAGGGAGACTCGAAGAGCTAAAGAGGTTATTTTGTTTACTGTTTCTTCTGCAGTAAACTAATCCAAATATGTATTCAAGTTAAAAGTTGTCTGTGTAATATGTATATCTTGCACTGTGCAGTGTCATTACGACCATGCATGCTCCTGTTGCTACAATTTTGAACCTGCACATTGAACCTGCCAGTGCAATCTTCATTTATGCAGCATTTTCCCGCCCCTCTAATCAGCCTTCTACCTGCAAACTCAAAGAACAGGTCTCATTTCTTACAGGATTTTGGATTACTGCAATGTTGAACTGTGCACCTCAGCAAATGGCCATTGTCAAGAATGTCATAGAGATGAATGTAAGAGACAGGGGCTATAATAGATGTGTGTGTGTCGCAGTGCTTCCCAAGGTGAGTGTGTGGAAGCTGAGGCAGCGGCAAATACTCAGCGGCCCCATTGCTGTTTAATTGTTTGCCTGAATAATAAATCAAATGTGTCAGGAGAGATTATTTATACAAGGACTGTGTTAAACAAATGAATCACCAGTTTGCTCAACTCTTGGTTTTTCCTGAGTGTGTAGCTATGTGTCGGTACCTCAGGATTGCCTTTGTGAGCTATTTGCTTGTGTTTCAGTACGATTGCATGACAATACTTTTTTTTCCCCTTATGAGGGAGCATGAATCTAATGGCTTGCTCGCGCTCTTCTCTGTCATTGATGGATTTGGTGCTACTGCTGTGGCAGAGGGAAGGGAAAGAAAAACAAATTAACATAAATACGTCTTAGGGGCCCCTTTGGAGATTTACAATGTGTAAATCTCTAAAAGTCAGAGGGTAGACCTGGGCTTTTTAAACTTACAATGTGCACCAGCACCTTGGTAGGATGCTTGTCATTGTTCCTGCTGTTGCTAAGCGACAACTGAAAACCTGTTTAAAGGACATTTTTGCTCAAGTGGAGACGTTTTCAAATTTCACTAACCATTGTGCAGCTCAGCGCAAAAAAATGCCCTGCCCTCTCTGTCCAGAGCATGTCTTCCATACCATGTAAACCAAGAAAACCATGTCAGCATTGTTAAGAGAGGTCCCTGCTGGACACATAGGATATGCTTTCATTTCCCCAGTGCTGTAAAGGCATAAAAATAGAGAGGGTTGTTGATGTGTGATGCTGTACATTTCTAAACAAATGTTTTGTGGCTAAACCTATAAGGAAGTTTGAAAGCTGGAATGTGTCAAAAATATAATTATCCATTTAAATTCTGCACTTGAAAAAGCTATTATTGAAAAAAGAATTAAAAAAACATCCACAAATGTGCCAAGTCAGGGTGGAGCGACAAAAAGGCTGACTTCAGGAAGGTAGAGCCAAGTGCCTGGTAATGGCAGAGTGCCAGCCACAATGCAGGGAGAGATCATGGCCTGAAAGAATAGAGATGCAGCTCCCTCAGCAGCCTTTTAATCTGATGTAAACAGCTGCAGGCAGCCATCGGGAGATTGGGAGATGGGTAACATGGGAGCTTTTAGGCAGGTTAAGGTCAAGGTGGGTTGCAGAGTTATGGATGATTTGTAGGATATCACATCCAAATGGGAACTAAGTAATGTGCACAAGCATCTGCGCCGAGTCCTTTGTGGTTGCAGTGGGGGTCTTTGCTTTGTTGTTTCTTGAGGCTTAATACTGTATTGTTTCCTCTATTGTTTTTTGTTGTAAAGGCATTCTTGTTTTTCCCTGTCTTGCTCCTATGCTCATTTATTTTTCTTTCTTTCCTTTGACTATTATTTTTGCATTGCCTCCCTTCTGTTCCCTCTGCTTTCTGCCGCCCAGCTTCCATCGCCTCATGGCTGTCTCTTGGTCTGGTGCAGAGCAGCCTGTGCCCTGTGGCCCCCCCTCCCTCCCGGCAGGGTGATGTATGAGTGGCTAGCTTTGACGTCACTTCAGGCCCAACGTCATAGCAACTCAGCGCTCCCAGGCTCACTCTTTCTGGTGCTTTCTCTCAGTGCCTCTCCCTTATTCCTTCTTCTCTTTATCCTCCATTAATCACCTCTCTTTTTCTCTTTTCTCTTTCCATGTCTCCTCCTCTGTGAGGTCGCCTCTGTTTTACTGTTTCCCCTTCTCCACATCCGTTTCTTTATCTTGCCTATAATCTTTAATTGCTCTGGCCAATGTTAAAACGTGCCTATCTTCTTTGTCCACTCTCCTTCTCGTTCTTATCCCTCTGGAGCTTTCTATTCTCATTTAGAGCTGCATCCTCTCCTTCATTTTTGCTATTTATTCCTCTCAGTCAAATATACAGAGTCATGCTTTGTTTGAAGAAGGCAGACCAAAAATGAGCCAACCATTCTCTCATGTGAAATACAGGATCATCCCAATTCAATTACACTTATCAGGATCAACTCTATTCCTGGATAACGTGGTTTCATAAAACCTGCAGTCTGTTTCCCACTGTACCCAGCCAATTCTCTCTATGACAACTCTGCTTTGCCAGATGCCCAGTGACTCACCTTTATTAGTCAGGAAACTTGCCTGTGGCTTTGACAAAAATAAATATAAGAGGAGCAATATAAAAGGGAATTATCAGTCAACTTTGACTTCTAGAAACACTCGGGAAAATTTCATCAAGCTTGACAAGACGTGAAGCTGACCCACTTTCTGTTTTCACTCTCTGGCTTCCTCTCTTTTCCTGTCTTCTTGTCTTGCTCCCATGGCTGCCTGCGGTCAGTTTGTCGACTTTTAGCATTGGTGCAGTGTGGTAAGAGGGGCGCAGAGCAAGATAGAGCCCTCGCTTGGTAAGGGAATGAGGAATGCTCTTGTCAGCCACTGAGACACATGTTCTACTGAGCCTGTCCCGTGTGGATGGAGTCAAGGCACTTCAGAGTTACTTTGGGTCATGTTTGTTAAAATACTGGAAAGAATTTGACCATGGTAACAGAGATGTCTAGGTATTTTTCTGTAGAGAGATGTCATTTTAAGATTCAGGAAAGTTCATGCACAGAGTTTTATTTTTTTATTTTGCTGGCATTTGTAGTGCTCAGAGGACTTGAATGGAACATTTTTGTTCAGCGGTTCGATATTACTTGTCAATCACAGTGTGACCAGTAATTTCTAATCTAATTCCGTCTTACTATTTTTGTTCCAAACAAACACTGCTACCTCTGAATAACAACATACCAATGTGAAAATAATCTTTTCCTCTGCACATGAGGATTTTTCCAGGACTATACACATGTTTCCTCCTGAGGAAATATTGTGGGTAACATGTATTTAGTTGATAACATGCAGGCTAAGGCCCCTTCCATTTGGTTCAAGGATCATATAAAAAGGTATGATCATGTTCATCATGTTTTTCTTTAATCCTGTGAAAGACTTTGTAAATGGTTATTATAGCGTGTGATGTGAAAACAACCTACAGAAATGGAATTCATGTTATTTTCCTCCCTGGCGTGAAATCGAGTCAAAGACACACTGTCAGAAGAAACATTTATTTTATAGGAAACACATTTTGACCAAACAGTGGTAAATAGCTACCCAGTGTTAGAGGTTTACAAGAACAAATGGAAAAGCTTTCATGCACTGGGTAAATACTGAATTACCATCACATATTGAGAGCAGCAGAAAGAGCATTCAAATAAATAACACAGACAGTGTATTACTTTTAAGATGGAGCAGTTGTGTTTATGGAAACACTTTTTTTCTTTTATTATTTTTGAGCTAATTGATGAGCTAATCATTTGGCAAAGGATTAACAAACAATTTACTGGTTCATCATAAAACTATTGCAAACTTATTAACCTTTAGAAATATTATTTAACGGGCGCCCGGAGAGCTCATTTGGTAGTGCTGGCGCCCATATATAGAGGTTTACTCCTTGACGCAGCGGGCCGGGTTCGACTCCAACCTGCGGCCCTCTCTCTCTTTCCCTTCTTTCATTTATTCAGCTGTAAAGGCCTAAAAATGCCCCAAAAATAATCTTAAAAAAAAAGTTATTTAACTAGAAAATGTAAAATAATTAGTTATGTGTGCCATTTATTAATTATTGTTAATATTTTCTATACAGTATTAACTTGGTTAGTCAGTTTGACTCAGTCGCTGTTTACTGCTTAGATAAACCTTACTACTGGCTACTACTCTGTAGTCGGCAGTTGACAGCTGTCACAATTGCATTTAATTTTCAAGAGACATTTGTTGTCATAAATAGTTTAATATAAGGGCCAAATCCAAATTTTAGGAGATACAGTATATTAAAAGATTACGGCATTGATATAAACAGTGGGTGATGTTAACCTAAGTCCCATTATTCATGTATGTCGTGGTTTACTTGCTAAACCGGTTTCCACTGCACTTTCTAGCATTTTCTTTTTATCGATACCAACTACTTCAACTTAAGCAAGCTCAAAAAACGTTTGCAGTATTTTAACTCTTTTTCTCTCTCATATTTCCAGCGTTTTATGCACAAAATTAAATGTGCATAGAAACAAATGGGCGTAAACACACTCATTGTAATCAAATAACATTCTTTAAAGCATTTAGACATGTTTTACTGAGATACACATGAGCAAGTTAACAGCTTCTTTATGTAAGGTGTAAGGTATTCTAAAAGAACTAGTGTCTCTTAGTCAATGCATGTACATAAATGTGAAGAGAAGAATGCAGAACCTCAGTCTACCGCAACTAAGTTGCTTATGGTGAAATTCATTCTTTGCAAAGCTCTTTATACACTGATCCGAAGTCTTTCCCAAATGGACTCAATATCTTGTTTTGGCATGCTGCATTTCTATAATAATTATTGTGGCAACATTCACTTGAAACATAAATAAAATCCCCTTTTCCTTCTTTGAAGGTTTGACTTTATGTTACAGGGTGTTTTTTTTATAATTTCCTCTGTGTCAACACGTATGTGCGCTTAATGATAATGTGCTTGCGGGATGGCTGCCTCTCTTCAGAGAGAAGGCAATTTGAGCAGTTTCAAAAGCACAACCTTAAATCTTTCCTGCTCTCTTTCTGAGGCCCTGGATTATTTGGTTGCCAGGAAACATAAGGAAAGAGTTTTCAAATAAGTCATTTTGAGTGAGACGGACTATACTGTCGCAGGGCACAAACTATCCTGACTAACACTGCACAGGCACTGTTGCTTGTATGAATGTTACACAAACAGAAACTATGTACCTCTGTACATATTGTCTACTGGACAGATGGGATGGTTTTGAGTTGTGAGATTTAGTGCCAATTGAAAAATGTATCAGGCATTATGGTAGACTATTTTGTACGATTTGGCAAACCGCAATAGCAGAGGCGCCACTTTGTCTCTCATCACTTTTCCCCGTCTGAGCTCGGAAACAATTAAAAGCTAAAGCTAAAAATTAAAGCTTTTAGGCATACCACATCACAATCCTCATTAAATGAGCTGATCTAAGCTAGCTTGCTCGCCCTTACTTGCACATTCTGGCCTACATGGACGTCAGCATACCAAGTCTGTGACAGTTTAGCCAGCAGCAGTATCCTCGAGGATCGCAGCCATATAGGTCAAGTGGAGAGAGCATTAGGGTCCTCTGTCCTCATCCACTGGGTGTGACAGTGTGTGCTGATGAGCTTTTTTGCTTCTCTCTCATAGTCAAGAGTCATTGTGTTAACATTGTGTTAAGGCATACACACGCTGTTGTGTTTTTTTTGTACGGAACCCAAAGAGGAAGCTGAACGCTACATGAAGAATGCACACCCTCTTGATGTTCACACTGTAGAAATTTCTAGTTGCAATTTATTTCTTCAATCACTTCAGAAATGGAAGATAGGTACATTTTATTTACATACGCACATTTGCGTCCAGGATACAACTTTATTTGAATTACACCTTTCAATTGGCCTTAGAATAAAAGCCCATTCGTAGAATTTGAGATTTACCAGTGAGAGGCTGGTTAAAGTGTTATTATGATACATAGTTAAAAATGCGGTCCATGGTTGCGTCCTTTTTCATAAACATATTAACATGAGTGAACTTTATCCCATTTGTGTGATGACAGAAGACAGAATACAAGCTTTGCTTCCTATAGATCCTATGCAGTGTTTGTTTAAGCAAAGGTTACATCTCCATTACTTCAGAGGTGGAGTGAGAGAACTTGAGGGTTAACAGAGAGGTGGCTGGTGAACATAAGTATTTTCAAGCTTTTAAAGGCTAAGCTAGATGTCAGATGTTGAATAGGGTAAGATTGTGATCATCCTTGACGTGATGGCACCCTCCAGGTGTCATAGTTTTGGTCTGCTCAATCACCCTGTGGGCTTACTGGCTGAAATCTAGTGGAGCTTGGGGATTTCTCCTGGTCATGGCATCACTGGCTCAGAGCTGTAGACTTTTAATTGCCTGTCCAGGAGGGGGAGCTTAAAGCTTAATCCACCTGAAGAGCAAAGGGCAGCTTTTCATGCAGTACAAATGCTACTGATGCTGATTTGTGGTCAAACATAATTATAAATGAAATAGTAGCCACCAAATGGAGATTAATAAATTGGATCAAATGATGCAAACCATAAAAATACATACAGTATATAGTGTGTGTGTGTGTGTGTGTGTGTGTGTGTGTGTGTGTGTGTGTGTGTGTGTGTGTACTCATAAACCCCTTGTTGTGTATTTAAACCAAGGGATAAAAATACAAAGGAAAAGTAGGGGTTTTAGCTGAGGAGAACCAAGGTGTGTGGTGCTGGCTCGTTGATGTGGTGGCTTTATTTATTGGGATGGTCACAACACATCTGAGGAATGATTACATGCATTACAGCCTAATAAATTACGCTGGACTGAATATGCAGTTTTTACCGTGGGAGAGGAGGACTTGATTATTGGTGTTTGGATAAGATTGTTATGGCTCTGCTTGTTCTGTTGTTGCTGTTTCTACCATTGTCAACATGTGATGCAGCTTATTTTGCTGATATTCAAATATATAGAAATGGTTAATCAAAGTATATATTTTTATTCCCACTATTTTCTATGTGGATGCATGAAAGATACTCTTATAATGTTTGATTAATCTGTATTTATAAGTCACTGCGCGGTGGTCACACACACACACACACACACACACACACACACACACACACACACACACACACACACACACACACACACACACACACTAATGAACAATAGCGTCGTCCCCAGGGTGTTACATCTCCATGTGCCCCCAGTATGAAAAATTGCCACCCCCCACCTTAGTCCTTCGAGTCATGTGAAGAATGAATGGATATAATCAGTAAGCTCACCCATTCACTCTCCTCAGGGAGAGAAGCCACTTATTCTCTGTCAGTCCCTTCGCCTCATCTTTTTTTTTTTTTCCCAGCCTCCACCCTTCTGCCCCTCTCTGCATGTTTTCTCTCTCCTCCGCATCTTTTATCAGAGTTGCGGATCTCTGTTTAACTGTATTCTCTCTCTGCTATTATTTCTCATGTGCTCACATAATATCCACCTCTTTTCAAGTGATTCATTTTCTAAATATTCATTTTGTAATATTTTATCCTCCTCCTTCCATTTTCTGCCCCTCCATCCTTCTTACAGTTTTCTTCCTTTGCTGCAGCAGTGGCACTGCCAATGATTCCTGTTGTTTCCACTATATCTATATTCCTTGCAAGCACTCTAACATATTACTGCTTCTGTATAATTGCAGTCATCCACGTGGTTCAGCAATTCCAAGTCATTATGAACACCTGAATTACATAGTAACATAGTGTTAGGTACTGTAAGTGGCGCTCAAGTGCCTTTATTCTACAAGAAAGGAATGTAAGGTGTCAGAAATGGTGAAGTCCGGCAATCTTGTTGTAGGTGATGAATATGTTCAAGCTCTGTTGGTAGACCATACAAATGTCACTGTGGATATTCCATTTTCCTTCCTAGCAGGTAACCAGGTAGCAGATGTCATGACCTTTGAATCAGGTGTAGTGAGGAGCAAATGACCTTCAAATGCTGAGGCTGTTGTCCTGGCCTGCCTCATGTATATTCAGTGCATACTGGACTGCCTACACAAACAAAAACAAGCGGTTTGGTGAAACATCCCTTTGGTGGTATTGTAAGTTCCTTGACAGAAAACCTTTCAGGTTTGGTCGTCCAGGCGTGGAGTGTTACTGTCAGCACGAGAGTGGAGCAGCCGTCATCCATCTACAGTTTCTCATCAATGAGGTAAGTCACAAAAAACACAAGAGAAACATTTGGAGTCAGCAAACTGCGTATGACTCCAGTGAGGCATCTGTACTCCAGCGCTGACTTACAAAGCCAAAGACAGGTAACTCTGTGGTTAATAGTGTTATTGGAAAAAAGTTCACTGTGCTGTATGTCATTTAATAAAACATATGGGCAGATTCATAAAATGTTTTATGGCAGTGAGCAGTTCTTTCCCTTGTATGATACTGTACCAAGAGTCATTTGACCAAAGTCCCCAGTGGGGCTGGGTAATGCTGGTAATCCTCAATACTTTTTGAATACTGTGTACTATTGTGTTCATAGCATTGAGTAATTTAAACTGTCAACACTTCTTGGTGCGCAATAATTTTATTAGCAGCAGTATTGAAATTGTCAGTTGATTCTCACCAGAGATTTATAAACAGACACTGTTGATAGACAATGCATGGGGATGATGTTTTTTTTCGACGTACAGTTATTCGTCCTCTTTTTGAATCACAGACAATCTCAGATGTGAATCAACCCACAACTCACTCAACTCTTATTAGGCAATTGCTCAGTGAAAATAGGCACTTCTGTCTAAATGTCATTTATGCTGTCAATTGACAGGCTGGACCCATCTTATGAATATTGAATATCTACAGCACTTTCTATATCGTATGAAAAAGAAACATGAGTTTCATTTACTTTGAGTTTATGAGAAATGCTGTATTTCATGCTTAGTCGTGTGTGTTTGCTGCGTGTGTGCCAGTGTCTATGTGACTATGAGTCAGCATTTTAAACAAACCCTCAGAGAGATGGAGACAATTTTTAGTACCGCCTACACATGCACATACACTTATATACATCTTATGAATCATCATGGCTACCTGGGAGAAAGCTGCCTGATTTAAAGTCAGTTTCCAGGGAAGGCTGTCTGACTCATGCATGTCATGTGAGAGCATGTGCAGTCTATACATATCTTTCTGGACAATTCTGCAGTTATAATCTAGATGTACATTATGTTCATGATATCTGTGATATATTTGAATGTAAAATGTAACTCTTTTGTGACAGGGAGCGCTGGTGAGTGCTCTGGCTGACGACAGTGTCCACCTGTGGAATCTGAGGCAAAAGAGACCAGCCATCCTCCACTCCCTCAAGTTCAGTAGAGAGAGGTAAGAGGGTCACACAAACACTACCAATGATGAGAAAGACCTTCTGCTTTCCTTCTTTTACTTCTCAATTATGCCCTCACACTTGCTCTGGTGCAACATGATCTGTGTCTTTCTGAGCAGGGGCAGTGTCACAGTTTGCTGCCTGTGTGAACTGTTAGTTTTCACTGTCTGTCATGCTGAATGCAAACAGACGGCATTTCATTTGGCAAGTGTGTCTGCACGCTTGCAAAACTCTGCACAGGGCAAAGAAGGAGAGTCTCTCTCTCTCACGCTCTCTTTCTCTCTGTTGGTCTCTAACTAAACACTCATTATTTGGGTCACTTACTCTGCCTTTGAGGCTTTCCCATTGCTGTGGCACAGGTGTGAACCTACCCAAACACCTGAAGGTTTAGTTACACACACACATGCACGCACAGACACACAAACAGAGCATAAACATAAACACACACAAGCAAATTAATATACACCAAGGCACACACTACATGTACACAAATGCACAAAGGCCCCCATTATGAGATGGTGGTTGGTGTGTCAAATTATGGGACTTGTAACGCTGCTCCACCGCCCTATCACTGCTGCGCATACTCTGGCTCCAAAATTACAACATGGCAGCGCCCGTATCCGGGATATTTTGTCTTCACTTTTGTACAGCGGGAGGAAGTGGAGACGTGTCGTCCATCTTTATATACAGTCTATGGTTTATACAGTTGGCTCCAGGGACCATTTTCAAAACTCTTCTTGGTGCTACATCAAGGACAATCCAATATCAAATAGCTGGTATTTTGCTCACAAGCAAAGCATTGCATGAAAAAAGTTTTTTCATTTGCAAATGTCTAAGTTCTGAGATACAAGATGAGTGAAGTGCTGAATCACCTCACCTCAAGAAAGTTGCTGTCCATGTCGGTCTCCTCCAAACGCAGATGCAGCAATTACCCATCAGAGCCAATCATATCATTGGCCACAGATCTGTCTCAGTTAAAAGTGGAGAATGGGTTAAATGTCAGAGCCAATGATCTGAGACGCTGCTGATGTGACTGACAGTGGCCGGCAGCGGCTTTTAGGGCGAGTTGTGTTCTTGCGGACATGCTTGACCGCTTCTGACATTTACTAAACACCGCGATCCAACGCAACAACCTCAAGAAACCGCAGCAGGAAGGAGTGAAGTTAATGCATCTCGAACTTCAACGAGGACAAATGCTTGCTTTCAGTCCTCATCCATACATAATGTGTAAGATATTAAAGTTTGGAGGAGAAAATGCTAAAATTTCTCAGCATCATGAGTGAGACAGTCTTGAGCTGTCTGCTGCTCTGCAACTCGCCTACAGGCTTCACCAATCGCTCTGTGACGTCGCAAATCATTGCATCAGTTGACGGCCATAGAACACACCTGATGTGTCACGTAGACAGAATAAGCAGTCAAAGTACAGTAGCAGGGATGTGCTCATCTAGGAAGTAAATGTGATAAAATTGCTGCTTTGATACTGCGTAATAGAACATATTCTTAACCTGACATGTTGACGTGCACCAAGACTAGGCTGCTTTGTTAGCTTACATACAAAATAATAGGGCGCGGGTGCATTGATGCTTGGCATACTGTACATCGTTGTATGTGTTGCCCTTTTGTATTCCTGTGTATTTTGGCAGTGTATGCTTCTGGCAGGTATGTACAGTAGATGCATAAACATAAATTGACTATTACAAGTGCAGTGGCTTAGTTAATGCAGTGTAGTATAGAAAAAGTACTACTTTGCAGTAACTTTTTCAGTCTTTATCCTTCATTAAAGCAATATATGAAATGTTTAATATAAAAGGTCCTTCATTGGTGTATGCAGATCAGCACTCCATTTTCCCTTTCTGTAAACTAATACACAATTCTGCAGTCCCCCATAGCTATTATCATAATAAAAGCTCCAAAGGAGCAGCCTCCAAAATTAGTGGGACCATGAGGGTTTCTTGCATTCAAAGCAACTGATTCTCATTTGATTTGGTTTGTAGACATCTTTCACTACAAGACCAATGTTTCAACCACTAAGTTTCTGAGTACATTACATACATTTAAGTCACTAAACATGTCATAGTACAATTCTTTTAGTTGAGTAATTGAAACAATCACTTAGTCCAATACGAAACAATGTACGATACATGATTCAAAATGACCCTTTGAAGTGCTAAAGATGATCTTCCTTCTATCCGTTCCTTTCCCTGATCAGAATTTTGAGTTGATGTTTGAAAGTAGTGTTGCAGAAAGCCCTCCAGCGTCAGCATCCATTCACATCAGATCACAGGCACTAGGAGAGAGGAAAGAAGGGAGGAGAGGAGGAGTTGAGACAGACTGGGCCCCAGCCAGAAAGCAGTGAGTCAGTCTGTGGGTAGGAGTGTGGGGATGGAGGGAGCGCAGAAGAAATCCTGCCGAGTCATTCTGGCGTAGGATGCTCTCATCACCTTCTGGCCTCCCAGGAATGCACTGCAGATGTGGAAACTATCGTCAATGCAGGGTGATATGATGGGAGATAATAAGAGGGGGAGGGGGGGATAATGTCACCACACACACATACACACCAGTACACATAAAAACAAATGAGACCTGATCTCTTAACTTTAACTTACTTGGTCATTGGTAAGGTTTGGAGACAATTCTGTTTCTATCAGAACAATAAATAATTTCATTCATGATATATTTGACTTTAGCAGCTCGAAACCTCTGGAAGCTCGTCAGAGTCACCAAATGTTGGAATTTAAATTACCTGAATCTCTGGTTCGATCCCAGCAGGAGTCATAGCCTGTCTTGAAGTATTTTAAAAAAAGACACTTAAACCCTAAAATATCTCTTTTTCTAAACGTTAAAATAACTAATTAGTATTTTGTTTTCGAGACCACTTAAGTTAACGTTACTTGGTCTTGTCTCAAATTGACTTTATTTTGGGTTAATGTTAACGTTAATGTCTCAGACGGAAGTTAGAGGACTCATCTTTGAATTCTGACAGAATGACAATTTAATTAATATATTGCTACTCAGAATCTTGTTAACCTGGAGTCCCAGTCTCAGTCACAATAATCACGAATGGGAGTTTTTAGGCCTATTGGCAGACATCCAGATAAAATATTGATGGATAAAGATCCTTTTTTCCATATCCACTGAAGTTTCTCAGCTTGCACTTTACTTTACTTGCACTTGCCTTGGGGGGGCAGTAGCTCAGTCTGGAGGGAGATGGGTTGGGAACCGGTCGCTGGTTCAAGTCGCCGTACGGACCAAAGTACGGAGTGTAGATTGGTGGCTGGAGAGATGCTACTTCACCTCCTGTGCACTGGGTGCACCATGTGCTCTTAAGCAAGGCACTGTACCCCCCCCCTCTCTGACATCTCTCCCTTTGTGCATGAATAGGACTGAATAGGATGAATGTGTGTAGGGATTACTAACAAAACAATAAATTAAATAAATAAATAAAATTAGTGTGTTCAAGGTTGCTTTGCATAAAAAATGGTTGTCATTCGCAAAGCTACTTTTACTTTGATACTTTAAGTAAATTTACAAGCCTGTACTTGTTACTTTTACTTGAGTAAAGAAGTTAAATCAGTACTTCTACCTGAGTATTTTCTAACACAAGTATCTATACTTCTACTTAAGTATGGGAAGTGAGTACTTTTGCCATCTCTGTTCAGCATTATTTTAATTATGAGGCCCAGGCATTGATTGATATCACAGATGCTTTGTCTCTAAAACACGTTCACACTCTCTCTCCATTATATACACACAATGTGTGTGTGTGTGTGTGTGTGCAATCTGTTATCAGATTAGATTCTTTTTAATTGAGACCCTGTGGGTAGATTGGGGTCTCTGGCCCCTCTCAGATTAGAACAGACTCCTCCATCCGGTCTGGAGCTTTGCCGAATGGATGCTGTATTTCACTGACTTCTATTTCATTTGTGTTTTCTTATTTAAAAAGTGATGGGAAATCTCTCCAACAGACTATTCAGCACTTAATCAACGTTTTTGTTATCTGGATTGTCATTGTCCGAATCAACAATTCCAAACAAAGCCGAAAGGAATATCTGTGCTCTCAATGACTCCTTTGTATTTTGACAAGAAGAATATTGGCAAGATAAGAGAACATAGGATTAACAGAAACAGTACAGCTGTGATTACTACACACTTTACAGTAAATGACAATTATTATATTTTGAAACATAACCAGCCCTTATTCTTTTTGTCTCTGTCTGCTTCTTCCCCTGCCATTATTGCGCACACCAGCATGATTCTTAAAGAAACTTTTAGATACATTACATTTTTGCATTCTATTATTAGTCCTATTACTGCTTTGCGGCAGCAATGACATACTAATTACTGTAACCAAATCATATTCTTTTCTTACTACATTATGGTCTAGTCAGCTATTCAGTGGTTAGTGCTCAGTACTTTGCTTCAGGGTAGTTTAATAAAAAGTGTTCAGAATAAGGAAAGTATTACTAAATCAAAGCCGTTTAGATTCGAGCTGGTGACTTTCTAATGACAGGCAGGCACAGATTACTCCATCTGGAGCAATGATCCTCTTTGATAGGAACATCACATAAAACCATGCATTGCAAATGATGATTTCCTAGAGTATCCCCTCTCTTCAATTCATTTGCAGTGAACCATGCTCTCATACTTCTAGCCCACAGTGCAGTTAGCATCAGAGTTTTGTGTGGCAGGCGTCTGTCATTTCATTTTTTAAGCATTGAGTTTTGGCCCTGAGCCGGCAAGCTGGCAGCTGCCTTTGTGTTTCGTAACCACTTGAAGCTGGAGATTTCACCAGGAGACGTGTGTGTGCACTGCAAGCGTGAACACAATGACTCGCCCATAATCACTCGCCATACACTTGCAGAAACGATTAGGTGCATACAGACACGCACAGATAAATGGACACACACACACACACACACACACACACACACACACACTTCTAAATTTGTGTATGCTTCCTGACACTGCCTCTCAGCTGGCCCGCTCATACCTGCTCTCATAACAACATACAAGCAAATGATCACAAAAGAAGCATGTATAGACAAATATACGTTCATGCACACAGTGTTTGTGATTTACAAAATCAAACCCCCGAAAACCAACCACCAAATCCAGTCCTCATATGCATAGATGGAAAAGGACATTACATTCACTAGACAGTCTGTCTACTACATAATCTTCATATACAAATAATTTGCACTGGCAAATACATTTTTTAAACACAAGGCTGTCTGGATTACGTTTTTACGTTTCCTCAAAAATGTATTTTGCAATACACATTGATAGTGTATAGAAAAATATTTCGTAGAAGAAAGAATTGCAAAAAAGTGATGTTGCTCTAAGTCAACTTGCCTGGTCAGATGAGACTTGCATGAGCATATGCAACTCTTATTACTCTCATATTTGACTAAGCCAGACCATATTCCTGCTGTATGTAAATGTAGGTTAGTGTGTTGTTTTGTGAGTATCTTGGACTGTGTGAATGAAATTTATGTCAAGTATCCCGACAGATAGGGGTGTGTGTGTGTGTGTGTGTGTGTGTGTGTGTGTGTGTGTGTGTGTGTGTGTGTGTGTGTGTGTGTGTGTGTGTGTGTGTGTGTGTGTGTGTGTGTGTGTGTGTGTGTGTGTGTGTGTGTGTGTGTGCTGTAGTAGGAACTGCTACTCTCAATAAAGCCCTGGAGCAACCGTGTGAGATAGTCTCGGGAAAAGAGTAGGGGAGAGAGAGCGGCTTTCTGAGCATGAAAAGACATTCTAAATCACTGCAAATCTGTGTTTTGCTGTGTTAAGTATATGCATATCCTTACAGTATAAATGCAATGTTTCTGTTTAACCATTTCTCTTACAAAAGACATTGATATACAGCTTACGTCCTTTGCCAAATATGTATAGGATAAAACGTAATTTGGAAAGAGTCATTAAAGCACGGGAAAGGGGGGTTATTTCTTTCCTGGGATACTGCACGGGGCCTGGCTGTGAGTTTAATACACTTTAGTTTATGTCAGTGTAATATTTTCTATAGATACTGTATCTACCATACTTAAAACGTCTTTGACAGCAGATATAACATTCAGATATTAAACTTGTTGTGGCACTCCAGTGTGTCCTTCCTGTTGGAAATAATGAATAAAGAAGAAAGTGCTGTCAAAAGAGATGGATACAACTTTATTTCTCTTCCTACTTGGGCGGTGTGTCCTAGGGGATGAGCCAGAGCCGTAGTTTTATAGATACAGGCCGCAGAAGTCCACAGGTGTAGCTCAAACCACCGTGCAGAATCAAAAGGATCACTGGAGGAGCTGGACAACCTTGAAATATTAGCAAACCGGATTATCAAGGTTGTATATTAAAATTCCTCAGACGGATTGTAGGTTGAATCGAAGAATTGATGAAAGAACAAAATGATGAAAAAGAATGAGAAGATGAATGGATAGCCACAGTTAAGGAGGGAAAGGTTTCTAACCTCTAAGTCTGATGGCTGGATGAAAGGAGGAGATGGAGGAGAGATGATGAAAACAGGAGAATTATCTTTGCCCTCATGTATCCTGTAGGTCTGGAGAGAAAGTGGCTGATTGAAATGACTCAAAAATCTCTTTGGTTTGCCACTGCTTCGACCTGATGGAGTGGTAAATAATTCTCTCAAAGCTTTGCATAAATTTGTCTTTGGTTTCAATAGAACGATGAGTGATTTTCAAGAAGCTTGTGTTTCTCGGCTGTCTATGTTGTTCTCCCTGGTCCTCCCTTTCTCTTCCTTTCCTCTGTCATTCTCTGCTCTACTCTTTTAACTTGTGTCTCCTTCTTCTTCTCTTTACAGAATAACTTTCTGCCACCTGCCCTTCCAGAGTAAATGGTTGTACATCGGCACAGAACGAGGGAACATCCACCTCGTCAACGTGGAGTCCTTTATGCTCTCAGGCTACGTCATCATGTGGAACAAAGCCATTGAACTGTGAGTGTCACAGCCTACGCGTCACCCTCTGATGCTGCCTCCCACTCTTAATGCCCTTAGTGTCCTTCTTAAATTTGTATTATGTTTTTTTCTCTTCTTCTTCTTCTTCCTCTTCTTCAAATTCTGCAAAGTTTAAGCATGCTGATGTATAGGTTTTTGTGCTGTATGGAGGAGGTGCTCATCCACAGTGAATCACTGATACGCAGATCAATATTTGAACTCTGCAGGAATCAAACTCATATCGCCAGCACGGCAACATTGATCCCAGGGTCTATTTACTCACCTTGCTGCACTTAAAGGGGGTAAGAGATGCTGTGTAATCAGCATCTTACCTTGCAAAAGGTTATTGTAGCTTAAATGTAATGAGATAAGAAAGAATCATCAGTCAGTCTATCATTTCCAGGCACTGTATCAGACTCCAGGTAGTGAGCGACCTGTCTCTTTGCTATTTCAATGGATCTGTCAGTTTGACAGGCTCCATTTTGGTTCCCTGCTGTAGAGACTTAAATTATTCACTGGAGCGTTTTGCTTCACACTTCCCCCCACATTCCCTTCTGTGCATGTGTCTGTGTATGTGAGGAGAGGGAAATTAGAGGAAGGAGGGAGGGGTGGAACAGGTGTCTGCCGAGATCAGTGTATGGTACACACAGACGTCTCGTCTCGTCGACAGGGCTGCAGGGAAGAAAGTGTGTGGTGGGAGAGAGAAAGGAGGAGGCGGGGAGGAGGGTGAGTGTATGACAGAGAGGAGACGGGAGTGGAATGGATGAGATGGGGCTTTTGCCTGGGGGAGAGGACATGCAGAAGAGGAAGACTAATGGAGGAGAGGAAAGGAGTAATGACAGAGGGATAAATGCAGGTAACAGAGGGCCCAGCAGAAGAGCAGTCGTGCAGATAAGTGAGGATAGACGGGTAGAAGGAAAAGGTTTCTGATTAAAAAAAAAAAGGGCAGGAGAGGAAGGTAAGGACTGGAGTAATGATGAGATAGAGGGTAGATGTGGATGATAAGATAGAGAGATAGATACAGGAGTTGTTCTTGACTAAAGGACAAGCAATAACTCACAATTCTTTGCTTAACTCCATTCTCCTCTTTTCCCCTTCACCTTTACAGTTCCTTTCATTCCTCATCACCTTGTTTTAACTAGAAGTCAAAGCTCTCTCCCCCCAAACCATCCACACACATTATTTCAACATATCATCTCTATTCCGAAGCTGTTCCAAACGTTCTTTCTATGAGGGGTTAATACATCTCTGGAACAAAAGAAATAGTTGCTTGATTAAAAAAATATTTTGTTTATAAAAAAAAAATCTGCTGCAGGTACAGCAAGTGAATAATAATTCAACCAACATAGCCTATAATTATTGAAATAATGGACTCATTCACCCGTTAGCACACATAGACACTCAGCATGTAATTGGGAGCAATTTTAGGTTAAAAATCTTCATCATGTGGAAATGAGGATGAGAGAGCTGGGAATCAAACACCCAAACTGCCAAAGTGACCTTTTTAATATTATTCAGAAATTCTTAAATTATGTTTTAGAATATATTTTCTGGTTTGCTGACAAATCCTTTTACATCAACCATAACCTCTGGCAGGACACTGTTAAAAGGTAGGTTAGTCTTTTCCAAAATGCTGAATTAGTAATTGAACCTTATTCCAGTTTCACATAAAAAAAAGGTCACACAGCCTCAATATCCCCTTCTCCACATCACAGATTGCAGAAGTGATAAACATTACAGCAAATGTGCCATATTGGTAGTCCAAGATATTAAAATCTATATTTCCATTTATTTTTGCAATAATACAATGACATATACCTACAAATTACGAGCGTTTAAATAGTTATATAGCAATATTCTGCAACCATAATGATCTGCATTACTTGATGTGTACTGTATACCTCTCCAAATCACCTCCATTTCCTCAAACTACCCAAAGACTAATTGCACTCATCATCAATACATTATTTATCTTAACGCTCTGCTCTGCAGCTTTGTTAAGCCACAACACTTTCATTGACGTGTTGTTGTTTCCATCCAAAGTCTAAAGCGTAATTAGTTTGGGGGAATGAGCTTTCCGTATCTTTTGGTTCAGGCCTCAGTTGCTCACACAGCCATTCTGTGGGATACTCTTGAAGATGGCGGCAGTGCCAGGAATCGATTCACGGATTTGTTACAGATGCTCTCAGTTTGCATATCTGTTTGAGTGTATGTCTGTGGTTTGCTTTGATGCAGATCAGAGAGGTGTGAGTTGATTCTCTTGTTCTCAGTCCTTATGTCTCTGCCAGCTGTGGGGTCGGTAGGCTTTCAGTCCACAAAAGCGTCTGGACCTCTCCCATTGTTCTCTTCTGAGGCTGTCATCAGAAGAAGAAAGTGCTTGATCTAAATTAACTGGAAATATTGCTGTCACGATTGGTTGAGAGACAGAATATGTAATCCATTTTTTTTAAATAATTAATTGTTTGACCAAGAAAATTCATTTATCAAGCAAAAATGCCAAATCACTGCTTTTCTCCGTTTTATATTATCACAAATCTACTATCTAAATGTTTTGTAATGTTAGTTGGACAAAATAAGCATTTTGAAGATTGTCACCTTGGGTTTATGGAATCTGCGCTAGGCCTTTTCCACAATTGTGAAGGCATTTAATGGACTTAGCATAATGTTGTTGGCCTTATTTTCACTGTCATAATCCGGCCCTACTACATACAATTCAATTGAAAGAATTATTAAAGATTTTATGTTAAGCCCTGCCCGCTACACCTCTGTTCTATTGTGAATTCTGTAATGAGGCTAGAATATGGTGTGTACTGGGGTCATCATCTCTCGGGCCCTGCTATTTGGAGACAAGCTGTAGTAGCTGTGCCAGTGGCCCCAGGCCTGGCCTGGCCCAGTGCTCTGTGTGTTTGTATGACTCACACCTCTGACACTGGACAGACTATTAGACAAACACATATCCTACAGTACATAATCAACTGCATGGCATTAGAGTTCAGTCTGTGCTATAGGAATTAAGGCCATAAGTTAACATGATGCATAATTTTATGTATGCACTATTTGCAAGGCTGTTTATGTATTTGTACCTTCCAGCATTTGTGTGTGTTTGATTTAATTCAGCTAGATGGTCATTTGGTACAGAGAGCAGGGGAGAAGTGGGACAGGAATGGTTAAATGTTAATAGCTTACTATGTATGACACATAGTTCACGTGAACATGTTGGCCTGAGGCCTTTTCTGTCCTTTTTCATTTTCTCCCACTCTCCAACTTGGGACCCTGAAGCTACTGTCATTACTTGTTTGAATTTTTCATGTTTCTACGTATGTTCCTGCGTACTGTGATTTTATGCATATGTGAGTTCCTCAGCTGGTACCTCCAGTATCCTAAAAGCCCTTTATAGTGGTTCCAGGACTCCAGGCTCCCGGTACAATGACCTTTCCTGGTTACCGCCTGAGGTGGACATTACAAATCACTTTGCTTATTTAAAGCTTTTTGTTCAGTAAAGTACAAAGTACTGTAAGTACTCACTTCAAATCAGTAAGCAATCATGTCATTGGTCAAAAAGCTTCTGATTGTCTTTACTTCAGTCTTGAACTCATCTAAGTTCAGTTTTTTTTTCAGTCTGAACTGCTTTTCAGTTTAATACGAAAATAAACTTATACAAGCAGTGTTTATACAGATAAATAGCTCAGCAAACACTAAAGATCGATGCCATACATATCTGTCCGTTAAATATGAAGCTAGGTACAGCCAGGATATGCTTAACTTAGAGACAGGAAGCAGGGAAAACAGCCAGCTTGGCTCTATCCAAATCCATATTTTAGACCTCCTAATCTTACTAATTAACATGTTATTTCTTTTTTGTTTGTCCGCACAAAAACCAAAGTGGAAAAACAACATTCTCCGGAATTATAGGTGAGTTATAACCATGACCAAGCCAGGTCAGCTGTTCTCCTGATATCAATGTTAGTGCTCAGCTAAGCTAATCGGCTGCTAGCTGTAGCTTCATATTTAACTGACAGATAAGTGAATATGCTCATTTCCATAACTGTTCATTTAACTGCGACACATCACATAATGTTGTTTCTGTTGCTCTTGCTGTCTTTCAGTAAGCTTTTAGCCAGTAACATTCTGTGTATCAATGCCAAGCTGACAATGGCACTGTCAGTCAATAGGAAGTGGGGATCTAAACTACTGCTTTGGTCAGTTTGAGGATTTAGTATTAAAATTCATACTACTACTTCTTCATTCATGTTCTGAAAACCTTAGTTTTACTCAGTAGGCTACAGCTGGCCAAGTACTTTATTCTGGAGCATGATTTTATGCTGGAATAACCATACACAGGGTACCTATTTCTGGTCTATAGGCTATATCCCTGCCCCGCTATATATATATATATATATATATATATATATATATATATATATATATATATATATATACACACACACCTAAAATAGAAGTAGCCTATTTCAAACTAAGTAAAGTGCTGTAACGTGAACAGTCTATAGTGCAATAGAATGATAAAATCTGAGTGGCAGTTGCTGGTTGTATTTAGATGCTAGAGAGCTCTGCCGGAGCTCCATCGTATCATTGGCAGTTGGTAGATGTGTTTAGCTGCGAAAAAGGTGACTGTGAGCCGGCTACAGGCACTGCCAGATATCGGTCCTTTCAGGGGCCATGGTAATTGTTGGGCTTCATGCGACGACAACAATTAAGTTTAGGTACCAAAACGATTGTGGTTGAGATTAAAACACTCCCAAAGAACGAACAGGTGTTTCCCTGGTGAAAGTATTTAGTTTTCACTGAGAAGGGAACTTTGCTCTCTGGCTTGAAAGCGCAGTGTTTTATGTTGAAATCATGTTGTGCTATTTCATTTTGAGATTATTTTCCATTGAATATTGAAGTTCATCAAAGTGTTTTGGTATGCCTTGCCAAGTGGCACTATACATGGTAGCCTATTGGAAGGGGGATTTAATACTTGCATGTTTTGTTTGGTTGTGCATGATCAAAAAACATCATCCCCCACTCGTTTTGTTTCACCAATCCCACCCTGGCCATACATAGGCTAACAATCATGGATGAATATATGGAGAATCATACAAACAAATTAGCTTCAAATATGAGCTGTACTTAAGATGTGATGCATTTAGACTTCTACCAAGGTGACATTATGCCACATACGGTATGGACGTGCAGCAAACGGGCTGTTTGAGCCATGTTGCTGCGGAGACACTGTCATGGTCACTGCGCCTGTGCTGCGTCACAGAGTGTTACCTGTGGTGTCACCAGATGTTCAGGATTTCACAGTGCATGTGTGTGTTAGTGTACATGTGTGTTTGTGTATCTAATTAAGCCCTTATGTATGCTGAATGAGTACCTGTGCTTTTATTCATACATTCATGATTTTTCTTTAAATCACTTTTTGTGTGTGTGTATGCGTGTGGGCGTGCCTGCACTGAAGATATGTTTTCAAATTCAGTAAGGTGTTACATTTCCCATTGCTTAAACATCCCCCCTGCGTCAGCTACACACCATTTGCTCTATGGTGCATGTGTATGCACTCAGTTTTGTGTGTGTGCTTGAAACACATACGTAATGGTCTAATTTTTTATGTACTGAGGGCATCAGTGAGTGGGATTATTTGATACACAAAGAAGGATTTGTTGCAGTTAAGGTTTATAACAGATTACTTTTTGTACTGACGCTGCCAAGGGGGAGACCATTTTCAAGATTTTTCGATGTACCGAACAAGCGTCATGTTTGCCATGAGGCATTTTGTTTGACTCTAGGAGTGTGTGTGTGTGTGTGTGTGTGTGTGTGTGTGTGTGTGTGTGTGAGAGAGAGACGTAAAAGACCTTGAATTAGTAGCTGAAGACAAGAATGTAAAAAAAGCATGGTAACAGATACAGTAGCACTCATGCACACTAAAGCATCTATTTGTATGTGCATGCAAAAGCTATCAGAGGCACAAATGCACATATGTACCCATATCATCAAATGTTCTTGTCCCCAAAGACCTTTTTTACTTTCTATGCAAAACACAGAGTCATTAGCACACAGGCAGAAATGTGTGCTTACAGGAGCGTGTTGAAGTAGTTAGGCAGGCGTTGTTTGTGTGTGGGTGGGTGGGTTTGTGTATTTGTGGCTATGTGGAGTATGGATGATTTTTGGGAGCCTGTCTGCGCTCTGCCCATCCTGCCTCTGTTGCCATGGTGATTCCTTCATCTCCAAACCTGAACATGTATTTGTGGACTTTGTGAATGTACCCTTCAGATTTATTTACTGTACAACAACAGGTTTTAACAAAATATTTCTTAACATAGTATCACAGGAGACAATGGAGAATATTGCGCATAAAATTAGAAAACAAGAGGAAATAAACCATGTGGGACGGGCGAGTGAAGCTTTAATGCAAAGTGCATTTTGTAATTCAGTGAAAGGGGAATTGTTTGTCATGGATGTAGGTTTTACAAATGGTAAGATGTGTCTTAATTGTGCTGCTGCTGTGTATGCGTGCGTGCATGCGTCCGTGCGTGCGTGCTGATGTGGATGACTGTTAGCCGAAAGGCAGTGAAGGGGAATTAGATAAATCAACAGCTCCAGCTGCAACAGAGCTTAGGTAACAACTTTGGTACAAACAGGCTAAATACAGAGACAACTGACTGATTGCCTGCGTGCCCACTAACTGCTATCTTGACACACACACACACACACACACACACACACACACACACACACACACTTTTAGATGCTTCCCTTCTTTGGCCTTTTGTTATAGTGATGCAGGATAGGAGTTTTTATTAATCATTTGCTTATAGATTTCAATCCAAAACATGTATTACAGTTGGAATATATACAGTTTGTATACTTTATATTATCACCAGTATGTCTGGAATGAAGATAAATAAAAAAACTCAGCCCTTGCTCCCTGGTCCCTGGGTTATGTTTCAGGCTCACAAAAGCCACTCTTTTTCAGCTGTCACCTTCTCTGGCTTTCCGCAGCCCGCATCATCTATTAAAGGCAGGCAAGGTTAGGTAAATTCTGCAGCCACGTGGCACACAGAGAGAGGAGATATGACATAAGGGTGTCTGGAGGGTAAAGCACAGACAGGAGGGGGAGAGGAAGGGGCAGCCAAGCATTTTGTGATGTCTCCGCTGACATGCAAATGGTCACTCACACACACACACACACACGCACATGCGCACACACGCACACCCACATGGATACATACATAAGCATAGCCATTGGGAACTGCCTGGCCTGACAGAACCATCCATCACAACCTTAAGTGAGCTTATGTCTTTGAACAGCCTTTTAGAGCCTTGTAGTGATTGTTAGCTCTGTTCTCCCTTGGTGGACCTCTGTCACAGGTTCAAAGACATTTGCTTCCACTCTAACCCTCCCCATGTTCTATAAGTGTTTGACCTTTTTTGATGTCAAAAAGCTTAAAGAGAAAAAAACACTCCATAATGTCTCTCTCTTTGTCTCTCTCATAAGGTCCTCCAAGGCTCACCCTGGTCCAGTTGTCCACATAAGTGACAACCCCATGGATGAAGGAAAGGTAAAGGACAACACTTCTCTGTTCACACAAATGGAAATGCACGCGAGCTCGTAAATATATATGTGTTGATTAAGTAATACATGTCAGTCTCACTGATATAGCAGTCATACAGAGCAAATCCATAAACAGATTTACATTCCACACCCTCACAAACAGAAAGTTGTTAGTTGTTGGTGACAGTATTTGACGTTGCAGTGAGAATACACATTATCTGACTGTGTGAAAAGCTTGAGTTGGAGAAGCTGATTTGTTCTTTCTCTATAAACTGGTTAAGCCATTTTTTCTCATGCACCACTGTGATTTGCTTAGTTTTTTAAACAATATGAGATAAGTAAGTTAACTGGCTGAGAAGACAATGATTACTCCACTTTACCTATATTCCACTTTACCAAACTGTTTTACACAGAACATGCTGTGTGTGTATTTGATCACAAACTGTGCTTCAATACAGCCTCATTGTCCCCAGCACATGACGTAGAGCTTTGTGGGGTAATTCCCACTGCACAGTTAAAATAGGGCTCGTTGATCTGCTTTAGTGACATAAATTTGAATTTCTATAAATAAGTCTTCAAAAAGAAACTTACACTTTTTGTTCTAAAATAAAATCTTTTTAGCATTTTCTGTCATCATCTCCTGTGAACCAGGGTGGGCAGGTTTTGAGCCACCACAGTCTGCTGATACCTGACTTCCTTTCATGCTGCACGAGAATGTCAGATGTATTACTTCTTTTTCCACCCATCATGGGGTCGTTTCTATCTCCTCTCTGTCATCTCTCCTACCTATCTCACTGACTGCCTGTCGCTCTTCTTCTCCAGCTTATAATTGGATTTGAGGCTGGGATCGTGGTCCTGTGGGATCTGAAATCAAAGAAGGCCGACTATCGCTACACTTACGATGAGGTAGGCAAAGCTCCCCTATTTCCTTTCTTCTCTAATGGCTTACAGTCATTTCTCCCACTTCTTATCTACAGCACATCTTTTAATACAAAAACTGGGAATTAAATCACATATTCATGAACTGAACTGTATACATGTGTGTGTGTGTGTGTGTGTGTGTGTGTGTGTGTGTGTGTGTGTGTGTGTGTGTGTGTGTGTGTGTGTGTGTATGTTAGAGAGTTTATTCCTAGAATAAACCCACAAAGCTACAACTGACAAGGGTTGTGAGTTGAGAATGTGTATGTACATTGCACACACACACACACACACACCATACACAGACAGACACCTCAGAACGTTACTGTCTTCTCTCTCTTCTGATGATGGTACAAAGAGATTGCTGACTGGGAAGTAATAGAACTTGCATCCTGTTTTATCTCAGTATAGATACAGAATGGGGCGGGTCAGTGTGTATAGGAAATAGCAGCTCTAATGTGCAGTTTAATGAAGATAAAGATGAGGTTTGGCTTGATAGAGGAGAGTTTTACAGCCAACTCTAACTTGTGCTATCCAGCACAAATCCAGTTAGAATAAAAGATGATAGTAATAATAGTAATAGTAGTAATAATACCTCAAGAAATGTGTTAACTGAGATGGCTGTAGACATATTTTGTTACCTTTGGATATACCTAGGTCATATTTAGCTAACAGACATGAGAGTGGAATCAATCCCAGTCGATGCGGTCGTGTAATTCCATGACCGACAGACACTGCATGCAAAAGTTAGACTTAATTGCCTCCACAGAGTGCATAGTGTTGCATATTTCAAATTATGCCCCCAAGTGTTTGTATGTGGCACTCGAGAACACACTATATAGACGTCATGTTGCTGTATATTATATTTAAACCATACTATGTCCAATTCAGTTAAATCTAATGCTTTTTGTCAGGGCTTACTTCCTGTTTCCAGTAGGTGGCACTCTGACTATCACTCATTATTGACTTGTAAATGTTGAATGAAGTTAAAAACCACTACCTGTTTTGAATTGTTACAGTGTAATTTGACACCTAGCCACGCCCACACTGTTAGACGAAAGCGCAAAAGCTTTGCAGTTAAGCTTTGGCAACGTGTTAAAATTGTTATGACCAATTTTGAAGTTGATTGGGTTACATCTGTAGGAGAAGTAAGTGAAAGGAACGTGCAAATGGTCAAAATCATCCATAATTTGCACAGTAATTTCATTATAGCTGACATTCTGTTGGTTGTAGAGTATGTCTCCAAGAGGCTTTTTTGTAAGTCTTCACATGATACATAGGCCTACCAAATGTCATACATCTAGGTGAAACACAGCAGGGGCTACTTCTTTGAAATTCTGTAGGGAGTGCTATTGAACCAATTTACCACACCCAAGCCTGAGACTCATGAAGATATCTTTAGGCCTGGACTGCTATCCTGCATGAAAGATTTTGGGCAGAAGGACAATGCACAAAAAATAACAATCTTCAAAATGAAGCATCATCAACGTCTTAAGACTTTCCTGAACATTTTTAAAGTGGATCTGGTCAACCCACCAGTTAAAGGAAAAAAAAATCTAAGTGTACCAACTGTTAGTAGCCCAAGCACATCAGAAATACGTTCAAAGACAAAGAATAACAATAATAATAAGAAGAAGAAGAAGAAGAAGAAGAAGAAATGTTTGAAGAGCGATAGGGCCTTCGCTAACTGACAAATTGTTGGTGCTAGAGCCCTAATAAGCAGATTTCCTAAAAAATGAAACCTTTCGTTTAACATGACTTGCTTTTCTATAAAGTATGAAGCTATCATCACAAAATAATCTCTTTGGCTTATGCTGCAGTCACAACTGAAGATGTTTTTTCACATGAGTAGTGCCATGTACACAGAAGAACAGTTTGTGAAATGCATGTTTTAACAATGTCATGATTTATACAGTAGAGTGCATTGTGTTCATGTCTCTGGAGTGATGTTGCAAGGTTGCACAGTGATTGCGCTTGCATATTGCATTTATAAGAAGGGCAACATTTCGTAAAAGGTCCACGTTTGAAAGCACTGAGTCATGTGGCTTTATACAATTAAAAAAAGAGACCGTGTCAGAGCTGCTCAGGTCCCTCTTGACTTGGCATGTCTCACACCTAGACTGTTTCTGTTATCGGTTACCAGATTAGTTTTTATACAAAATCTTATTCCCACTAATGTAATTGCTGTATTTGGAGTGTTTTTATGATATGTTATAGATGTTATAAAATGTCTGACAGCTTTGTTTATGATGGTTTTGGAAAATCTTTCCATTTACTTTATGTGTTTTAGCTTATATGACTATAAATAGGAGATCTCATTCATAAACTTGTCATTGAGGTCGCAGCCGATTGAATGGTTGTGGGCAGACATGCACACACACACGTTCAGCATGTACATGGTCATTCAGTGTTGTCCGTAGTGCTTAGATACAAACCCTTACCGCCCGTTTAAGATAATGAGACGCTGGTTCTTACCTTATTCGCAGTGCTGTGGTGCTGTAAGCACGCTGAGATAACAAGAGTCCCAGAGGACTCCATAGACACAAAAGTATGAGGGGATTTTGTATGTTCAATCTGTATGGTTTTCTCTCTCTCTCTATCTCTCTCTTTCTCACTCTCTCTTTGCCTTTGCCCTGTCCCCCTCTCTCAGATAAGCTAATATCCTCCCGCTGCTCCCAGGGTATTACAGTCTCTAGTATTGAATCTCCCAAAGGGAGCTCATCTTTTCTCTCCAAGCCCCTATGGTTACACCTCTCCAGAGACCAGGGGTTGAGGGCAGGGACTGCTCCTCCTTTTTCTCACTATGACATACAGTACACTGACAAAGAGAAATAGCCTGCAACAATAAATAATTTTTTCCTCTCTTTTGGAATTTCTTTGGGTTATTCCCCTGGCTAATACGTCCAAATGGTTATTAAAGTCAGATATATTTAAAGTTTAATATGGCCCCATACCAGCCTTCAGGGGCATTGAAGACAACCCTTGTGTTCTTTTTTGTGGCATCAGTGAGATGTGGTTTTGATTGGGCCGTGACTTTTCTGTTATTACTGTTGTGGACAGGGCTGTAGACAAATTAAACGAAATAAGGAGTAAATGATGTGGAAGATGAAGACACTAAGGCTTTTTCTGAGGGTAAGGGTGTGTGGTAAGGACAAAATAAATATGATCTTGTTTAGGGCTGGGTAACAAATTCAGTACTTTTTAGGCACAGACCGAATTGCCCCCTTAGTATTGTAAAAAAGGAGTAAATCTTATCAGCGTCAGTGAGCCAATAAGCATGCAGCACGCTTCTACCAAGCTCTAATAATGCTGGTGATTGGCTGTCTAACGTTGCACGTCGTAGAGAGTCTTTCTACAGGCTCACGTAGTAGGAGCTGAAAAATAAATAAAAAGATTTGTGTGCTGTAATTTCTTTTCTTTTTTAAATGGATTTTATAAAATTGGTATCGAAAAAGGTATCATTCAGGAACCGCTATGGAATTCACGGTATTGACACCAGTATTGGCATTTTTTTTTTTAACGATACCTAGCCCTAATCTTTTTTGTTTATATATTTAGAAACTACAAACAGCGACAACACAAACACCCAGCCCTAATCTTGATATCAGTGTGTTATGATATTCACTTATATAATCAAAATCTAATTTAAGTCGAAAATATTGATGTTTTGCATTTCTTAGGTCGTTTCTACCATTAAACATGACTTAATTAACATTAACATTAATTATAAGCCACTGATATTGCCTGGATTAGCTGGCACAATTGGAAATGTTTGACGTAATCATGAACGTGTGCAAAATCTATCTCTGTTTAGCTTCTGCTGCTGGCAATACTATAGGGTGACATAAGTGTTTACAGCTATTAACTTTGTCAAACTATATTCTTCATGCTGTGCGCTCTTTTTCCTTCTATGTGCTTTCATTCAAACGCTATTTGCCTAGAAGCTTGCCAACAAGTGTCAAAGTTGTCGACTGAAATGAACAAGGAAGACTTTCCTCTTCTCCATTTCAACAGCAGACCATGCAGTGATGGATTCAGACTTTAGAATAAGCATGTCTTGAAGAATATTTTACTTTTGACCTAAATGTGTGGGTGTTTAAACAAGTGAAAGTTGGTCTATGGTCTTGGATTTCGAAGGGTAGAGATAAAAAAATGTTTTACGAGTAATGTCGGCTCCTGGCACATTTGTAACAATCCTTACACACTTTCTTACACAACGTCATCAAGTAGTGCATATATATGGTTTATTACTTGAATGAAGGCAACTTTTGTTAGTTATACATGCTGTCAAACTGCAGATATGTCAGTAAATCTGAACTTGAACATTGCCCCCCAGACAAACAATAAAGATTCCGGCAGAGTTCAGACACACAGCACAGGCGATAAAACTTTTGTTTTTACAAGCTCTGAAAGAGCTGAGAGAGCACACCTTCCACTCTGGGATATCAGTGGATTGTCTGTTATTAGCTGTGGATCAGCAGTATGGGTTTCCAGTGAGTGCTAGCGAGAGAGCATCAGTCACTCTGACCCAGCTTCACTTTGGTCCGTCTGACTTAACACGTTGGTCTGAGTCCAGCACTGATGAATGACCAATATCACAGCCAGATCAGACTTTCTACTTCCCTCCATCCCCTCTTCTTTGTCTCCTGCTGGCCAACCTTTTTTTCTTACATCACAACTTAATCTCAAACATTTTTCTTTAACTACATTTCTTTCTGTAATGTTTTTTTTGTATTTCCCTTCCTAATGGTTTTAGTATTTCTTTTTCTTTTTATATCATTTTGTTGTACTTTCCCTCATTGTTACTGCCTCTTCTTTCTTTTCATCTCTTTTTCTCAATATGTCTTTTTTTCTCTGTCATATCATGGAAAGGGACCAGCAGTTGTTTGCCCAAAAGCCCAGTAACTCTCTTGCAGAAATTGTTGGCATGACTATGATAGCCAGTTTTTATGTACACAAATACAAACTGCAACATTGTGTGTCTGCGCACAGTTCTCAGAGCTATTATTAAAGGCCAACAATAACACAGTAAAAGTGCACTTATTCCCACAACTACTAAGCATTAACAATACAAAAGCTTTCTATGTGGAGGAATTTGTTATTGTTAATTTGAACACCAAAATTCATAAGCAACCTTCAATGCTAGCTGTAGATTCAGTCAGATTTAAAACTAGTTGTTTTAAACAAATGAGTAGCACTTAAAAAAAAAAATCTGGTATTGGCTGTATTCTTTTTGATGGACAGCTTAGCTTACATCTATTTGATATGACCGCATGTCGTAAATCTCTGGTTGTCTGAGAAGATTAAAAGCAAATGCTACAAATTATTGGAAAACTCGGTCTGAGTCTGTCACGAGTCTGTCTTAATTAAGATGCATTTTCTTTTCCCCTAAGTCCTGTTGAGAATACTGACAAATAACTTTACTATTCATTGCTGATGGGTCATTTGGCAAGTCTGGTGCAGCATCCATTAGATGGATAAATATCACTCTTTATATGCTTTTCAGTCTCTATGGGACTCTATCCATCAGGATGTTGCTCTTCATACTGACCTTGTTAAGAAAAAGTTTAAAAAAAAATCTTGCCAGACTTTTGTTGATTCATTTATTGTCCTAATGTGATTCTTAAGTGTGTTTCTTAAACCTATAGTACGAATGTCCGTTACATTCAAGCCATTGCCAAATGAGTGGAGGCAAAGCCTAATTAAGCCTATCAGCTCTATAAAACTCTCTCTGTATTTCTCAGTATGGCTATGTTTCGGATATTCTTATATATATAAGTCCGGATAGTCGTGTGGAGCAGTTTGAGTGATGCGTTTTACGTCACCGTTAAAAAAGGACGACAACAAGTGTTCTGCTTCGGACATAAAAATTACAAGATTATTACCGCTATGCGCAGTCACTGAAGGCATGCGTCATGTGGATGCACTGACAGTGTTGTTGTCATTACTTAGAATTCCTCATATGACAGAAACAACGCACTATAGCTTTAACAAAAATAAAGATGTTGAAGAGGTTATTGTGAGATTTTAACCATCAACTCTGTTGGTCCAATGCCTCTGTCCAGAGTGAAATTTTAGAGTGAAATTTCTCAACCATTATTGGATGGAGATAGATGAAGAAAATAAGGGCCCTATCTTGTACCTGGCACGGCACAAAGCCCAAGTGTTTCTGCTATTTTAAGACCGTCCAGCACCTACGTCGTTTAAATAGCAAATGCACCTGCACCCATCTTTGCGACCATAGGCGTGCTCGTGCTTTTCTTACAGGGAGGTGTATTCAGGTGAATTCTTATTGTATTGCTATCTTGAGGCAGCAGGACGTGACAAATACCTGGTCTAAAGTCAATAGTGCAGCATTTAATTGTTAATTTAACCGCCCATTAGTAAATAGGCTTATGCACCGCACGCTCACACTATGCTTGTTATACACACACAGGAAAGTGCAACAGCACTCAAACATGCAAAAGATTACAAATAAAAATATTACGGTTCAAATCCGCCATCATAATAGCAATGTGCCAAGGTACAAACACGCGTGGCTTTTTAACGGAATTGGAGATGACACTCTGATTGGTTTATTGCATGTTACACCAAAAACACACCTATGAATTAACAAAGACACTAAGTACAAGCCTTTTTGAACCATTCGCCTGGCGCATGGACCCTTTTTCTCCCGTCAAACTAGCAAAAGTGGATTTAGACACACCCTAAACACACTTGCGCCATGCGCTTCACGCCACGCGCTTGATTGTCATAGGTCTCTAATTCTTAACTTAAGCCAGGGACGGAGCCTGAAATTGTAAACACTCAGGCTCAGGCCAGACCTAAGGGGGTCTGGGTGAGATTTTTTTGCGTGTATTCAACTTTTATCTGATTATAGTGTTAGATTAAAAGTCTAGTGAAGTTATTACAGTTAGACCAGCATTACTATTTCGATAGCCATGACGCTAGCCTGGCTAAAAATTCTTGAAAACTTAGGTCCAAGTTCATGGCAAGGGTCTAAAAATCATAAGCAGTTTATTTGTAATTCAGGAGGATTTAAGAGTAAATTACTTTTCATCTAGCACCACTAACGATGTCAAATTTCTCTCACACTTTTTTTTGACAAGTCTCTGTTGTACTTTGAGAGTTCAGTTATAATAACAACATTTTTAATTAGGCTCTAATCATAAATGATGATGGTGCTTAATCTTTTTTAATATATAAAAAATCTTAATTTGTTCTTTTTTCTTCATCTAATTCTTTCAGGGCTTACATAATAAGCACCACACAGAAACAGAATGGATTTCACGTTCCACAAAAAAAGGATTTCTATATGGAAATAACTGTTGCCCCCAAATGCTTGTTTTTTAGATTACATCTTTTTTGGTAAATGTTTTTCCACTCAATCTGAATTACTAGCCTGTGTGTGTGTGTGTGTGTGTGTGTGTGTGTGTGTGTGTGTGTGTGTGTGTGTGTGTGTGTGTGTGTGTGTGTGTGTGTGTGTGTGTGTGTGTGTGTGTGTGTGTGTTGCGCACTTCAGGGCCAAGCTGTCTTTGTGTCCAATTTAGACACAGCTCTGGCAAAAGCTTCTCTAATTAGAGCTGTGATATGCATGTTTATGTGTAGGTCTATTTTCCCTTCCCAATCTCAATTTGTGTGTTTGTTTTCATCTTTGCCTTGAATTAGTGTGTTTGTGTGTGTGTGTGTGTGTGTGTGTGTGTGTGTGTGGGGAACACACTTGCTTGTGTGTGTGACTCTAATAAATGTTGACTGAATTCTCTCATTCCCCAAAGACCAATCTGGGAAAACTGACCTAATGTAATAAATCATATAATTAGTCTTTTTAATTAGTATTGTTTGATATGATAGGTACCATGTGTCCCAATTAGCCTACTCAATTTCCAATTAAGCACAGTGCATTGTTCCCTATTGGGACTGTCACAGCGAACAATGCACCGATAGATTTCCAGAATTCAGTCTCTGTCAAAGCATCTCTGTAGGGTGAATGAGAGTCAAATAGGAACAAGTATCTGGGCTGTAGTCAACATAAAGAAAAAACACCTTAGACCCTCCCCCACTGGTATCCAAGCACATCTCATCTTTATAAAAACTTTATTTATCCATAGATCAAATGTGAACCTTTAAATGACTCCAAATGCCGGGTCCCAAATAACCAGGAATATGCTTTATGCTGTCTAGTTATGCAGTATAGGATAACACACCTCATTTACTGACTGTGGAATGCTAAATATTTTACAGAATCTAAAAATGTGTTGACACTTTGTTCAGCACACCAGGTGCAACTACATTCATACCACCTGGCAGTGCACACCTGTGAATCATTTCTGGCAACAAATCATTGACAAACTCCATCCCACCTGTCCCTGTCAGCCTGCCTACCAGGACTCACATCCCCCAACAGCTTAGATAAGACACATACAGTAAGCAATGACTCATTATGGCTCTAATTATTTACAAGGATAAAATCCTCATGAACAGGAAATCAGGAAACTCCATAACTAAAGAATACTTGAAAAGAGAACTTTAGTCATGTTTCATTTATGCGTCTTTGTTGGAGTCAGAGGGAATGAGTCATTAACTGTGTAATGAGCTGATGTGAGTTGTGCGTCTATGCAGCATGATGTCACATAGTTCTGTCCCATCAAGTTCACGGTGACCTGAGTCTTATTGAGAAAACCAGGATAGTGAGACTTTTGGAAATCCTCAAGACTATGTGTCCAAAAACACCCACGTCAGGAGGTTCTCCACGGTATTACATTATTGGTTTCATCTCTGTGAGTGCAAGGAAAAGCAGAACAAATCTTGTAAAGCAAGATGCATGTGTCATGGGTTACATACTTTACCAGCAAGCAATAGATGGAGTTCATTACCCCTCAAAACGTATAAATATAACAAAATTCACTCTAGGACATAGATTTGTTGTGGTGAGCATATGACCGGTTTGCCACGACCTGACATTTGTTCCCCAAGTGTCTCAATTTGCCTTTTTCTGAAAAACTCAGCACATTCTGTCAGCCTGATACACAGCACCATTTATGATTAATGACACACCGAAGGCGAAATTGATATACACCTAAATAAATAGCAGCTTCAATTGGAAGAGATTGACTTAACCTGACCGAGTGCTCACATCGGCATTGACAGCCAGGTAATCATTCTGGTCAGATGAGCGATGTGAGGCAAGGAGACAAGGAACACTAGAGGCAAGTGCACACAAAAAGTGGAGCTTTAGCTTGAGTATTAAAGAGTGCAAGGTGGCAAAAAATGTAGAAGCATGACAAAGAAGCACATTGTTTAAGAAAAGGTTTTACCCAATACTAACCATCACGGCAGAGAATATGTCCAATCATTGTCTCTGAAAGAATATTTCCCCTGACAAAGCACTGGGCTCGTGGTGCGACATATTACTGATGCTGCAGGTATTCTGGTAAGACCGTGCCCCTGGGATAAGTTAATTTGACAATCGTCATGAAACTGCTCTGAAAGCTGTTGGGAGCTTCACACAGATTTGGTGCGTCTTTGTCGCATTTACTTAATGTCCTAACGTTTTGCTGAGTTAAATTATGAGCTTTAAAATGGGCATCTATAAGCAAGGTTGCCCTTTACTATCATACTTTGTGCAAGATGTGTTTTTGTTTTCAATGATTGCTTGTCACTAGATAAATGATTGTGAGCTGGGATTACAACAGCAACAAGACTGTTAAGATGACATGGAAGATAAAAGGACAGAGCGGGCCTCATCTCTCTAACTCTTTCCTGTCACTCCGTATTGTTCTCTATATATCTATTATCTTTTCTCTGATTCAATTTCTCCATTTGGTTCTTTAATTTTTTTACTTTGTCCTGGCGCTAAAGGCCTAAAGCAAAGGTTGGTAGTATATATTGTAGATATTAGAATTGGGATTACTTTAATTTCCTCTTTTAAACTTGTTTTAGAACTTCCTTTCTTACTTTTTAAATACACATAACTGACAGACGTTTTTTCTTTTACCCTCTCTGCTTATTCTGTGCTTTTTGGGTTACTTTTTTAGACAGGCTTACTAAATAATCCACAACTCCAAATGATACCAGATGAACCTGAATGCACCAGAATGCACCAGAACAACTGTGAATTTTTTTCTTTATGAAATAGAATTGATAAAATGATTGCCATGGTACTAAAACCTTACTCCTGGCGATCCTGAATAAAATGACCAACCCATTTCCGGCTTTTCTTCACATTCAGCAAATGGGTCATATAAAAGTGTCTTCTAATATATGCATTTATGCCACAGGAAATGTTCTGAAGGAAGGGGCCGTACCCTTTTATCTCACTTTCACCATCTGTTGAAGAGTGTATAATCCAGAGTCAGGGGTGTTTAACCCACAAATATAATACTGTACCGTGTACCGTATGGCTGCCGCAATGCAACAGAATTGTTGGGAGATGGTGGCACATGATGTTTCATCCTGCTGAACCACTGACCCCGCCTGCTTTCTGCATGTCGTTTCCTAGGCAATCCACTCAGTTGCCTGGCATCACGAGGGCAAGCAGTTCGTTTGCAGTCACTCAGATGGAACTCTGACCATATGGAACATCAGAGGCCAGGGCAAGCCCATACAGACAATCACCCCACACGGTAAGGAGGTGGAATCACACACAAATACAAACAAACACTCACACACAGTGTCTGAAATCCCTCCCTGACTCACTCATATACTACTCTCTATAAACTAGATAGTGTGTTGTTCTGTAGTGTTCACATATAGTTCCCATTGTGGTGATTTTGGGACCTGGAGGATATTTTTCACTATTCTATAGTCCACTATTGGTATATACTCTAGTAAACAGGGAGTGATTTTAGCCACAGGACCTCTCATTCTAACATACTCAAAAATAAATAAAATATATTGGAATCAACAATTCTGGTAGATTTCATATCATGAGTATCTACTTTTAACTTTACACTTAACTATATTAGGTTAGGTAATTATTAATAACTCCATACTTTATCTTTTTTCTAATATAAGCAATTTTCAAGTGCCTTGAGGAAAAAAATATCTTAAACATGAATTTTTGTCTGAAGACAGCCCAATCCCAAAAATATGCTTGGCAAATATATCTTTTACCCTAGAAACATTTAAAGTGTTTTACTTCAAGGTTTTTAATTGCAATTTATTTACTGCTCTTTTTGTTTCTTTTTTAAATATCGCTTTTGCTATAATTGAAGTGTCTTATTTCTTTCATCTGTATTTCTACTTGTATTTTTCATCTATTGTGAAGCATATTGTATGTAATCTTTTTGTATGACATGCTAAATAATTACTTTTTTAAAATATTTTGAAACATAATTTAGGGTTTGCTTTTTACAAGTCTGCGGGGACAAATCACAAACTGGCTTATCCACCTGGCGCGCTGTTGGCAGGATTAACACGATGACGATAGAGAAGCTTTTTGTTTACAGTCAACATAGCGGCCCCGAAGCGCAGCGACCTGTTCATGCCATACGTCACCCGGATTGTTGGTCTGATTGGTTGAAGGACTATTCTGTTGCATACAGAGTCATTTGAACTATGCCCGTTGATCATACCTCTCTTAGAAAATACAGAGCAGACTCTTCAGACTAATGTTAAAGATTGAGCTTGGTCTGGTGATAGTCACACTATAATTGTACCTCTTCAGACATAATTAATGTATTCAAAATTAACAAGAAAATCACCCTGCAATCAAACTGCTCACAATTTATAGACATGCAGTCTGTGAAGAGGGATTACAAATAGATATTGGTTTGTATTGAAGGGTCAAAAACAAAAAAGCCACTGCTCCCAAGAAATCAATGATTCTTCTTACTTACACAAATATGTGTGGATGTCAAACCTTATGTAAGATAGGCCATATGGAGATAAAAGCATGAGAAAAACGCAGATTGTGCCTAGTCTGATTACTTTTTAAGGTCTCATAGTAAAGTTTTAGAGTACAAGTTTTACAATACATGATGCCAGTGCCTTCAGCCACCTCTGTCTCTGTACTCATCAAATCCAGAGTCTCCTGCACATGGCTCCCTCATCATTTCCTCAATTCAGTCAAGAGGATTATTGTCAGTTCAATTATCTCCTGCCTCTGTTAGCTTTACTTTGTGTCTGCATGTCCATACATTAATGCCGGTACTCTGTTTATTTGCTGTAGAAAAGCAAGCCTGCTCTTTTGAAGATGCATTTTAATCCATACAGTACTCCTCTGTCTCCCTACACACCTACTCACCCCACAGAGCACTCTGACAACTCACCCAGATGAAGGGCCTGGAAGAAATAGACAGTGTGTGAGTGAAACAAATGGACAGAGAGAGTCAGAAAGAGGAACAATGAAAGAAATTAAATGAAAGGGAAAACTTCTAACCAGTTTCTCAAGCTGGTTTTGTCTGTTGGGAATTGCAGGACCACCACACAGGCTTTTTAATTAGTTGTTTCTCCCACTGCTGCATACATAATTAGTTTGGTATTTAATGAACAATGACGCAAATTCTTTTGACAGATTTAAGTAAGGCTCATAAGTCCTCCTTTAATTGTTTTTTTAGATATCTGTTATTTAGATGTAGTTATTTAAATCCGTTCTAATACAGAACTGCTTTGTATAACCTGCCTTAGGGCTCACTGTGACTCTTCAGTTATAGTTCAGATAAATATTCAGCCACTTATTGTGCATTCTGACAAAAATATGCACACATATGATGGATGTGCAAATTAGCCTGCGCATGGAGCAACCTTGAGGTTTGAATAGATGGATTCTGTAAATCATCCATGGTCGTCTCACCTTCTTTGCATGAGCCCTACCCCTGCATTTGTCTTTATCCTCTCTGATGAATAGCCTTTTGTTATTGTCTGGCTAATGTTTAGAGCTGTAATTTAAGTGCAGCTTCTGGGGAGGAAAAATATGAGATGACAGGACAAACAACAGAGAGGAGGTGAAGAGAGATGAACTGGCCAACTAAAGTAAATTTGGTTTGTTCTATTTTAGGAAAACAGCCCAAGGATGGGAAGAAGCCAGAGCCTTGCAAACCCATTCTCAAAGTGGAGTACAAAACCACTAGAATTGGGTAAGGTATATCTCTCTCTCTCTCTCTCTCTCTCTCTCTCTCTCTCTCTCTCTCTCTCTCTCTCATATACATAGTAGGTGTAACATAGATTATATACTGTACTGTATAGAATCTCTCTCTCTCTTTCAATTCAAAGGGGCTTTAGTGGATCTTTCTTTTACACACACACACACACACACACACGGCTATTCCTTCTAGTATTTTTGTGAGCCCCCCTTCTCACATAAGGGCGCTATATACTCAGTCCCCTTTCCCCCTCACAATCACAATAATAGCAAAATGCACATGAAAATTATTGACATGGGTTAAAAGCTGTTGCCAAGGATATATAAGTTGCACATGTGCTTCAGACTAAGAGCTAAACAGAACTCATACATACATAGTTTTACGTCAGTATTCCAATATTAAAATAATGTGATGAAGAAAACAGCATTCCTCTTTCTATCATGGCAAAATGTATCAGGGCTGTATTCTCCAGTACTTTGTTCAGTTACTACAGTACAAATGTCTTGAATGGATCAATCAAAAACTATTACTTTTTTATGGTTGCAGTAAAAATTAGCCAGTAAAATCTTTATACCTATGTGTGTGGATGTTCCAGGGAGCCCTTTATAATCCTGTCTGGTGGTCTGTCTTACGACACGGTGGGCCGGCGGCCTTGTTTGACGGTAATGCACGGGAAAAGTACCGCTGTGCTGGAGATGGACTATCCTATAGTAGACTTCCTTACACTCTGTGAGACACCATACTCTAATGGTGAGTTTGTGTTATTTTGTGGTGGATGTGCTCATAAAGTGTGTGCATGTCTGAACATTGCATTTGTATGGGAATTGTAATCTCATCCTCCTTTCGACAATGCATTAGAATCACCCCCGCACATACACCTTTCTATTTGTTTTTTAATTATGTTGGATTGCTTGCCCCTGTGTTAGTGTTTCTGTAATAAATATGAAATTCCCCAAGGGGAAGGATCCTATTCCAATTTCATTATCTAACACACCACATTACTTTTTCATTTCATCTCTTTGAACACAATAGCCTTCCATCTAAATGAAATTAATATCTTATTTCCTGTATTGAGGAGTTAACAGCAAAAACAAGTCAAAGTGGAGCTGAATGGTACAGTATAGGATCCAGACTGCATGTAATCCAGTATATAAACTCTGGTGCAGCGTTGGTGCATAGAGGAGGTGGATAATCCATGATCGTAAGACATACTAGTACAGTAAATATTCTTACAACAAGGTCCACTTACTTTGTTTTCAGAAGCTTTCAGCCACACCTCATGGCCTTCCTCAGTAGATGGAGTTTTCCTGATGGTGCTCTATTCACATCCTTATTTACAACTTGACCAACTTTCTCTTTATCATAGAAAGAATTTTTTTACCTTAATTGTATTTAGTTTGTATGTTTAGGTAAATTGGCAGTGAAATTGGCCATAATTACAGTTACATTACCATCTCCCAAATGCCAAAACAAACAGACATAGAGATACTGTTCAAGGATTTAAATAATGAGTCACAGGAGAATATGAACCATTTGTAGACCAGTGTCTGGCAAGTGAAATGAGAAGGACAGTGAGAGATGTAGTGACAACAGTAAAGTGTTTTAACCTTGGTGGACTCTGACAGCCTGAGGCCTTTCAGCTTTAAATAACAGATTGTTCTCTGAACACTAGTTTGCAGGCACACACGCATATCAATAAATTACGAATCTGAATGGTGGCACTCTGTGGCGTGTGATGCTATTTCCAATTCAAACGTCCAAAATAGGAAGTGTAGCTTCTGTCGGCCTGTGCTTTTTTCGTACAGCCATTGACCCATACCAAGCTTTTTAAGGGTTAGAAAGGTAGTTTTTTCTCTTACTGTATCATTTATTTTTTTCAATGTGCCCTAAAGCTAAGCATTTAACCCCCTGCTTCTTTAGAGGAGGCATTTATTAGCTAAAACATAGAAAAGTGGGCAGCTCTGATGTGGTACGTGTAAATCTATAAATGTAAGGAATTATTTACATCCTTTTAATTAATTATTAGCATGAATTTTCTTTGTATTATGTTTGTATTGGCAATTTATCTGTTAGACCTGACCTATTTTTTTTGTCTATGTTATTGCTGGATGTGTTTGTCCTCCTTACTAGTATTTATGACTTTTATAATGCTTTCAGACTGTGACTAGAATCAGAGATATGTGCAAATAGCAGGGTGATCTGTACTGGTTCCAGTGCTGTGCCTTATATTATATTATATTATATATATATATATATATATATATATATATATATATATATATATATATATATATAAATCTCGTATATCTGTGGATGGAATCAGTGCATTCCTTTTTTCAATTCATTCAATACAAAGGTTTAAAATCTATTATAAGGGAGAATCATCTTAAGGTTTTATATGAAATTCTACTCCCTAATCAGACTGATACAAATATTTAACCAGAGCACTATCCCCCACAGACACAAATCACATAGATTAATGAAAATGAAGCGTTAAACATTCCTGCCCTCCCAACTTCAGGGCACAGATATGATAATAACATTTGCCATATAAAGTATGAGAAATTCCTCCCCTGTGGTTTTGTAGATTTCAGGGGAGTTCTCTCTCTCTTGGAATTACACTACTGAAAGTATGGTGAAATGAATGATTTGTTTCTCTGTGCAGATTTTCAGGAACCTTACGCTGTGGTGGTCCTTCTAGAAAAGGATTTAGTGGTGATCGACCTTGCACAAAATGGGTGAGTCTGACTCTTTATTAAATACCTCTTCATCAATTTTTCTTCCTTAAATGTGGGCTAAAATGACACAGTTGGCAGTTATTATCACTCATTATCTTCATTATATGTTGCCTCTACATGATATAACTTACTTTCATTCATCTTATTCTTTAGTATGCATGCGGTACTGAATGAGATTAATGCACTGATACTTGGCAGGCAGACTAATTGAATTAAGTGTGACTTTGTCTGTGCCCTCTTGCTAACAGTTACCCTATATTCGAGAACCCCTATCCTCTGACTATCCATGAGTCTCCTGTGACCTGCTGCGAGTACTTTGCCGACTGCCCTGTGGACCTCATACCTGCACTTTACTCTGTTGGCTCGCGGCAGAAACGACAGGGCTACAGCAAGAAGGTAATAATAGGAAAGCTTCATACGCTTCAACGCTTCATATTGTTATCCGTAATGTGTCTTTCTCAGTGGCGGATCTAGGGGGGGCAAGAGTGGCCAGTTCCCCTGTAATATTCAGCCTCAACCCCCCTCTGACCCCCTGTGGCAAATATTTTCATACATTTTAACCCCACCTTTATCCTTGAAGATTGGTTGCTCCTTGAACATCCCTGAGTATTTGTAATAGCACAATTTTCATCAATTCAATACGTACAGTACTTACATACATACTTGTTGTTTTAGTTACTAGTTGTGTAAAGGTAAGTAACCCAAAGAGCAGATACAGACAAGACACACACACCACAAGTTCACTTGAAGCTTATTCATGAAATTATTACTATCATTGTAGTAAGTGCAAGTTATGTTCATTTATAGACCACATTTAAAAACAGCTTAAGATGACCAAGTGCTATAAAATAACTTAAAAATGAAGTTAAAAAGTAGGCCTACACACACACACACACACACACACATGCATATATATATTTTTCAACAATAACCGATATGGGACAAAGCACAGACTATATACTGTACATGACAACAGATTGACAAATTAATGGGCCAAAAAAGCTTAGTCTTAGTCTTTAGTCTTCCAAACTATACCACCCCCGCCTATAGTCTACTACTGTTATTAACGAGCTAACGCTAGCTTGTCATGCTTGTCAAGCTGTATAACGAGTAAACACCAGCACCAGAAGAGTTACAGGAGGGACGTTATCTCCCTCACTTCAAAACGGAACAAAAGTAGGATTCTATAGTGACTTCCCCTGCTGTTGAACTCCCTTCTTCCTTATCACAGACTCCAACATGGTTACGTTGTAGGTGCTGAATCATCACTGTGGTGCTACCGTGCCATGTCATGTCGCTTTTGCACATCTTGCAGTTGTGCAGATGACTTAGGACGTACTGATTTCTCTGCCTCACCCATGTGTTTCAGAACAACATTACAGGTTGTCACTCCCTGATGTAAGTCGAGTGCCGATTTGAGTTGCGCATGCTCAGATGTAAACAGTTTACGGCATAACATGTCATACTGAAATTTGTGAAATCCATGAAATAATAAACCTTTCTCATTACAAACAATAACAGAAGATGGAATCATTTCAAAAACATTTAAACTATCTATGGTTGTTTGATTGCTAACGTTAGCTCAAAACGCCATTCAAGTGACAGTCTTTGTTGTGTTTGATGCTAACTTGTTGCCAGCAGTGAATGAACTTCGTTAAGTAGGTCCATTTTTTCCTGTATTGACATCACAGAAATCTCTCGTTAGCATCTTGTAGGCTACTTGTCACAAAGTGACGCATGCGCAACTCACATCTTCAGTCGTTGCAAAGTGACTCAAATCTGCACTCGACTTACTTTCGGGCAGTGACACAGGTCTCTCTGATGGTATTTACTATACCTCCGCTCAACTAAATTTTTATTTTTTATTCTCAAACAGCTCCGCAAATATTGAGTGTCGTAATAGTTGCGCAACACGAATTGATAATGAAATTTGTTGCCAATTCTTTCAATAATCACATTTTATTGATTTTATTGATTCGTTGTGCAGCCCTACATATAACATAGCAGTGGTAAATGTCAGGCTTTGGATAGAGACCCTCAGAATTAAAGAGCTAGGGCTTCTTTCCAGGTTTACAATTTTGCAAGAAAAGGGGGAAATAATTGATGGGAGAGGAAGTGAAATTTGTTTCTTCTCACTAGATTAGAAGCAATGCAAACAGAACATAACATGTATTTTGAGTTAAGGTGTAAGGTCAACGTAATGTGGTACTAATTATAGAAAAAATTTGAATTTCTTAGAAAAGAAAAGCACAAGTCTCACAAGTTTCTTAGTGCAGGTGTAACAACTGAAAAAATTGCTAGTTTTAGCTAATACTAGAAAAGCTAAAGACATTACCATTAGCCTCAGCTGTCTTGTTCCTATAATTAGTACCAAATGACAAAGATATTTCTGGGAAATGACTAAGAAATTACAGAACTGTAAAATAAGCGTGACTCTGTCACTACAGAAATTGCTTACTCTCTGTCATGAATGTTTTCAACCATTTCTTAAGCAGAATCAGACTTCTGTTTAACTTAAAATAAAAACAATAAATAAAACTAGAACTGCAAGCAGTTAGGACGAGGTCCAAGCCTCATCGCACAAGTCGTCCTGTTGCGGGGAGGCAAACGTTAGGAAATATCGAGAGGTGTGAGCAGCAAGGTTGGCGGAACATTGCCGTTACAAATATCCCAGAGCCCTAAAGGATTTTCGACAACCTCTGGTCTGTCGGATTTCATTTTCTATAAAAGCTTGTAAAACATCAACCCTGTTAACCCATAGTCAATCTATGAACATCATTTATATTCAGGAAAAACTGGGCTATTAGAATATTTGTGCTGCACTGAGTTCACTTGAATGTTAAAAAGTTTGTAGGACCATGAAGACAAATAAATAAATAAATGAATGAATGAAAAAACGGAACATGTATCTCACAGATGTACTGGATGTTGATTACACACACAGCAATGCCACACGAGCATTTGTGTTATCTAAAAAACTTCTATATATTTGGAGTCATCCAGTGCAAAATAAACAAATTTAACATTATAACTCATAAAGGACAAATTTGTTACATTTCTTACATACAGTGTATCAATCTTGCATGTAGCACTATGTATTAATTGCACAATGACCCCAAAAAAACAAAACCTTCTGTAAGGAATAGGAAGACAACAAAGACATCAGCAGAACTGACTGTTAGACTGTTAGTTTTTAGCTCCAAAAGACAGTATGTTTGTACTAGTTATATTATTAAAGTTACGAATCAGAAGTGCCGTTTGGCGTTATATACGATGCACTTGACCTCAAAAGGGATAACATGGCCCAAAATGGTCTAAGGTGATTATAGCACCCCCTAATGGCCTATCTTTACTACATTTGGTACAGTGCCTCCAAGCAGCATGCCAAACAATCATCACAGGTTTGGTGTTTTTTTTTTTTTTTTAATTCTCAAACAGCTCCGCAACTTATTGAGTGGCGTAATAGTTGCGCGACACAATAATCAATAATGAAATTTGTTGCCAATTCTTTCAATAATCACATTTTATTGATTTTATTGATTCATTGTGCAGCCCTACATATAACATAGCAGTGGTAAATGTCAGGCTTTGGATAGAGACCCTCAGAATTAAAGAGCTAGGGCTTCTTTCCAGGTTTACAATTTTGCAAGGAAAGGGGGAAATAATTGATGGGAGAGGAAGTGAAATTTGTTTCTTCTCACCAGATTAGAAGCAATGCAAACAAAACTTAACATATTTTGAGTTAAGGTGTAAAGCCAACGTAATGTGGTACTAATTATAGAAAAACTGGGAATTTCTTAGAAAAGAAAAGCACAATTTAAACCCAAGTAAATATTATGCAATACTAATCTATTATTATTAAAAGACTTTCTGAGTTACATTGGCAGGTGTAACAACTGAAAAAATCACTAGTTTTAGCAAATACTAGAAAAGCTAAAGACATTACCATCAGTTTCATCTGTTTTGTTCCTATAATTAGTACCAAATTACAAAGATATTTCTCGGAAATGATTAGGAAATTACAGAACTGTAAAATAAGCATGAATCAGTCACTACAGAAATTGCTTACTCTCTGTCATGAATTGTTGCAACCAGCGCCTCAAAGCATGCCAAACAATCATCACAGGTTTGGTGTTGATAGCATTTACTGTGGCAGAAATATTGCAATTGCAATTTTCCCATTTAAATGCATTGAGTTTTTAGGCAAAACCAATAAACTTTGACTATAGTGCCCCCTAATGGCCTATCTTTACCAAAATTGGTATAGAGCCTCCGAGTGGTATGACAAACAATCACCACAGGTATCGTTTGTATAGCTTTTATTGTGGCAGAGATATTGCAATTTCTTTGTACATTGAAATGCATTGAGTTTTTAGACAAAACCAATAAGTGTTGATTATAGCGCCTCTTAATGGCCAATCTTTGGAATAGAGCATCGGGGAGGCATCTTAAACACTGTCCTCAAGTTCTATGTTGACACCATTTAATGTGGCCGAGATATGGTATGGTATGTGTTTGGTAGCTTGCCAGTGAAAATTTGTTTGGTCGTAAAATGCGCATAGCAAATTCTGTGAATAATTTTTTGTTGTGGCTATCTGTAGATGATACACTCCAGGTTTCCTGCCGATCTGTCGCATGGCCTAGGAAGAGTTTGAAAAAGTTGGTTTTGTGCTTAGCGTGATATTGCGAAAAGAATTGTGAGCAGAAATGGGTGTGGCCTATATCAGGAGACTCGGCTTGATTTAATGAACACGTGGATGTAAAGATTTTTAATGTGTGATGTACTGTATATTGTGCGAGTTACAGGCAAAAACACGTTTGACATTGTAGTGGTCCAAATGTGTAATATTTTGTAAGTCAGGTCAGGTACCCATTGTACATCTACCCTGTTAATTTCCCTTAATTCACGTAAATGTAAGTAGTTAATCCAAACTTGGTCCTATAGGCCACGCCCACTTCAACTGATCAATACCCCACTGTAAGGGGCGCCTCAGGAGTGACCCTAGATGGTACCCATCAAATTTTGTAAGAACACACCCTCCAGCCAGAGGGTGGAATTTTCCTTCATGTCATTCTGCATAGCAGTGTCGTAAAAGAGCTTAATGCCTAAATTAGAAATGTAAATGTTCCACACTACACCCTCTAAACATCTTGCCGCACTCCAAGAACAACAAGGTTACTTAACAAAGGACACATTAATACATACATGCATGTTTTTGGTACAAACCGCATACAGCATGAGTTAATTTAGTGCTAAAGTATCTTTCTCGATGTTTCTTTGAAGTTAAACCGACAATATACTAGTGTCATAATACTTAACGATCATCCTCTCTCTTTGTACACCTCCTTTCTCTTCTCATTCTCATCTCCTATCCCTGTATCATCTAAGACAGACCCCCTGCTCCTTCAGCCATTATGTATGCCTATGTTCTTTTCCCTGTCGCCTTGTTCTAGCTTTCTGTCGGAAATGTCAGCATGTACTGACCTAAACTGGCTGCCTAGCTGCTGCTTTTTTCCCTTTTTTTTGTTAAGCAAAGGCCTAGCTGAGCTGCGGGAGGGCATTCTCACATAAAGATCACCATGAGTCATCATGATGACCTTTGTATGTGTCAACGTGTTCAAAGCCAAACCCCTGCCAACATGCACACACACACTCAGATGGAGACACACACACTCATTGAGGTGCATAATGTATAATTGCAAGACACACTGAGAGAGGTACACTAAGGATCCCTGCCTTTGTTTTCCCATGCACAAGTGTGGTTTTCTGAAATCAATGTTTCTATTGACACGCTGTTTGTTAACATTCTACCTGTGGTCTCTCATTCACTCTAATTTAATATGTGTCTGCTGTCTATCCAGGAATGGCCTATTAGTGGCGGAAACTGGGGTCAAGGCACACAGAGCTACCCAGAGATCATCATCACTGGGTAAGACAATACTGATTTCATTAGCATTATCATTATCGTCTTGCTGCAACTAAATTACTTTCACCTCTCCTGCACTGTCTGGCCTCCACATCACATAGGTTTGTCTTAGAATATTTACTGTAGGTCTTTATATATTCTAATCATGTGCACATTGCTCTATTTTAATGTTTATGATTCCGCTCTAAGCTGTCAACAAGGGAAGGATGGGTGTTTTTAACAGAACACACACACATACACACACACTGAAGAATTGACATTGAGGCATTGGTTTGGCTCCTTTCCTTCCTCCCTCTCTCCTCACCCCTACAGGCCGTATTACTATTCTGTACAGGCTTCTCTCTCTTTCTAAGAGTGCCACAGCCTGCAAAATATTCCTCTCCAAATCCACTCAGCTGAACAATGAGAAGTGTGAGGGGAACAAATGGAAACCAAAACACATGTTTTTTATGACAATGTTCTTATCCGTGACACCTCATGGAGAAGCTGCCATGCTGAACACCTGTTGTTTAATGTAATCCTGTGCACACTCAATTAATTTTTAGGCAATTAGCAATGTGAACGTTGCTGGATGTTCTGTTGCTAACAGAATTTACACTACATGTGGACATGTAGACATCTGAGCATTATGCCCATATGTGATTGGAACATGGCATGCAGGGATTTGCTCCTATTTGGCCACTAGAGCTAGAGGGCGTTCTAGCTGAGGTGTCTGATGAGGTTGAGGTCGGGGCTTTGTACAGGCCCATCAAATTATTTTACACCAACACAGAGCAATCATTTCTTCACGGTAATTGTCATGTTGAAACGGGATGTTCCCCAAACGTGTGCCACACAGTTAGAAGCAAACTGTTGTCTTAAATATCTTTGTATGCAATAGAATTAAGATTTCCCATGAGAACTAACGGGCCGAGTAACTGGAAAAACAACCTTGTGAACAAAAGTACAAAACAAGATTGAGGACAGGGATGTCTATATACTTTTGGTCATATATTTGTTAAACAACCTTGAGTGAAGTCATGAAAATCATTAGTTAAATCCCCCTAAATCGGACAGCTATGGTTGTGTTAAATGATTAACTGGGGACCAAAATTTTGATTTACGACCTAGACATCGGGTCTTCAATTGATATTCTTGTGATGTTTTTTTAATGGTGCAAATTGTACAAAATTATTTATTTTGATCAGACTAGAATTCAAAGTTAGTAGTCAAGACAACAGGACCCAAATGGAAAGTCACCTCTCTTTTGTTCCTCTACTTTTATCTTTTCTTTCTCTTCTTCTCTTGAATTTCCAGGCATGCTGATGGAACTGTGAAGTTCTGGGATGCCTCTGCAAGTGAGTTCACTCAACAGCTAAGCTTTGTATACGCTTCAGAAATTATAATTATTGTTATAAACAAACAATAAGCAACAAAGTAGATTTTGAGCTTCAGTTGAAATTTGAGGCAGAAGGGGAAGCTCACGGAAAGAAAGCAACTTTAAAAACTAATATAGAAATGTATTTTTTAATAAATATTTCTAAATTTGAGCACCAGACTTCATATATTCAATATCAACAAAATAAGTATAATTTAGATTAACAATTGTACATGTAGTAATAATGGATAATTTCAATTTCAAAGCACCACATGGCCTCTGATTTAATATTCTTGAGAGTCATATTTGATTGTCTGATTTCCCTGGAATGCAACTGAGACTTTCCTCTATTCTCCTAGTAATGCTCCAAGTGCTCTATAAGCTCAAAACAGCCAAGGTGTTTGACAGAAACCGGTCCAAGGAGGACAAGAGCAGCACCGAAGTGTCAGATGAAGACCCCTTTGCCATTCAGATCATGGCCTGGTGCCCTGAGAGCCGGATGCTGTGTGTGGCCGGGGTGTCAGCCAACATTATCATCTATCGCTTCAGCAAACTGGAAGTAACTACTGAGGTGGTGCAGGTGGGTAACGGTTTGCAAGGCTTATTTTTTAATACAAACAATACTGTATATTTTCCCCGTTTTAATTGTAAGACTATTGTAACCATACAAGCACAAACACAAATAAGGGACATGTGTAACTTTTCATCGAGAATATGTTTTGCATAGGTTTGTTATTATTTGCCCTCAGCACTCACTTTCTTTACTGTTTTAAGAGCACAAACACACACATGCACTCAAATAACTGCCCAGTCAAAGGCAGTATGGTTGCCATGCCAACAGACGGAGCAGTGAACAAGCAAAGCTACACTGTCATTATAACCTGCCTTGATAGCAATGTAAGTGCTTATGGGGGTGTGTTGGGAGTGTGTTGTTGCATTTAATGACATATTGTAAAGAGAAATGCTGTTTAATCTGTGCAAGAATCCTCGCAGCTCCTATAATACAAGTGAGAGGGTTCATGTATACTGTATATATGCGTAGTTTCTGCTTTTTGCTTGAGCAGTGGAGTGTTACATTGGTAAAGCAGCAAGATACTTAATTTGTTTATAAGTTTGGCAACAATTTCTCTTGTTTTTTTTCTTGCAAAAACACCACTGCGGTGGTGTTGTTGCTTTAGACTTTCTCTAGAAAGAGATCACTTGTCAATCAAAGTGTGTGGGAGGTGTGATGATAGGTTTTTCCTCACAGGTCCGTAAATGAATTTTAATTTTTTTAACTGGTGCCCTCAATGTGTTTAGCACTGTTTGTCCTAACTGTTCAATTATTTTGTTCCTCCAAACAAACTGGGCTTACAGCAAACCATAAAAAACATGAATCTGTAGAGAATCTGTAAAGTTCAGTTATTGCAAATCAGCCAACTTCCTGTTGGAAACGTTTTCTGTGGATGTGCTGATGCATTTGTCAGAGAAATGTCAGGCACTTTTCCCTACGCTCGAAACGTGTGTCTGGGATGTGGATCAGGAGGTGTATTTGCAGTGAGCTGTAACTAGGAGAACAGCCTCCGTTCCCTCAAGGTAAAACACCTCTATAACCTCACAGAAATTAAGGTAGACGAGGCAAGCGGGTGTGAGGAGCCGAGGAGAGAGCACTGATCACTCTTCACTCCCACATGTCAGTGGGGCTAATGAGACTGACAGAATGCAAAAGAGAGGGGCTTTTTGTGTGTGTGTGTGTGTGTGTGTGTGTGTGTGTGTGTGTGTGTGTGTGTGTGTGTGTGTGTGTGTGTGTGTGTGTGTGTGTGTGTGTGTGCGTGCGTGCGCGCATGCTTGTGTGGCTGTGTGAAGGCGGAGGTTGCAGAGAAGTAGCTTGAAGGAGGACTTAGAAGGAATGGAATATTTCAGTATTGGAGGACCTCTTTGACCCTCAGTCTGCCTACACACACAAGCACACACACACGTCAAACAAATCTCTATTGTTGATTATCAAGTGACTCTGTGGATGTAGTGGATGTCACTCACGGTCATATGACTGTTAATATCCTCAGAGGAATTCTTGAAGATTTGTTGATTTCTTTATCATGATATTGATGCTCTCTTTTAAAAATCTGCTAAAGCCTTGCACTTACACTCACACGTGTGTGTGTGTGTGTGTATGTTGTCTTATACAGTTACTAGAGGTGCGAATGCAGTACGAGCTGAACGACATAGAGTCTCCAGACGGCGGGGGTGGAGGGGGAGAACAGACATCAGCGCTTCCCACCCCCGGTGCCTCACCTCAGACAAGCGGCCCACCTTCACACCCCTCCACGAGCAGCAACAACTCTGACGGAGGCAACATGCCCTGCCTCAAGTATGAAACACACACACACACACACACACCGATTACATAAACTCTCAAAAGCGCGTGCACACATTCTTAAATACACTCATATACAGAGTCTTGCCGCCTCAAGCACTCTAGACTATCTCAGCTCCTGAAGCATTTTCAGCCATGGCCTCCCATCATCCCCTTGCAGCCACTCATGCCAGACTCTCAACACACAACAGCTTGTAGAACTGCAGCTGCACCACTTGTCATTGTCTTTATGAAACCTTATTTTTTTTTGTTTCTCTTGCTGTCTCAACTCTTTTCTATTGAACTCTGTCTTCTTCTCTCCAGAGTGCGCAGTACTCCTCTGAAGCAGTCTGCAGGTTACCAGGTAGATTTGGTGGTCCAGTTAGTGTGGGTGAGCGGAGAGCCTCCGCAGCAGATCACAAGTCTGGCGCTCAATTCCTCCTACGGCCTGTAAGTATACGGTCAGGAACATTGTAGGCAAGACTAGAGCTAAGTCTTCTCTTAAAAGTGCCCACTATTTATTCTAGTTCATCATCATCTAAAGCTAAGTCAAATATATCAAGACAAAATATGCAAAGTGGACATGCATACAATTTTGCGGTTCAAGCAGCAACTGCTTGCGGCTACAGAGGCAACCAGGCCTGTCAACACGATTTATGACTGCTAAGAATATTTGGAAATTCCAGCTGTTTTTGTGCTCCGACTACAGTGTTTTTAACTTTGAAAACTAAGTTAAATCTCATGACCATGTTTCTATAACCCTTTGCTCTCTCCCTCCTTCCTCGCCTCCCCTTCTTTTTCCATTTCCTACCTCACTCTGTCACCCCCTCCCCAGTGTGGTGTTTGGCAACAGTAACGGTCTGGCTGTGGTGGACTATGTCCAGAAGACGGTAGTGCTCAATTTGGGGACGGTCGAGCTTTATGGCTCCAATGACCCCTATCAGAGACAGCCCCGCTCGCCAAGAAAGTCACGACAGCCTTCTGGAGGTAATGAGGAAAAGGGATAAGATGGAAAAGACTAAGAAAAAAATATTCTAAACTTTTCTGACCACACACAGCAGTAGAAATTTGTTGTTTCTTGCCATTACAGCTCAGCTACAAGACACAACTTGGTATTGTTTTATGTCCTTAGCTGACTAATCATCCAAACTTGCAAGTCACTTGTTAAACTCCAGTGTAAACGGAGCCTAGTGTAGGTAGACAATCACACGGCAGGTTGAGGAAAATTGGGCTAAAAAACTCCTGAAATGCACAAGAAGCAAATTCATACGTTGTATTCAAGGGTTTTTGTCAGTAAAGGTCTGCATTAGAATTTGAGTCAGTGTTTTAGTGAACATTATAATGGGATTTTCAGAAACCCCACACTGATTCAAATATGAGAATGAACAAAATCATAGAACACACGGTGCATCTAAAAATGATTCTACCTAGTCTTAGTTCAGAAGGCTGATACAAAATAAAGAACTTTGACTACACAAAGTATTTCTCTGTCCGTCTTCCTTTCTTCTGTCTGTCTCTTTGCTCTTTCTCATTCACACACACCCTCCCACAGCCCATCCCTTTTACACAGATTGCTACTGCAGCTTCATAGTACCACTGATAGCTGATAAGATGCTTCCCATATGGACACACTGCCACCCTGTGTTAGATGATGGCAGTGCAGTTACTTAGACGATGCCGCAGTGTCATGACGATGCACTGCCCATATTTATGGATACTGATGGATTAGTAAACTGTGGATGCTGAAGGATTTATTTTTGATGTTTGTGATTCATGCACAGATAAGCTACGCAACTATGTATTCAGGCACACACAAGCAAACCAATGTACACACACAAATGCTCACAAATACTCAAACACATGCACATGTAAGTACACACAGAGCATCTGGTGTCACTGACTGGTGAGCAGTGGGCTGGCACCTGTCAGAGCTTGGCGACTGTGAGCAGTAATCAGGCATCCAGCTGTGTTTCTCTGCCAGACTGCTGTCTGCTTGGCTTTCTGCCTCACAGGACAATGTCACACACACACACACACACACACACACACACACACACACACACACACACACAGCAAAAGGAAGAATTAGACTTGAACAGAAACATTAAAGATGCACAGAATCTTTATCATGTTCAGGTCAGGTTACGTGTTAATAAACAGAACATTCAACATGGAAACCATCCATTTGTTCTTATGGTCCAGTCCAATCTCCCAAAAAACATACAGCATTCCCAGTTGATATCTGAGATTCTCTATGAAGTGGCAGTGCATGATACAGTAAAAAATGGTAGTGTTATACTTTTACAAATTACCTCCCCAGTGGTTCTTTTTTGGCTTTATTTTTGTATGAATTGAATTGTATGATCTCTGCTGCAGGTCTGTGCGACATCAACGAGGGCTCAGCCACATCAGAGGACCGCTGCAAGTCCCCTACTTCAGGTAACATGTCCTTCAGTGTCTTATTAAAAGAACGGTGGGAAAAACATAGCAGCAGGCTTTGTGTAATCTAGACATAAAAAGCCAAACAGTGAACCAGTCAAAAATATACCTATAATACCATGTATTAAATGCAAGAGGGGCGTTTTGTCAGGGAGAAAGATTAATGTTTCAAAAGAGCCTCTGCTTTTAATACTGTTTTAATGAAATTGTTGCTCATCAAACTGGAACTATACAGAAGGTTTTTTTTGTTGAACCGTAAAATTGTCTGGCTGTCAATTTCATTCTGCCTTAGTCTTTAGGAATGCATTGTTTGAGTTTATTACCATACATTTATGGGTTTTTGAGAGTATTTTCCCATTTGTGCATGCAATCTTTTACCACTTTGCAGAGTTCAATAGACAGGAATACATTTGTTTTAATCTCACACTGTATCATGGAAAACTGGGTTATAGGCTGTAAACGTATCCAATCTCTGTGATGCTAATTCAGTGTGACAGTTAAGAATTCTACATTAAATTAAACAAAACTCTTAGAGAAACCCATTAATTTACATTTACTAGAGAATAAGTTAAAAAGTAAAAGTTAAACCTGAAGGGCCTAGGGTATTTTCACATATTCAGTAACTGCATAATTGTATATTGCATATTTCACAGTTATAATATAAGTTGCAAGATTATGTGACTTAAGTTTTGACTTGGATTTTGAGCAGGGATCTTCTTTCAGTTAAAATGTGTCTGGGTGCACTCACTGTGCTGAAGCAGATCTTTACAGAACATTATCATATTAAGCAGTTTTCATATTGGTGAATATGACCAAATGCAAACCCACAAAATCCATTGTCACTTAGAATTTTATGCACCTCCACCACAGAAGAACTTACTAGCCGCCTTCTGATGTCATTAGTATTTCAGCTGAAGGTGCTTGAAGAGAGAACAGCCCAGATCCATCTCATTAGGGGTAACTTGCCACTGAATAAGGAGCTTTTTAAAAAGGTCAGACGAAAAACAAATTCCGTCTGGAGTCCTGCTGCAGGTATGCTGACTGCCCCAACAACCACCATGTCTGGTGCCACCAGTCTGATACATCCGTCTGCTCTGTATTATTCATAGGACAGAGAGAGAGAGCGATAAGGTGCCTCCCTGCAGAAATATCTGTTTAACAGTCATTTAGTCTAAGGCAAAGCTTTTTTCTCACTGTCTTGCGGTAAGTGATGAAATCTGCCAGTGGGAAAAAATAATGTAGATTTTTTTTGTGTGCAGTTTTACCTTTTTACTTTTTTAATTACTTGCAATATGATGAATTAAGACTCCAGTAGTGCCAGGAGAGTGGCATTTCAATCGAGAAAGTCCTAGGAATAGTTTGCATAAAATAACATAAAAAACATCTCCACTGCTTACAATTGTCAATGCTAAACCACTTATAGTAATAGGGGCGGAAGGGCTAGATTGATCTTTGCTCATTATTGTGAAACTGGGATTATTTTGATTTGTTTTTCATTTTGGGCACACGTGCAATAAAAAGTGAAATGTCATAGACTTTTATCCTTAGATATCTGTTATAATAATTGATTTGAATTGTTTTTCTTATAAAACCGCAATCACTTCTAATACTATATAGAACAGCATTCTCTCGTCTGTTTTTAGGGTACAGGGTTTTTACATCAGGGTATTTAATTCAAATCAGTGTCCTGCATTTTGAACCAGCTTTATTGAACAAAAAGGACAGGTTGATGCTCAGGATAAAAAAAAAAAAAAAAACAGTGATTCATCAAGGTAAACAGTGACAGCGTATGTGTAGGAACAAGCCAAAGGGAGTTTCTAACTGCACATTTAATTTACTCTACTTTACTTTCCCCCTTACACCCCCAAAAGTGTTGATGTCAAACAGCAATCTTCCGCAATTCTACAATGGAGGTGGTAGAGGAGGTAAGATTGGCCAAAGATTTTCATGAGAGGCTGTGTAGGCAGGACAAAGTGTGCCCCCTCCCCACCCTCCCCCTGTCTCTATCCTCTGTGTCATGGTCACCACAGTGGGAAGAAGTAGATTAGAGCCTAGAGAGCCAAAGTTCAGCTTCATTTATGGGTTAGCTTCTATTCCACTATCTTTTGGTTTTCACTGTATTGAAATATAAACAGCACTATTTTTTTCTTGGTTAAAATGACAACATGCTCATATTTTACATCTGTACTCAAGTATATATTTAGAAAGGTTTACACCAAGAACTGAAAGCTCATGGAGCAGAGGCTAACCTGGAAGCAGGGCAGGAATTCAGCTGTCTGTGTACACACAATATAGTTTCATTGCCTTAGACACACATTGCATGCTACATGTAGGTAGCACGAGTGTCATATTGTGAATGTGCCTGTGATATTTGTCCTGACCTCCTACAGCAGATTCTTCGCGTACATTATGAGTTACAAGATTGTCTCTGTCCATTGTACAGTATGATGACACCACAGAGCGGGGGAACAACTCATCTGTCCAACTCTGTCTTTGTGTGCCTTCAGTGTGTGTCGATGAAGTAGATAATTACATACAGTAATGCTTTTTGTCTGTGGAAGGCAGGGGTTCTGGATCCTACCTTCATTCCGATTCAAGTGACAATGAGTAGGTGTCTAAAATGATGGCTAAATCAGAGACTCAAGTTGTAGACCAGTCCTTCTTTAACCAATGTCGTAGATTCTTTTAACTGACCTGACCTCCTTTAATAAGTCTGAACCACGTTAAAAGTTTCACACAACATGTTTTTAAAAATATTCCAAGCCTCAGAATATACTGCACATAATACCGATCCTCCTATTAGCTTTGTTGCACCTGTGAGGGCAGAGACATCGCTTTTTTATTTTAATTGGTTGATGGAGTTGGTGACCTTACATACTTCCCATAACCTGAGCAGAGTTGTAATTAGCGAGAATAAGTGAAAACCCTTAGATGAAAGTAAATAGAAGGTAAGAGTAATCCATAGAAGATTTGTGTACATAAATTATGGATAGGAGCTGGACAACTGCAAGCTTTGAAAACTCAATTATGTGTAGTGCCGGACATTAAAATTATACCACTGGCACTTTATTTTTTTAAATGGAAACAAAAAATGTAATCAAGTTACACCCAACCTAATGTGGACTTGAGGGTATTAAAGGATGTCACAGACTTTTCAGGGTTTTTGGATACATTTCATCATTTGTCAAGGTGGGTTTCTGTCAGTTTTCCAAACCAAAAGAAACTTGCTACCATTAGTGAACGTAACATCTACTGTAAGTAAATGCATGATGAATGTCCCCTTTCATCATATAGATTTCCTTTTAGTTCTTTCTCCTACAGACAGAGAAATAACACCTACGGCCTGCATTTATTGTTGTTTCAATTTATAAGTTCACTCTTTTAAAAGATGGCATGATTTGAGCACCAGAGCTAAAAACCTAATGTGTTTTCTATTACATGCACACATACATTAAACAAGTGTATTTTGTACTAGTTGAGACAGTTTTGGGTGAGCCTAATACGGTTATTAATGAATAAAGCAACAAACAACAAGAAAGTAGAAAAAACTAGCTTACAGTAACTACTTCAGTAACCATCTTTTCAACTGTTTTCTTCCATCTCCTGTTCAGTAATTTCTGTTTCCTTCCTGTTCTTGGTGCATGCTCCTGTGGCATGAGGGTCCTGACTGGCTGTGTAGTTTTGATGTATCTCACTGTACCAGTCCTCTTTTGCAGGGCCTTGTGCAACCAGAGGTCACCTCCTTTGTTTTGTCTTCCACGGCATGCCTCTGTGATATACAGGGTTGTCTCTGAGTCCTTACGCAGTGTCTTCTCCTGTGTAAAGCATTTTGGCGCCCCTAGACAATTTAACTATCCCACGGCACTTTGTTTCACAGCCTTTTGTCGTTTTCATGTATTTTAGCTTTGTGCACAATCCTAGCCCAATGCTAGTTCTCTAGCTTTGCATGGCATTGTGTGTTAGCGTAGACGTGTGTTTGTAAAGAGGGATGTTCTCTTTTTTCCAGCAAAGATGTCACGGAAATTAAGCTTGCCTACTGAGCTAAAGCCAGACTTGGGTAAGCCATGACTTCGTGTCTCCAAACAATTGTGAAATGCAGTATATCTTTATCACTTTACCTGGACTCTAACCACATCCCATTAGTCCAGGTTTATCTGGTTCTTAGCCTCAAAATTGGCATGCTGTGCAGATATTCTCCTAAGTTTGCATGAGATAAAAGTACCATTGATCTGGCCAGAATTGAAATTTATTGACCTAAAACAAAGTGTTGCAATTAAATTCAGTCTGAAATGTTCTGCTCTGACTCCCACTTTTTTGATCTTGGTGGGGGTTGTACTAGAGGTCAGTGGTGCTAAGCTAAACTGTGCACACTCCATCTCACCGTAATGCTTTCTGTTACTTTTGCAGCTTTCTCTTTCTCTTATGTGTTCTTTGTGTTTCCTTTCTCTGTCTGATTGGTACCTTAACAATTGCCCAAACATAAATATTGTCACTTTGAAAAAAGGAGTATGGTGTACAACATTCTTCTAAAGCACCAAGAACATTGGATGGGACATTGTCAAATAAAAAATGTGCAAGTGCCAAGATATTTACCTGTTTGTTTTAAGAGTTCCAGTGTTATAACCAAAGTGCCTGATAGCTGTTTTTTTCATACTAATAAAAATACTGATTGGGGATTTTGAAAATGTTGGTCGGCCTGTGAAAATGTTTCTATTGTATAATATATCATAATAAGTATGTATAATTTAAAGTCACCATTAATATGGTTTCAGGGGATGCTGCTTTGTTAACCAATCCATCAGAGAGATAAATTAGACCAGCCTTTTATATATTTACCCACTGTTAAGAATACTCTTGGATTTCTCTCCCAGTTTCCTGTATCTACATCTTCAATATCGTACAGAGATCAGTCATAACAATATACAGTTGTTACTCAATTGGTATGTCTTGAGTTTGCTTTAAAATGTCAAATGCCTTATGAATGACACTATGAAAAGCTGTTTTTATGTATCACTTTATTTTGTATGTACTATACAGTGGCCATATCTGAGTTGACTGTCTTGTGATTTTACTGCTTTGCGGGTGCTTTACCTCTCTCTGTTTTCTCCTTACTGTCCTCCTGTCTGTATGCCCGCCGCGGGGTGCCAACCCATTAGACCACAGGGACAATTCTTTCAGCCGCTCGCGCTCCTCCAGCGTCACCAGCATCGACAAGGAAACACGAGAGTCCATCAGTTCCTTCCACTTTAGTGACACCTTTGCCCGGAAGGGGGACAGCGCTTTGACACCCTGCCTGTATGTGGGCACTACTCTGGGCACCGTGCTGACTCTAGCTCTCACATTGCCACCTGCTGGGGAGCAAAGGCAACTCCAGCCAGTTATTATTTCACCTACAGGTGGGTAGCTGGATCAGAAAGGATGGAAAGTAGAGTGATGCATAAACTGTCTCTTATGGTCATAATATTGTCAGACTTGTCAGACAAAAGCACCTCTATGAAATACATTAAGCCACAAAATTTAAATTTCAATAACAAGCCTTTTCTTTCCATTCATAAGGCATTTTAGTGCGGCTGACGGGCAGCATCATGCGGATGGCTTTCCTGGACTCAACAGGTTCCATGCTACCCCCTCCGTTTGAACCCTGGTTTGAACCCAACGTTACAGCGGATGGTGAAGAAAGAGAGAAGGTCCGTAAGCGCCGGCCTGTCTCGGTATCCCCTTCTACCTCCCAGGACCTCAACGAGAGCCAGTATGCTGTGGTGTGTTCCGAGAAACAGGCCAAAGTCATTTCCCTCCCCTCCCAGACCTGCATCTATAAACACAGTATCACAGAGACCTCCTTCATCCTAAGGGCAGATGTGGTGCAGATGAGCCAAGGTGTGTCTCTGGCTTGTTTCTGTGCCAATGGCCACATCATGACCCTCAGGTGAGAAACATGTCAGCCTGCATCAGTTGGAAATGGCTCGTTGTTATAAAAATGTATCAATGAAAGTCTTTTTGAATGATCATTGATTAGATATAAGTAGATTTAATCTTCTGTTGTGCTCTGTATGTTTTGCTACTTGCACAGAGAACAGTATTCACACTTGTGTTTTTAAAAGATGGGTCAGTACTTCTTCCAATTTTGGTCAGTATTGCCATGAAAACCACACAAAATCTAGCTTTTGAGTATGAAACACTTTAAAATGGACACATGTAATTATGAAGAAGTGCAGTGTCCATGTGTAAACTAGACAACAAGAGAGCTATGCTAGATTAGTTCTGACCTGAGTAGGAGGTGGGCACAGGTGTCTGTTAATGAGCTCATCAGGGTCTTGCATGAGGATTGAGATGGGATTTAGCCATATTTGAGACATCATGAAACACATATGGGCTATGATGAAGTGGATAAGGCTGCAAAGATAGTTTGAAAAGTTTATTTGGAAGTTTTCTTTTCACAATAAAACATTTGGAGTCCATTTTAATTTTAATCAGAGCAAGCACACATATACATAGAGGTTTTATTCCTCAACACAGAGGTCCAGGGTTCAAATCCGACCTGTGACGATTTCCTGCATGTCTTCCCCCTCTCTTTCTTGCCAAGCTGTTCTATCAAATAAGGGTGGGAAAGCCCAAAAAATAATCTTTAAAAAAACAAACAAACCTACTGCACATGCAGGGAACGCTTAACCTCAAAAGACAGATTTCAATTTTCAATATAATAACACTTCAATGTTATGTGACGATGAAATGATCCTTGATGTTGCTCTAAGTGCTAGCTTTGTCATGTGTCATTTATGCATTCATAATTCCCTATTTTCTGCAAGTGTAAAACAACTGTTTGTTTTTTTAACAATGTTATCGGATTAATAGATTGTCTTAACTTTTTAATGACAGATACAAATGCTGTCACCACTGAGGTGGACATGATCATTATATTATATCCTCAAATAAACTTTTCTTTTTGCTCAAGTTGTCATTCAAAGCCACGACACAAACTTTTGTCTTCTTACAAAACACACAAACAACACACACAACAAACACGCCCAGATACATTTTTAGACCTCTCTCCTGTCATCCTTTTAACCTTAACCTAAACCTTCAACGTTACACTACAGCTAAATGTTGTCCTAAATTTAACCTTACAATGTAAACCAAGGTGACACTGGCATGCACACACACAGCTTCTGTGTTTATGTGTGTGTGTGTGTGTGTGTGTGTGTGTGTGTGTGTGTGTATATATATATATATGTATGTATGTATGTGTGTATGTATGTGTAAAATCACATAAATCATTTCTGTGCGCCCCCCCCTCTCTAGTGTGCCGGGGCTGAGACCGCTCATGGATGTAAACTACCTGCCTTTGACAGACATGCGGATAGCAAGGACGTTCTGCTTCACCAACCTGGGTCAGGCCATGTACCTCTGCTCCCCCACTGAGATCCAGAGGATTACTTACAGCCAGGACACCTGTGAAAACCTACAGGTCAGTTTACCTTCTATATACAGTACAGTATGCATATGGATTTAATGCGGCATGGTTCAGGATTTGAGGGTTTAAATCATAAATAACGTTTCTGCATAGAAAACATTTCATATTAAAGGCAATTGATGTGATCATGTAAAATAACTGGATGACATAAAGGAAACATGTTTGGGAATGTGCATACAAGGTATGTACTGTGCTGTATATTCATACTGTATGTATATGTATTGGACTGTAGTGGATACCAAAACACTGTATAAATAGAGTACAGTGTGTAGCAGGATGATGTGTGTTGATGTTTCAGGAGATGCTGGGTGAACTTTTTACACCAGTGGAGACACCAGAGGCACCCAACAGAGGGTTCTTCAAAGGCCTCTTTGGGGGAGGTGCACAGTCGCTGGACAGGGAGGAGCTATGTATGCCAAACCTACACATGCCCAGATATACAGCAATTTAGTCTTTTATTGATTTAACTTCTGACTTACACAGCTCTCCCTGATCTTTTTCTGTCCTTAACTTAGTTGGTGAGGTGTCAGCTGGAAAGGCATCACGAAGTCTGGCCCAGCACATCCCAGGCCCGGGTGGCATTGAAGGCATGAAAGGGGCAGCGTCTGGTATAGTTGGAGATCTGGCACGTGCCCGGATAGCACTGGATGAAAGAGGCCAGAAACTGGGCGAGCTGGATGAGAGGACAGCTGCCATGATGGCCAGCGCAGACTCCTTTTCCAAACACGCCCACGAGGTAACAGAACATGTTTAAATGTCTACAATCTGGAGAGAACATTAAAAGCCATGAGGCTTCACAGCAAGGACACCATAGCTGCTTGTCCTTGTTTCAGAGCTGGTTACAATATCTGGTAAAACCGCATAACAGCAAATGTTTGTGAGAAATATCAATCCACCCTAAACACGCTGTATAAGATATACATCTGATGTAGTGCAGTGAAATACTCTATGTATTTCCAAATACTGAGCGCAATTGAACAATTCTTACACAACAAATCTTACACATTTACACTATTTTCCTAGTAGTAGGCAGTAGATGCCTGTTTAAAGTTCCCAGTACTGTGGCTAGGGAGTCTAATTTTCAATTCATAAATGAGACTAAAAGACAAGGACAGCATTACAATGAATTGGAATGCACTTATGGCCACACAATTGTTTGGCCATAAAAGAAAATCAAATTTGAGTGCTGGCTTAGTCTTTCCTTTCTTATGATCTAAATTATTTAGGGTCCAGCACCCAGTCTATAAGGTCTGATCCTGAGTTGACCATGTTGTGTCATATTTTTATAGACATAGAATTAATAAATGTAAGTCTGTTGTTTCCTGCAATGTTTATAATTTTACCAGGTGAACCAAAGTTACAGCAAAATTGTTATTCTATTACATGACAGGAACTTTAGTGACAGCAGAAGAATCAGTAGTTGATGAGGACTTTTAATCCATGAATTAATCATGAGACTTATGGATTGTGTGATCATCAGTCTGGAAGGTATTCCTCATATTTTGTTCTCATTCCAACATGTCCTCTGTTTACAGATGATGCTGAAGTGCAAAGACAAAAAATGGTACCAGTTCTGATCAGTGATGGTGGAGGAGCAGAGCTCCAAGGACACAACTGTCACCTTCCATTGGCCCATTTGGACCCACCGTGACCCCCACCCATCTGTCTGTCCAATCATCCGTCCTCCGAGCCTTCTTCACTGGGACACTTGGGATTTTCTTCCCTAGCACAATGTTGAATACTGTTCTTACCTCAGTCTAAAGGGTGGAACTGAGGGGTAGACAGGGGAGAAGGACAATCTCAGAAGGAGCAAATAAATGGTGTCTTTTTATGTTTTTGTCTTCTAGTTTATGTCTGTTCAACTTCTCCTCCGAGGTAGCCAATTGGCCCAAGCACCTGGAGATTCATCATTCTGATTTGCCAAAATGTCCTTTACTGTTGTCTCTACTCCGAGCCCATCGGGGCCAGTATTCAAACCAACGAACACAGCTGAAAAAAGACAAATACCTAATGAAGAAACAAACTACAAACATTCGTAAAATGTAAAAAGAAGGAATAAGAATCTAAATACATCATTATATATACATAAATCTAATAAATGTGCAACGCTGTATCCACCTCTGAGTGACAAAAGTACAAAAGAAAGGAATAACTCATCGAGGAGACAGGAGCAGGGTGTGAGAAGAAGGAGGCGTTGAAGTGCCAGGGGAAGTGCTGCGTTAGCGATGCCTCCTCTATGCAGAGAGTCACAGGGAGGAAAACAACTTATTCTGATGTACACTGGATATTTCGTCATATCGCTCAACCTGTAGACTCTCCTCTGTATCTTACAGACTTTCATATCGTTACCAACAGTGTGTGCGTGCGCGTGTGCGTGTGTGTGTGTGTGTGTGTGTGTGTGTGTGTTAATTTCTATTTTCTTGCCATTCCTCTATTTGTTATTTGTTGGGTTTTTTGCTCTTGTCTGTATTATTGGAAAATCTCTTATTTTTCTATTGTTGTGAAAGTGGATGATATTTGATTTGTTGAAAAAATACATTTTGTGGCTTTTATCTAACAACTCAAATTAATTTCTCCTTACGAAAAGGGCTGGAATCTAAAAAGGAGGGCAAGGATTTAAAAGGCATATATATTGTTAAGTACTCACTGACATGGCAACATCAGCTGTCTTGACTCTGAAATCTCAAAGCAAGTATGTATGAACCACACGTTTATCGTTTACCCAAGGATTTAATTTATTAACCTGTGTGATGTGATGTGAACTGTCTCCGTCACCCTCTAATGTCATACGCTTCCACAGTTTGGCTTAGTCTGTGAGTGTGACTGTAGCAATGCTGATGAGATCAGTGTTAAATACGCTAATAGTCCAGCCAGATTTGGTGGAGTTTCCAAATTCTGGAGTCAATCAATATGGAGATTACATACACATAAGTAGTAACCCTATTTATGTGTTTTCATATATGCAGGATAATAAAGATACAGACGTATAATCCTTTAAAGGCATACATTTAAAACATATTTCAGGTTTTGCTGACAGTTGTTTGTAGAGAAAGTTGTGATTTATTTGTTAATATTTATTTATTGAGGTGAAAGACAGTTGTGTTTGGTGTCAGAAACGTTCACCTCCATTATAATCTCGTTTCTATTTCCATATTTGCAGTGAAGCTCAAATGTGGTGAATCTACGAAGCTTTTAATCTTTATTTGTATATAAGTAAATAGTTTGACAATCTAAGACCAACTGGAAAGTTAATGTCGAGGTTGCTCAAGCAACAGAAGAGGAGAGAGGCCATATTTTTTCTGACGCCAAAGAGTTGCTTTAGCTTTTCCATTGCATTATCGTTTGGCTCATCACTCTACCAGACAGTATACGGTAATATGTGTAATACAATATAACTTCACCCATGGAGAGCAGAGCCGGGATCAGGTCCATTTGGGAATATGGTCATCTTCATCACGTTTTAGGGTTCAAGAAATGGAGCAAGTTGCAATGGAACTCAGACATTTATAGTAGTAGTATTGTTTCACAATATGTCATAAAATGTAACATTTGGACTAATGTTTAATGTTTGAAGTGGCCTAAATGTTGGTTGATAAGGCTGTTTCCTGAACCATTCCACTACAGCTGAAACACAACAATGTGTGTGTGTGTGTGTGTGTGTGTGCGTGTGTCAGGGAGTGTTCATTTAAGATTTTGGTTGTTTAATAATAGATGTTTATGTCCTAGTCTCACCAGTGTCCAGTTGAGTGTCTGTTACACTAACTAAAGCCACTAATGACAATAAAAAAAAATAACAATAGGATAATGTACAATAGAGGATGATCTCTAAACTATGGTTTGATTTCACTGGCGCATGTCTGGGCCCATGCTTCGACTCTGCTTCACTTCAGTCTTTGCCTTTCTCTCTTCCTCAGTAAATCTACCACTGACTCTCTTGGTTCCACAGCGACAGATATGGCCTTCTCTGTGTTTAGTCAGCATTGTAGTGTGGATGTTGGTAGGTAGCTCTGTCTTTATCCCCCAAAGTAGAAGAATAGGAAAAAACAACTTCAGGAAAAATAACTAGTTTTAGCTAGAAGTCGTCCCTGAAAACCTGTTCAATGTCTTTCCCTCCGACCCAACTGTTTATTTATGTGTTTCAGGATTTTTCTTTTTAAATGTTATACTTGTTTTTTCATCTTTGTGTGATTTGTTTCTTGTCCATACACTACAGTATGCAGTATTCTTACCCAATACAATCCACACACTCAAGCATAAAGAGGGAGTCCTGTCTATCTGCCATATGCCATCTTCTGTCCTGGATTCAACAGCTATCAGTGGGTTGCAGTATTTTTCTCATTGTAGCCAATTTTCTTGTACAGTTTTATGCAACTTTCACATGGATGTTTATGACTTTATCTGCTGCCACACAAATTTAGAAATTCTGTAGATAGAGATTACTGTGCAATGGAAAATAAAAGTTTAAAAGGTTTTTTGTTGTCTTTAAACATCCTTAAAAAATCTTACAGATTTTACTTTGTTCAGATGAAAGAAATGCATTTATTTCAGCACTGTAATAGTGGGGGGGAATTTAAAGGATAGAGAGTACTGACAAATGTAATAGTATAGGTACGTACAGTATGTCCATACTACCTATACTTTAAGTGAAGACGAGGCTCTGAATGGAAAGTTGGTTCAAAGCATTGCCATATTTGCATCTCTGCACTAGATGGCAGCAAACACACGCGGTTGTCTGCATGCAATTAGACCGAACAGGGAAAAAATAAAGACTGGTCAATGCAATCTAACCTACGAGTTAGTTGATCTTAGGTCAATTTTGACTAGAATAATTATATTGATAAAGCAGAAATTGGTCATAGATTTCAACTCAAAAGCAGGAAGCAGATCTGTTTAATTTTGTAAAATTCATTTTCTAACAGCTGCAGTATTAGCTTGCTTTGTTGGCTTATGGTCTGTTCTTATACTGTTTTGCTGCCTTTCTCAGAGCAACACAATCCTATATTGATTAAACTAAGTGACTTCCGGATGTGGTCTCTGGTTTCTTTGAAGTCATGACATAGGTGACGAAGTAGTCAGTGAAGCTCTTGAAGGTCACAGTTTTTCTGAAAAGGTTTTTTTTTTTAGTCTTGGCTGTTTTTTTCCAAGCTTTTCATACCTGAATTACAGCAATGGAAAAGTACCTCTAGGTGACCATGATAGTTGTTGTTGGTTAAAGGATCTTAGAAATGAACATATACTGGGAGGCTTTCTCTTGCATTATTTCCACTTAACTGACTTACAAATACACCACTAATATTAGGAATAGACCTCTTGAATCAGAGACATAATTCTCCTTATTTCTGTGAAGCTGCACATTTGGGTCAGTAAGTTCACCAAGTGCTGTATTCACAGTTGAGTGGATCACATACTGAGGCTTCCAGCTTGGGAGACGATTTCCTGTTGGGAAGAAAGATTTACACACTGTAACTGTACATTGTCATTAATGCTCCCTGACGTCATGTGTGACCACACTTGGTGACTCATAGTAGTTGGAATTGTGTGTGAAAGTTAAGACGAGCAAGACAAAGCAATATTGCATAAAATATAGACATTGAACTTATTTAGTTTTAAATACGCACAGGAACTAGAATTCTTAAGCTTTCTGAATGTCTGCAAAAATTATAAAACAGAAAAAACACAACTGCAAATAAAAGTATTGATTCTTGGCTGGAGGGATAAAGCAGACTATGATTATATGCCTTCTCTGTGGCTGTTTTCTGATTAATCTAACAAAAATCTGATACAGTATACTGCAGTTCTGTAAGCTGATTGTCTCTTGGTTCATACTGTTTTATAACCAAGTCTGTAAAATTGTTTATCTGGTCTGCTAATCTGACAGGAACAAATTGGCCAAATCAGAGTTGTGCTTTCCTGTAATGCCAACGAATTAACATGCAGCAGCGTTCTTCCTCATTTTCTAAACAGGAGTTATTTTAACTTGCAGTTCGCTTCGAAGATTTATATGCAATTTGTAAAAGCCCCAATTCAACAACAAATACTAGATCTAAGGAAAATATACTGTTTACAAATACAAACAAGTATGCTGGCTCTCATATACAGGAAATGGTTATGACTGCCTTCCTCCTAGCCTTGTACTCTCTCTTCCAATATGTAAAGAATCGGTGTTATGGCCTTGTTATCATCACGTCTTTTCGTAATCTAAACTGTCAAAGTGGTGTCATAATGTTATTATGAAGAATGCATGTTTTTTTATCAAATGACATGCTTGTGTACCTATGAGAGGTGGAAGGGTAAGTTAAGGGGAGACTGAGACACAGAGACAGAGGGAGGGAGATTGGTTAGGTGATGGAAAAAAACCTCATGTTGATTCGTTCAATTTGACTGGAGCCACGAAGAGAAGGTCACCAGGGAGAAATGTTTGTTGATGCATACATTTTGAACCACTGACCTTGTTAGCACATGGGCACACACACACACACACACACACACATAGGGTTAGGTGATCCAGAGCTGAGCACACTGCTCAGCGAATGAAATGCCAGTGTGACTGTTGCCGTGGTGACTGGAGACATGAATGACCTGAGCCATGTCTGCACAGCAGGAATCAGCATGACACCTGAGGCAAACAGGAGGATGAGCTAGATGAACTGGTAGCTTGATTCAAACCACCCGTACAGTCACATTACATGTTTTATGTGTTTTCTTTCTCTCACTGTGTCATATTTAGGAAGATATAAACTATAAATGAGAGGCCATGAAACCAAAACACGATGTTTATTGTTAAAGACAGTCGCCATCTAAAATGCTACGGTTACCTGGCCAAAAGACCAAAAGCAATCCAGTTTAATGACATCATTTTTGAAGGAAGGTGTTACTCTACAAGCTGAAACATAAATTCAACGCACTTTTCCCGCGAAGGCGTCCTATTTAAGCCTGCCCTGCCCACTATAGTGCACAGCTAGCTGGCTGTTGCGCTTTACAATCTGCTTTAATTCTTATACAAAGAATTATTGCTGTTCTTTGTGCTAATTATATGGCACGTCACAATAAAGATCACCGGTTAACAATCCCATCATGCTGCTCTATAAGAACAAACAGGTGTAATTATGGCTGCGTCCCATCAAGGTTTTAAGCCAGTTTCTGTGCACAGATATTGTGCATGGTTGCTAAGAGCGGCTTCCAGTGATACTAACTGGAACCCAGCCATCATTAACCACATTAGTTACACGTGTTCAAATTAAAAATGACTGCTGTGGAAAAGTTCGTTTTTTAAAAAGATGTATCAGTTGTAAATTAGGCAGACAAACACAGTTAGCCAGACGTTGGAGTTTTCTATTAGCATGGGACCTCGAATTGACTATGACATCTTCACAACAACAAGTAAGCATTAGCTAGCTAGCTGCTCGTGCCAATATACTTAATGTCTGTATATGTTCAGTTGGTGTTTTACGCTGTAAATGTTGCAGTCTTATTTCATTTGTTTGTTGGCTGCTAATATCGGCTGTTTTTATGCTACTGCTATCTTCCTGTAGGCCTATGCAGTATTTACTTCATTGGTTGTCAATGCTGAACTCTTTTGTGGCATATTGGCATGCACGGTATGGTGTTTTCCTGTTGACTTACATAGTGATTAAATATGAATATTAGCTTGAGTAATGAATGAGCTGCATTGTTTTTGCAACATATTTCCCCCGGCTGTTCCTGCTGTCTCCTGTTTGTTCCTTCTCTGAAGTTATTCGAGGGTAATATTGTATGTTGGCTTCATAGGGATGTAAACATGATTTTGTCTTGCACATTCACGTTATAATTTCGCTGTAATGTTGGCTTCATGGGAAAACTCAACATGGCTTTTGTCACACAATCACATTTTCTACAAGCATTTCTTCTTCAGTTAAGCTTTAGACAATTTCACTGAAGGCTTTATGTGTCAACTTGCTTTGCTATTTATATCACTTGCATCTGACTGCCAAGCTCTTTTGTTGTTTGCAGTGCTGCCACACTCGGCCTCAAACACTGCCAACCTTCATCTTCTAAAGGAATATTGTCAACTACAAGAATGTTTTGGGTGAATTTAATGTGTAATTGTTTTAATAGTCCCCAAATGCATGAAGGTAGCCTTGTTTTTGGATTAATGTGCAGTCTGTGTTAAATTAGTTTATTTTCAACTGGTTCAATTGAGATTGTAATTCCACAGTAAATGATCACTGTATAAGTGGGCATTCATGTAATGACATGTTGATGCTATTTTTGGGTCCTTTTTATAGGTCATAAGTCAGTTAAAATTGTGGACTTGCAGACGTATAGTGACTATTTTTGTCTCCATCACAGTCACCTCCGCCTTACGGTAGTAAAATACTGTATGGAGGATTAAGTTTGGAAACATGAGTACCTTAACTTAGTGTGACTATGCTTCTACAGACGAAGGCCAAAAGGATGACTTTATTTATTTTGATTGTGTTCTACAAGGATAGAAGGGAAAGAAGACTACTAAATGGTGCCTTTGGATGTTTCATCTTGTTCTGTTAGAAAAATATGCACCATATACCGTGATCTCTGAAATTTTCAGTTGCTGTTGAAAAGACATCTATTACTCTGATAACGAGGCAGAACTTGAGTGGTTAGTCAAGGCTCATTTAAATACATATGTTTGTTTAGTTTAACTGTACCTAGTTAACACCCAACCCACATATGACAGAAAAATGTGTTGAAAGGATCATTTGGTCCAATCTGTCAGGCTGAGAAACGTGTGTGTGTGTGTGTGTGTGTGTGTGTGTGTGTGTGTGTGTTGAACAGACATGGGTGTGGTTGGAACTTCGACCTTGTAATTTTATAATAGCTTACACTTGGTGCTCCCTGGTGGAGTGAACGAAGTCTGAAGGCTCAGTGATGGAGCTGTGACCTGCTGCCCTGTGGTTGGTCAATCACAAGCTCTCCTCTCTGCCCTTGAGGCAAGACTCCCATTGGGATAGTCATTTGTACACATGCTGTCTACCTTCACTCACAGGCTGAGAGGGCCGCTATAAAGAAACAAAATAAAAACCACATACATATGCACATTTAGCACAGAGGCAATGGACACACATGCAAAAGACGTCATGGAATGCAGACCAAAACAAAATGGCCACCATCCAAACCAACCAAGCAATTTCAGTTTGCTGTAATATGTGGTTTTGAAATACCACAGCACTAATACACACAAATTGAGGTCTTGTGTGTGTAATTACAACAGGCAATGAAGTGGAGTTTAATCGGTAAGGTTCCGTAAGCCATGACTAAGGGAAGACTTATTCCTAGAGAGTAGAGATGGTGGAAAATGTTGGACGTTTCGGTCATATTATAGTTGGTCCATTTTAATCAATGACCAAAGTCTTTGATTTTAAGGTACAGACATTCCACATGTGATCATTCTGTATTCTTTATCAAATTACAATCTCCTCTTGATCTTTCTGTTTTGAGACTTCGCCCTCCACGTAAAATTGAGAGCTGTATTATTCCATTCAGTGTGGATATATTGTGCCACTACAAGAAGACAAGGTTTTGATGCATTTGTCCTGGGGCCCAAGTGCTTCTCTGATAGGAAGGTGCTGTACTCTTGAAGGAGAGAAGGCACTTAGGAAAAAAAAAGAGATACATGCCTGCCATTTGGGTCCATTCTGTTTTAAGGATTTGATTTGTTGTGTGTCTGAACAGTCCTTGAACATTTTGCAAAATATTTTATGCTGTTTAGGAAAGAGTGGCTTGGCTTCTCCCGGAGATGGACCGTTTCGATAGGCAAGGCATGTCGTGTTTTAAGCATAAAAGGAATGGAACTTTAATGGCTGGTTTGAAAGCAGCCTCAGAGCTGCAGTGGCTAGCACAGATAATTTCACTGCATGAGATAGTTCCATCACTAACTCATAACTGCATTCAGGAGAGTTTGCCAAGTTTCTTCTTAATCATATGTAGTTCATTTTGACTGCTTCCTTTTTAATTATTGTTAGAAGTTAATGTGGATTAATATGAAGAGGAACAGATCATTCAGGTTATGCAATCTGCTTTTAAAGTCTTTCTTTTCAAAAACTGATGAACACTCGGGTGAAACACACTCAGAGGTGCAATCCCAGTCGCACTGTAACATCTGGCAACTACTTTCATGTATCCTGGTTACCATAACAAATTCATCAAGGATGTACTCTATCTGCCATAATGCATATTTGATCATACCAGGAGATCTAATTTAGTGGTTGCACTATCAATCATCAATAATTAACAGTCTCAGCAAGTTTTTATTTCTTGTATGGCAACATGAGACTATTGACTATTTTATTAATGTGCATAAAGAAGCCAAGAAAAGATGGAAAAATCTCAAATGCATCAAATGACAGATTAGACATTTGTATAATATGTCACAAAAAGTTAGATTTTATTTCCATCATTTACACTTTCAAAATAACAAAACTGGAGTCTGCAAAAGTTTGGGCACCCTGCAGAGTTAATACCTTGTACTGCTCCCTTTGGCAAGCATCACAGCTTGGAAACGCTTCTCGTAGCCAGCCAAGAGTCTTTCAATTATTGTTTGAGGTATCTTCGCCCATTCTTCCTTACAAAAGTCTTCTAGTTCTTTGAGATTTCTGGGCTGTCTGTCACACACTGCTCTTTTAAGGTTTATCCATAGATTTTCAATTATGTTGAGGTCAGAAGATTGTGAAGGCCATGGCAAAACCTTCAGTTTACGCCTCTTGATGTAATCCACCGTGGATTTTGAGGGGTGTTTTGGATCATTATCCATTTGTAGAAGCCATCTTCTCTTTAACTTAAGCTTTTTCACAGATGGCATCAAGTTAGCATCCAAAATTTGCTGAAATTTTATTAAACCCATTTTTCTTTCTATTCGTGAAATGTTACCTGTGCCACTGGCTGCAATACAACCCCAAAGCATGATTGATCCACCCCCATGCTTAACAGATGGATAGAGGTTCTTTTCATTAAATTCTGTGGCCTTTCTTCTCCAAACGAACCTTTGCTCATTTCGGCCAAAAAGTTTGGTCCACAGAACTTGTTTCCACAATGCTTCGGGCTTGTCTACATGTTCATTAGCAAACTTTGCAAACAAATTTTTTTTGGTGAGGACGTGGACTTCTGATGACTCTTCCATGAAGACCATATTAGTATCTATTTATAGTGGGATGGTGTAGCACAACTGCAGTGTCTGCCAGGTCTTTCTGGATGGATCGTGCAGTCAAACGTGGGTTTTGACTTGCTTTTCTCACACTCCTGCGAGCTGTTCTGTCTGATATTTTTCTTGGTCTTCCAGATCTCGCTTTAACTTCCACTGTTCCTGATGACTGCCATTTCTTAATTACATTCAGAACAGAGGATATTGGCATCTGAAAATCCTTTGCTATTGTCTTATAGCCTTCTCCTGCTTTATGAGCATTAACTATTTTCAGTTTTCTAGACAACTGCTTAGAAGAAGCCATGGTGCTGATTGTTGGGGCGAGGTCAGATGAGTCTGGGCATTTAAAACCTTAAGATTGACATCACCTGGTCTTTCCAGACGATGATTGAGACAATCCATGACACTGTCAGGTCTCAGCTTTCCACAGGGGGCGGTGGATGCTATAAACTGCAGGGTGCCCAAACTTTTGCAGACGCCATTTTGTTTTTGTTTTTCTGTTATTTTGAAAGTGTAAATTATGGAAATAAAATGTAACTTTTTGTGACATATTATACAAATGTCTAGTCTGTCATTTGATGCCTATTGGAGATTTTTCCATCTTTTTATGCACATTAATACACATTTTCACCTGGGGTGCCCAAACGTTCGAGCCCCACTGTATATTAGTGAGGAACATGTGGAAGGATATTATCTGTTGCACAGCAGCTGTGAGTCTATTGTGCACCATTTTTAAATAGAGTGACTGTCTTGAAAACGGGCTTGGGTATTTGTTACTCTACCAGAGAAACAAATACCCAAGCCTGTTTTCAAATATTTGTTCAGTATTCCCATAATCCTAAAGTGCAGTCAAAGGGCTCTTTGGGGAGTAATAAACACCCATCATCCTTATCTAGGCCACACGGATACACTAGGGTTGTTGTCCATTGTGATGGCTAACCACTATCACGATGGAGATCGTGTGATGCCATTGTGATGCTGTGCTGGACGGGAAATGGACAACTGCGTCGGTCTTAAACTAGCAAAGACACTTGCGTCGGGCTTTGTGCTGTGCTGCGCAGGGTGCAAGATAGGGCCCCTTAAATGGAAGCTTTTTTTTTTTTTTTTCCCTCCTTACCGTACCAGCATGCGTAAAGTCATGCTCTGCGCTTGGGCTTGTACACAGCGGCCTCGAGCGAGAGAAAAAAGGTGTTAAGGTGGAACGCTATCACTCTTTCCTTTCTTGTGAACACTACTGTGTGCGCACATCAATAAGTAAGTCTGATGTCCTGTGGGTGATACAAACATTTACTCGTCATGTGGCAGATAGCCACATTTAAAATGTCTTCCAGTGTTAAATATTCTCGAAATAAAAGTTTATTGATCTTTGAAAAGGTGACCTTCATTATTATGTTATCAGTATATTAGATTTAAATGGTGTCAGAACGACAATATTATTGTTTATTGCAATTATTTCTGCAATGATGCGACAATTTATCGTCCAGCAAAATTTGTTGTTGTGACAGGCCTATATGTCTGATTGTTTCTATGTTAACTGTTATCCCAAAATAGTAGAAAGAGATAGTAAAATAAAGTTTATTGTAAAAATCGTCAACTGCCAATTTAGGGGACATTGCCCAATCGTAAAACACACCACTCATCTGTTCACATTGGAATTGTCTGTAATTTAACAGCAGGGAACAATGTGGGGGTTAAGAGCCTTTGCCTACTACTCCTGCACGTACCATTAATAATGACCGAATCCTGGAACATGCACACGCCATCTATCTTCAGTCTTTCATAGACTAAGGGTTTTGCAGAACCTCAGCAAATGAGATGAATTCCTGTAAAGTAAGAGGCATGTTTAATCAACTTACATTAGGTGTCCAGTTGTGTTCTAGGATAATTATAGCATAATAGGAAATTGTTAAAAATAGATTCTGACCTGATCTGTCGGAAGTGCCCTTTTATCAAAATGCCATGAAGCTAATCACCAACTGGGAGGGAACCCATTCATTGTCCTAATTTGTCTGCCCAAGGACAGGCTGTTCCAAATCTGGATAGCAACTTGCTGTTCAAGCAGTGTGTGGTGCTTGAGGTTAGGATGAGCTACAATTAGTGCAGTCTTTGCTTTAATTCAGTAGTACAGTGTAAGCAATAATTTGGGGTCTGACAGTGTCGTGGTGACACGCTTGTGTTTCTAGAGGTGTGGTCTGAGGTCTAAGTGAGACAACCAGGGAGCTGTCTGTGTAATTTACTAGGCACATTCAACACGTTCAACATAGATTTGTGGAATTGTTTTTCATGTTTCTTAAATCACCAAGATAAAGGATTTGCTGGATGGCAAATCAAAGCCAATGACTTTTAAACAGACTGTAGATTGAAAAGCAACATTAGTTATTATTTGTTCTACAAATCTTTCATTCAACAAATAATAATACCAGTATAAATTGTTTTTAATTTGCTCTATTTATTATAATTTTTAGTTTTCTTTTGTGGGTCCTTGGTAACAAGTCTGGGGACATTAAGCAGCCCAGCTGTACTCCCCTGTGATGGACTGGCTCTGACATTCAATAAAGTTTTAGGTTCTGCAGGATAAACATTTGAGAGTGGCAGGCAGTGATTCAGCAGTGACCTTCTGCTTTTATTACATACAATACGGGGGAGTTAACTGAAGCCATTTGCTGGCCTTCAGGACACGTAGCAGTCTGAGTAATGTGAGGTTACAGAAGGGCAAAACTGTAGGTGTGAATAGCCAAATCTAGTAAGCGCATTTCCCGCCCCAAACCTCCAATAATGGACCTGACAAGCTAAAATGTAGGTTTGGAGAGGATGAAAGTATTGTATTAAGAGATGGATGAGCTGGCATGTTAATGGTGGCTAACTCAAGCTTCACTCTACCTAGTCTATATCCTTGATGTTCCACTTCCGGGATGGCTCCGGTGCCGCAAGAAATTCCGACCGTGTGTTGGACATGGTGATCTCGGTGGATATTGAGGACTATGGTTAACTGCTCCTCAGATCTCTGCAGGGTAAATTGAGACAGGTAGCTAAACTATCTGTCCAATCTGAGTTTTCTGTGTGGAGTTTAGCACAGCTCATGACGATTTCTGATTGGGTTTAAAGAAACTCTATTAAACCAGAGCACGTATTCCTCCCATGCCTGAATGCTATGTAAAAACGCCAGACTCTCCTTGAGCGTGCTTTGGAGGACAGTCTGACAAAGCGAGACTACCCTTTACCTAATGTAGTAACGTATTTTAAATTTAGAGAAAGTAACTTTTGTTCTGCTACCTACTGTCGATCTTTCCCATCAGGACTCAAACGTTGGTAAACTAGGGCTGTGGTTTTGTTATGTTATGTCATTTATTTATTTTTTTATCCTCATGCTTGATGCCATATTGCTTTTCACTGAACCAGAATATTGTGTGATCATAGGCTGCCTAAATTATTGTGAGATATGAAAAGTCTACTCCATTTGCCTTGTTACGCCATACACAAATATGCATTATAGTGAGCATTAAGTAGGCAAATATCTGCTGATAAATATCACATAAGCTCCAGGACCATTTCTAAATGGACCTGGATGTTTTCTCAACAAAACATTAATTTCTTCTTAAACTCACTCAGACTAGTGCCCCTTTGTCTGAAATCAAGTGTTTGTCCACATTTTTACTTTTTTTTTTGTTAACTTATACTTCTGTTTGAATAGCACACAGGGTCTAATTAAAATGTCTGGCCAGTAAATTGCTCTGTTCTCCCGCAACAGCAGTTTCGGCGCTGTTATAAAATACCTAGAATCCAAAAACTCAGTAGCTCAGCCTGCACAAACAGGGAAGATGGTCTGGAGCATAAAATAACTCCATAAAACTCAAGCCACTAAGTACACAGCTTAGCCTTGCTTCCTCATTCAAATTTTGTTTCCTTTTTCCTTCCTCATTCAATTTTGTAATTGTTTAATGCACTGTTTCACAAAACTAGGTGCTAAAGGAAAAAAAAAATGAACGGTATATGGTGGGGTTTGTCATCCTACTTTGGACCCATGTGTCTTTGGCTCTGGAATTTCCAGAGATCAAGATGCTTCATTTTGGAATATTTTTAAACGATTGCCTGGAAGCTGCTGGTGTTTCCAAGGCAACTGTGTGATTGGGAAAGGGGATTTGAATGGTGACTGTCGGTGAGGAAAATTGAGCGCTGCCACAGGGATACATTTTACCCTGTGAGAGTTTACGCTAAATGTGGGTCAATCATAAGCTTCTATTAAGTCTTCACCCTGGTGAGGCATATTAATTTGCATTTTGCTTGACTTGTTTGTATTCCATTAAGAGTAGAACGCTGCTCACTGGTTTCTCAAGCTGCAGTGTATGTGTGTGATGAATGTTTGGCAGTATGACAAATAAAAAGAATTTCCAGTGCTTGCAGGCGAATGGAGGCAGATGTCATCCTGCACTTTGCTTGCATTTTGATCAGTTTCTTGATCAGGCAGCTCATTAAATAAACAATTTATTGACATGTACAGGGAAACGATGAACAATAATTGAGTACAGCAATGGGTTCCATTACTGGCACTTTCTGAAAAATACTTTTTTTCAAGTTGATGATAAATGCTGTCATTAATGCTGCACTGTGTTTAGTCTGCCCTGACAATCCAATCAGTCAGAGTGATCATGTTCATCTCAGCTGCCAATAAATATCATGGCTTCCAAAATTAACCCAATAAAAGTCACCATTACACTGACATGATGTTTGAATGGCTTGTTAGTCTAAATTCTATTAAATCTAATGTCTTGTTCTTTAATAGCCCGATTTTAATTTAGATAATAGACTCAACAATAAATAACATTTCTGAGAACATTATTCTAAGAAATAATTTACTTGTGCTTGGTCATTTATTTATAGGGTTTACGTGAAATAGAGCTGATTCATTTATATATTCAGCAAAGACCCGACATTACATGTTAAAAGACTAGAATAAAATGTCACCAAGACAAGCTCAGGCAGCTTCTATCAGTCTTAACGACACTGATCTGCTAAAAATGTTACTTTTAACACATTGGCAGTGTGCCTGTGATGTTATAAATATTTGATGTGCCATATCTGATGGCAGGTCTCAAACCACATCCTAATGAATTCTTTGATAAAGGCATTACCAACTAGGCAGACAGGAGCATCTGCATATCGGGTTATAAATCATGTGCTTACAGCTGTTTTAATAGCTGTACCTTTTTCATAGACTAAAGAGCTGGAAAAAAATCGTATAGGATGGTATTAAAGTTATGTATATATTGCACACCATTGTTCCTCAGACACCTATATATCCACCCATCCCTCTCATAAGAGGGATGGGTCTTTCACTGGTCAGGACGAAGCACTTGTACAGAGGAAAAGTGACTGGGAGTGCAGCCATAGCTGTGCCATTAGACGTACACATTAGAGCCTTCCTCTATAGTAAATTAAAAAGAATTTTAATATTCAAATGATCAAATGCAGCCTGTTAAATATGTTCTACACTACTCATAATTGCCAATGCCACTATAAGCATGTGGTTGTTTTCTCCACTAGAGGGACTTCCAACATCAGCCTCGCTTTGAAGGGGACCTAAGTCATGGCGCATTGCATTTCTGGCACGCCGCTCTCTGTTTACATCATACTCCACCACGCACACAGCGACAAACGGAGAGCTCTGTTGATTTGTGTTTGAAAAAAAGAGGCGCTACAATATACTTGCGACAAAGGGAGAAGAGGGAGATTAGCCAACCTAGTTATAAAAAAATAAGTTGCATACAAATAGTAATTTAAGCATACAAATAGTATCGGTATTTAAATTTTTTTTAATTCAAATTTACATTTGACTTTCGGACTTTGTTCTAACAGTCCTAATACGTATATACAGAATATAGACGCACTCACAAATAAACAACCAATTAATAACTTGTTACTGTGTGTCTCTGTCCCCGCCCCAGCATGAGCTTTTCACACTAAAACTTCCTCCCCAGTGGATGTGGAGCAGTGAAGAGCCTGTCTGCTTACCTCAGCACTAACTCAGAAAGAAAGCAGACAGGACACACTGAGATTGATCCACTGCTGCTATTCATGGAAAGGGCGGGATCAGATTTCCAGTTCTGAAAAGCCTCTCTTGTCTTTCTACAGTAGTTTCATCTCCTTTTTACCATCAGAGGTCCATGAATTATGAAGTATTATGATAGTCTTTTGCTTTACTGATGCTGAATGCATGTTATCTTAACGTAGATTGCTATTCACTATTGGTTAGTGAAATGAAAGTGTTGTAACTTTAACTCTGATTTACGAGGACTTTGGTTAACTGCTCCTCAGATCTCTGCAGGGTAAATCCAGACCACTAGTTAAACTGTCGAATCTGAGGTTTTCTGTTGCACGACTTATCAACCTTTTGAACGTACACATGTTCCACCATAACAAGTTCCTTCCCGAGGCTTTTTTGCCGAGGCACTTTGGCTCAGTCCGGTGCTTCGCACCGCCCAAGACAATTGTGATTGGTTTAAAGAAATGCCAGTAAACCAAAGCACAATTTTCTTTCATCCTGGAATGCTGTGTGGACTAGCCAGACTCTCCTCCTCCGCAGCGCTGTGGAGGAAAGTCTGGCAATGCAAGACTAAATACACGCTGACGTGACACAGCCTTCGCAGGAAGTGAGACTGACATGGAAGAGCATGCCTCACTGTGATTGCAGCTGTGTTCAATTTGGGCCTGAAATGGGATATTGTCTCCTCCACACTTTCTTCCCAATTTAATGAAATAGCTTCATATTCCAGAGGACAGTGTAGATACCAAAACAGTCTGTTAAAGATTGAATAACAAATTAAGATTTCTACTACATTTGAAGTTCTATTTAGGGATGGGGATGAAAACATTTGCATGCATCTGAAAATGGCATTGTGTTCTGGCACATGAGCAATGCAATGTTAATCTCTTTGAACACAAGCACTGTGGGAGCCTGGGAATCCAGTGTGCTGCCTAATGTGGCAACAATTATTTGTTAAAAGCTTCTCATCTGGTCTTTTAATAGGGAGAAATGGTCACACAAATACAAGCTGACAGAAATTGATCACACTAATACTTTAAACGTAATCCTTAGCCTCAGGAGATATGACCGTATGATAAAGTCAAAGGTTTTATTTAAAAAGTGCATCCATGACTTAACTTGTTCCCTTGTCTGAGTTGTGTAACTATCTGCATTTGACCTGCAGTGATATAAGTTCTTCACCCATCCATCCATCCATCCATCCATCCATCCATCCATCCATGAGCCTGCTTATCCTTTGGTGGGCCACTTTTATATTTTTTTCTCATGTAAGAGGCACTCACTGTGCTTACTCTTCTGTCTAATCATCCTTCAGTCTCTTTTGGCAGGACCTTGTGACGCTTTTGATTCGTTTTTATTGATCAATAAAACGGCTTGTAACGCTGAATGAATTGGCTTTTATTCAAAAGTAAATATCTGTAACCTAGGCCCTGTCCAAAGAATGAAGAGTAAACAAAATTGTATATCATTCCTTTAGCGTTTCTGTGAATAAAGGCTTTATGTACTGTATAAGGAAATACTACTTCCCCTGCAGGCACGACTTTACACTAGTATTCTGGGTGCGTGGGTGTTTCAGTATAGTATGCAAGATTTTTCAATAGTGTGTATAAAAGCATTTCAAAAGTGTGTGTGTGAGGTAATTGTGAATAATGTCCCAGAGTGCCCCTCATACTTATATCTGACTTTTGATTGTGATGTACAGTATGTAATTGACTTTTCTCACCCTTAAATTGACCCAACATATCTGACTATCTAAAAAAAGCAGCACTATGATCAACTTTAGACAACATACTCAATGTATCCATCTTAACCAGGTAGTAATATTTTTCTCAGGTTAGTTCAGCATTAAAACAAAATGTATTGTCAAGCTAAGTCACCTTCTCAAATGAAAGAGTTTGTTAAACCGCTGGGAAGTTCTTTGGTGGGACTGACAGTTTCTGGCAGACTTTGATTCAAACAGTATTTAATCTCTGGTGAAAATCTTTGGCAATGAAAATTGTGCTCTGTAACAATACAAATATAGGCCAACCCTGAAACAAGTACAGTACACACCCAGTGTATAATGTATGTTGTCATTTTTGTACTGACAATTTGACAGGCTGCATGTCAGACTTCTCTCCGGGGAAAAGAGCAGTGGAGGATCAGGCAGCTACAGAAAGTCCTTTTTATGAAATGAGCATTCTGACACATGTCATATCTGTAAACCTTCCTAGAAAATGAGGCACTTGGATGTTTTGAGTGCACAAGGCAGATTAGAAGCAATATTCTTCAAAAATCTATCACAGCTAAATATGTTTGGAAGTGTTTTATGATTCTGTATTCATTTCTTGTTTTGACTGATATGATTCGTAGGTTCTGTCCTATCATTCCTACTGCTCCTTTCAACCCCTTTTGGAAATACTGGGATACTTTGGCAGGCCAGATGCTTGTCACATGAACTTACCACCTTGCTTCTCTGTACAGATACAATGCACAACATGACATACTTAGTAAAAAAAAAAAAAAGTCCCTATTTGTGAGGTGTGAACTGCCATTTCTCTCCTTATCTTTCAGTTTTCTTATCACGTTGGATCTTCTTGTGTTGTGTATAAAAACAGAACTGTGGCCGTTTGTCGGCTCTTTCCTGCTGTCAGCAGAATGTGCTGTTTGGCTCCACTGCCGATGTTTGCAGCTTCTGGATTATGTCTGTATTGTCAAGTCTCTGAGTGAATTTAATCATGAGTAAATACCAAACTCATATGCACACACATTTCCCGACTGGAATCACACAATGGGTTAGGGTGTTGATCGGTGTCTGTCTTCAACTAAGCGCAAAACCGAGTTTTGTGTCTTGCTGTAATAGAGGAAGCTGAAGCATTTTCCTCATTGATAACACTGTATGGTGTAATGCAATAATTCACAGTGGATTTGATGCATAAATGTTTTACCAGCTGTTATTGTTGTCACATTGTAATGATCGCATTATCAGCAAATCCGATATTTTATCAAAAACTCGGATATTATCCTTGACATACAGTATGTTTGCTGTAATCCAAAGGACAGGGCCAAAGCCTTATTTTGCCCTGGCAGTCACACAATATTGATAATCTGCAGTAGAGATGGTTCAATACCATTTTTTTTTTTTTTGCTTCTCAATTCCACTACTTGAACATGCGTATCGGCCGATACGAGTACTGATCCGATACCAGTGTGTCATATATTTTATGATCAATGAACACTACAGAACTTTCTTTTATTATCCAGTCAACGGAAAAAAAGACTAAAAAAATACTTTAACATAGAATTTCTTAAGTGTCTCTTTTTATTTTTATTTTTTTTATTTCTTTCTTTATGTGATATTTGATCGGTGTATAAACTCCAGTACTTACTGATACCAGTGTTTTTAGGCAGTATTGGAGGCGAAACTGGTATCATTTTGGAACATCTCGAATCTGCAGTGGCTGGATACCACACTGACAAAGTGTGACAAAAGTGGACCAGGGAATTTATTTGGCTATCTTGGTATTACATGTACAGTAGTGTTGCCTGTTGATGGGCCTTCAGTCACCATATACCAATGTAAAAGTTTAGGTTTGAAGTTCTGATTTACTGGTGTGTTCTATCCTTCCTCAATGAAGCATTAATCAGTCATGTAATAATTATTGAGTTGTTCTATTGAGCCTTGGTTTAGTTACTACCACTTGATTTTTGTCATAAAATGCATATCATGGTTAATATGTTAAAACCAAACTATAAATAAGATTTAGGACTGGTCTGCATTAACCTCTGTAGATATTCTCCAGTGTGGCGCTGACCTGTCTCAAACACCTGAAGTTAACTCTTTTGACCACCTGCCACAGTCACTTTTTACCAGCCTTTTTCTTTTTTTTTTTTTTTGCCGCATAAAGGTGAAAACAGGAATTGTTTTCTCTATGAAAACTATATCCTGTCCTATTTATGGTAGCCTACTCGTGAACATTGCGCCGTCATCAGGTGCTGTAGTAGGGGGGCCCGCCTTGATTATCCAGCATAAAGGCATACTTTTTTTATCCTGGGCTGGGACACACATTCATACGGTTTGATAAAGTAGTTATTGGACTTGAAGTTTATCATTGCAGTGACGTGTAGTACATGCAACATTGTGTAGGATACACAGTGATTCCCGAAGCGATTTGGTGGCGAAGATGTTTCTGTCTTTGAACCAAAAGAAAGCCTTGGCCCTGGTTGTGAGGATATACGGAGGAAGGCAGCAGCAGGAAGGGTGTGGGTGCACGAGACCCTCAGGTCCAGTGAGCAGTTGGGGGAATTCCGACTGGTGAAGGAGCTCCGCTTTCACTGTGACCAGTTCCAGGGGTAATTTTGGCTCAACAGGGAGCAATTTGACAGACTGTTGACAAGAGTTGGGCCTACAATTTCCCGGATGGGTTATGAATGGGTTTTCATTTCTAAATAAAATATTGCATTTAAACCCTATGTATCATTGCATGTTTGCATACTGTACATAAGAGGTCTGCAGTCATTGCAGTTGGGTGTAATAAAGCTAAGCTATAAGCCTGAATTCATACATTCATCATCATTCATACTCTGGAAAACTCTTTGTTTAATGCATGCTGTATATGCAATTAATTCCTTAAACTGGAGCGTAAACACTTGGAAATGAGTAGTTAGTCTGTGTATTTAGGCCATATACCTAACTACCTACACGTGGACTTTAAGGAAAATGAACATGACTTGTGTCAATCAGTCCAAACATATTTTTCATCTTATAAACACAAATATATGCTAAAAATATCTGTATGAAGCTGTATAATCAACTTGGTATTTGGTTTCCCCAGCTCACAACAGTATAGTTCTTTTCATTTTGGTGCATTTCTCAGATCAGAGATGACAAAGTGTAACTTAGGAATGGTGCTCCCTTTATGTGCATTGTTCATTACACTATACTTAGAGAGTGAACTGTTAAATATGGACAACACAAGGCAGTCTTACTATCTTGGTATAAACAATGGCATAAGGGCTTGTCAGTTTGATTGGGTCATTTGTATACAGACAAAACAAGATTTCTAGCAAGATACATGCTTTTGCAAGTCAGTTACTATGCAGTGCATCTTACACAAATTGTTTTAAGAAATTCCCTCACTGTTGTGCAAATGCACATTATGATTTGACAAATGTACCAAAGTAACTGAGAAAAAATGTAACTGTTATGATTGTATTTCAGTGGAGACATGTCCATGTTGATTTCACATAGTTAAAACAAACCTTAATGAAATTAAGAGGCCACAATAAGGGGTGGCCTCTGGCTCATCCAGTAAGAGCATGCACCCCATGTAGGCTGAGACCTGCAGTGGCCCGGGTTTGAGTCCGACCTGAGTCAGTGTCACCCCCCATCTCTTTCCCACCTTTCCTGTCTTTCACTATCTCTCTAAAATATTCTTTAAAAACAGCATAGTTTTGCGTCCATGGTCTCTGTACGACCTCAAACTTGTGTCGTACAGCTCTGGAAGATCACTGACGGCCAACACCCACCTCTCGTCCATGTTCCGGTTGTGGATCCATGTGTATTGTGTTTACTTTTTTTGTATTTTTCAGACCTGTGAATGCACATCACAGCGCACCACGGCAGCTCTTGAAAAAGGCTTGCGCTGCGCTCTGCCTTTCTCTTCCCTTGCGTGCCACTCTCACCCGGATTCACATGGCTGTGTGTTTTAGTGACCTATCAGCACTTCCTGATGTCTGTATTATGCACCAAAGGAGAGACATTGAATCAATTACTGAAGGTACGCATGAATTCACACAATCCATAAGTCATATATATTAACAAAGGTTCAGATAGGCCCCTCATGATATTGCTGTGTCTGCCTTTCCCATACCAATTATTAAGTTAGTCAACTTCCAGACTGCACTGGTGTATAGGTCTATGCTGTATATTTGTGCTACAGATGCTAACTTAATGCAAAGGTGAAGTCGTTTATCTTGTTCAATGAATCTTGTTGTGTCAGATCCTCCTATATCTACTTTGTAGAAACTGTCTGTGTATTATCATGAGGTCAAAGCATTGTAACAATATCTGTTCAGTAATATTTTGATCACATTTGAGCAGCTCAGGGTTTGGTTAAGATAACCCTAATCCATAGTTAAAGTAACTTGGTATCACTGTGATGGTATCACTGTGCCTAAACTAGGGGTGTCACGTAACCAAAAATTCAGTAGTCGGTGTCAACACCAGTAAAGAAAGTAAAGTCAGCTTTATTGTCAATTTCTTCACATAAACTAGACATGCAGAAGAATCGAAAGTTTGTTTCTCACCATCCCCATGGTGAAGAAGGGGGAAGCACAACAGATAAGAGATATTCCTATGAGTAAAGACAAGTGCTCATCAGATGGGGACATTTTTAGTCGTTTTTAATAAAGCTTGTTGGTTAATTGTTAACTTTGTCTGGCATGCTTTTTTTTATACATTGCATCCTCGAATCCGTTTTGAACCTTGGTTTCTTTCTTTAGAGGCCGTAACACCTACAATTAACTGATTTTAGAGTTGCATTCTATTGTTTAGTACCCTTACATGTAATTCCTTAGGCCAGGCCTGTATGTTATTGATGAAATTAGGTGATGCATGACTTTATATCGATGACATTTATTTATTTATTTTTTTTTCTTTTCAATCACAGTGACTGATTTTGTTGTATGTTCAGCCTTGTAAGCATCTGATAATTACCACGACAATATAAAGCACTGACAAAGAAGCCTGGTGTAAACATTAATATAAAAGTCAGTAACACATCAAACAAACTAAAGTGCAGATTGCAGAAATGCACTTTTTAAACACTGTCTGTGAACTTTACTGGACAGTCTTAAAATATGTAAATAAAAACAATAGAGCTAACCTCCTATGGCCAACCCATTAGTCAAGCCAGCTCACTGGCTTCTTTCTAATTCAAAAACGTCAGATTTGACCCTTTCACATATATTGCATATACCCTACTATGATGAACTAGATATTAGTTAGGCCTGAAACAACTACCCAGTGAATTGATTGATTAATCAGCAAGCAACTATGGTATGGTAAAAAAAATTGGTAATGGCAAATAAACTATGGTTAAGGTATGGCCAGGTTTGGGCAAGTAAAACACTCAGTCATGATAGTGAAGGACAATAGTCAAAAGGTAATTGTAGGTATGTGATGCAGTCTCCAACCTTGTGCATTAAAGTTAGATATGCTACTCGCCCATAAACCACCCTGACCACCACACCCTTACTTCTGCCTTGCTACATTAAAGGCACTCTACTTTCTACATTGACCGTAAAAGTTGGCATTGGGTGTATATCGTGGACATCATTTTGAGGGATACTGGACTGAGCTACATGCAGCTACAATCGCATCCATACAGAATTTTGGCAAAACCTGACTGTTTCTCAGTTAATTTCCCACTGTCTGATATTTAACCATTTACACTCATCTGGGTGAGTCCAGTCAGGACAGATTTGCTACTCTGATTAGCATCACTCCTTTTGCTACAGAGCTCATGATAATCAGAGCAATTAGGTAACGGCACGCATCTTAATTTATGCAGCTGGGCCCAACACTGAACCTCATTTTCAAAAGCGGTACAATGACAGTGATCGTCTATTAGAGACGTGGTATCAGAGACGTGCAATGCCACAGATGGATAATACATCATCATGATCCCTCTTGCTAATTCATAGCCTGATTTACATGATCCATTTAGGAAGCATTTATGAGAATGGGAAATGGTGGTTGTCAGTGATGAGGAGGCAACTGGGATAGATAGTTAGAGGTGGTTTCTTCTTGCTGCTTGTTTATACCTGCTTTAATTTGTGCAGATGGATTCTCTGTGTGAACCAGCAAGGATTTAAATAATTAAGTGAAATAAGGGAAAGCGCTATTTAGATCATGCCGTTTTGTAACGGGGTGTGTGGTTTTGCAAGTGTTATTCTCATCTTTGCCTCAGTATACCACTTAATTATAAGTCATTAGTTTGCATAGTAGCCTTTTTTAGCTAATGAGGAGTTGCTAAATAATGAACAGAAAGTAGGACAGTTTGGGTACATGTTCTAATGCTTGAAAACAACAAATCCCCATCAGCTACTGTCAGGTCATCCAAAGGTTAACATGAGTTAACTTGTATCTGTAGTATTTGGTCCATAGAGATAAGATATGTTCAAATATTGTTAACAAAAGAAGGATTAAGCAATTGAAAATACTGTCAGCACTGATTTAATTGATGGTGATCACTAATTTGTCAGAATAATAGTCGTAATGGATAAAGTGAAATATGCTGTAAATGTTGTAAGTGTAAATATGGATAAAGTGATGATTTATACCCCAGGTTAAATAGTCTCTTACTGCATAGACTTTACAATTGTAAAAATACGGCTTTTACTTTTCGAACGGAGTCCAAATAAATCACTTTAACTAGATTAGTGGACCAGGAAAAACCCTGCTCTGCTTAAGGTTTCTCTCTGCTTTTGTTTAAAATAGACAGCTGCCAGGTAGCCTGAGGGCAGCAGTTACACGCTGATGTATGTTTGACTCTCTTCCTACTGAGGAGGACCACATACTGGCAACCTCAACAGTTTTCTTTATTTAAACTCAACTTTTTCCATTGTTTTAATAAAGTTGTACTATGCTAATTGTGTCGAATACAGCTTCTATCTTGAAGCTTTTCAAAAGAGGTCAAAGCTGATACCATATGCAAGGAAAAACAGGCTGTAATTACAAGGAATAGGAAGATGTAAGAACCCTGGTGCTTCCCCCATGTCAATCCATGCATTTCATTTTTTTTTTTTTTCTCAAACCACTCAGTTGATCTAATTTGCTATTTTAAAACACTTATCTTTCTTCTTTCTTCAACATCATTTGCTCTATGTTCTTGTCATACCCCACGTTCATTATGTTTCCAGACTCTTCTTTGTGGCTCAATTTAGTTACAAGAATAGTTGAACTGATTGTCGCATATCCTCAGGATATTTCAGGTCTCAGCAGTTAACAGCAGTGTTCAAGATGTAGACTCTGAGTCTCAGTACAACTTTATGGGCAACAATGCAACCACAAAACCAGCATTTCTGTTGTCATCAGATCTTGCTTGTGCCACATTGCCAAACCCACTGTTTGTTTTCAATAGTATTTGAATCTGTCCAAGACGCCGGGCTTGTGTCTGATACCTAATCACTCCGTAATAATTGCATCCCTTAAATACGGACGAGGATTGGTGGGAATGTTGAGGTTCCTGGTTTGGCATTGAAATATGGTTGGTAGCTGCAGCGAGATATACTGTGCCAGTACCATTTAGTATGTAGTGTACTCTTACAGACCAGAGCTGTGTAAAGTTTAAATGGTATGGTTTACAGTGACCTTTTTATTTCTTTGCAAATAGTCGACATTGTATCAATAGACAATCTTATACTCAAGTGTGAAGTTAAGGACTGAGCACCTGAAAATGAAAAAATGGCACTACCAAACAATTCTTGTCCCAGCTGGTAGTTCTGTTAGAAGCTTGCACAGGGGTCAAATACAGCTAAGCCCTAATTCTATCACAGTTTTGTTTTTATCTCGTCATATTTTCAGGAGCAACATATTGTGATAATCCTGCCTGATCCCAACAAGACATGCCTACAGTCTAATCTACCAAATTTGCTTTTTTCAGTATTCTGATTTATTTGAGCCTTTTGTCTGTGGCTTAGGATGCATACAATATGCAATTATACTTCTCGCATGGTTGGAAAAAGTATTTCATGGGGAAAATTATGCACTGTATTAAAAATGTCTTACACATGCCAGCATGGACCAAAACTGTTTGCATTTAGATGGAAATTTATGTATACAATAAGTATTCTTGCCAAAAGCTGGTGCATAGTCCAAACCCAATTTACAATAGATGGCATGAGCAAATATTCAGTGAGAAATCTCAATATGATATCTTAGAGCAATATCCTTTTTTTTTACTGCTGGTTTTAGCAGCTTGTACAAGTTTGTCTGTCTGTGTTATTTACATATTTCTAAATCAAGCTTATCTTAGTTTGGACCAAGGTTATGGTTTTGCTTTTTATTTTATTTTTTGAAAATGTTTAGATTTGATTACTTTTAGTGTTTTAGTCTTTTTTTTTGTAATATGGGTTGTTTGTCAGGGGTAAGATTCAAAAAGGTCAGGAAAAGTATTATGCAATAATAATAATAACTCAACAAAAACAATAATAACAAACATCTGGCCCTATATCCATACACCCATGCCCTGTACCGGGGTTAGCTTCTGTTTCGGAGAAAGGGGGCTTTGCGTTCTCCCTTACCTTGTTGAGGTAAGCTAGGTGTCTTTGTGTGCGCTTGTACTTTAAAATTTGTGGGATTTTTCCATTTTAATACATTTTCCACATTTGTTTTTACCTTCACTGCAAGGCAGTTGCTTTTATCTGACACAGTCATAACCAAAAGGTCTCTGCCGCTTTCTTCCAACTTTCGGTACCGCCATGATGCCAGGTGAGGGGCACGGACTATGTTGTGTTCAATTTGGCATAGAATGTTGGAATTTCTGGTTCCCAATCGGAAACTTTTTATGTCTATGGCATAGACTGAGTAAAACAGGTCTATGGTCGAAAATGCTCAATTTAATTTCTACATGTAGACACATGAGCATGCACAATCTCACTCACTCACTCTCGCACACACACACTCACACACGTCTAGTTACATCATGGCTGATGTGTGAAGAGCCCCTCTTATTGCTGTGATTTTTGCACATTTGATGCAATAATAGAGCTGTAACAGCACACACTGTACAGTTACATAACTGGTGTTAATGCAGGTTTTTCTTGTGCCTTTTTTCACTGTAGGTGTTATTAATGTTTTCCATGGTTCTGGTAATATTAAAGATGCTTTTGATTTAACTTTCTGTACAAGATTCAGTTTAAATAAAGAAAATTATTGTATTAATTTTTTTTTAACCTTTTCCACTCTTTAATCTTCTTTAATAAAATACAGGTTGAAGATTTTTATTTTTTATAATAGATTTAATTTTGATTGTTGGATGAATTTGTTGGATGAATGTGCTAAAGGAAATGCACCTTGCTTGCAGACATGATTAGTTTTCCATTTTTTAAACTGTACCTCTGGGCTTTTTTGTAAAAGAACTGAACTTTTACTTCATCAGGTCAAAAGTTCATCCAAATAATGCAGCTGTTAGAAACCTATTGATAAGACTTTTAAGCAGGATATCCGATATCCAAACTCAGGATAGACTTTTGTTTTAAGCTTAGCAAAATGCTAACAGGCAGAACAACATACTCCACTGTGTATGTCCTTAAGCAGCAAGCATCAATCTTTCCAAATATCAATGAGAGCTAGAATAAGGACAAATACCATGCATCGCAGCAGTGCTCAGTCAGTCACTCCTGATTAAATAAAACCTTGGTTCTACACTGTTTTTCTAAAGTGCTGAGCTTAGAGACACCTCTACATCTCTGTCATCCTTGCACCTTAAAACTAGTTGGCACCATTTATGCCATCAAGATCCCATTCAGTCAGCACTTTTGCTTTCAAGATGAACATTTCCCTGACTTAAGGATTATAAGGATGCAAGAAAAAAGTATGACAGCTAGAAGATAAGGGGGAGGAAGAGCTCATGCTTGATAATAAAAGATTTACAAAGAGGGAAAACAGGGAAATGGACTGATACAAATAAGATAAGCATTTAATGGCTGAGCTCTGAATATTTAGAGCAAATGGTGTGGGTGGGACTCAGATGGCACATGAAGCTTTTTGCAAGCATTTTGTCATGTGTGGTATCCAGGGAAAGGAGATCCAGAAAGCTCTTAGGGAGCAGGGTGACAAGATGAGCTGTGATACGACAGCTGTCACATGTCACCTTCAGAGGACAGACGGTGTCAGAAAAAATAGTGACACCTTGCTGATGTTCTTGTGAAGTGGCCCAAAAAGACCACCCTGGAAAAAGACTGCTGTAATTCCAACTGATAAGCAAAACTCAATTAAATTGCTTATGGGGCTATAAAGTGGGCAGTTACAAAAAACAATGAATTTAAAAAAGGAGTTGAAACTATAATACTGTACAAATTGGGTACATTTACTAATTAAACAGACCAGGATGTGGGTATTAATAGTAAAATAGAATAAGAAAGGTCACCCATGTAAGTGGAGAGCTTTTAAAAGGACAATGAGTCTCAAAGGTGGCTCTAAACCATGGCTCTCTACAGTATAATTTCTCAATGCCAGGCAGCTATAGTAGGCACAAACACTGTTTAAATCCTACCCCCCACACACCTCAGCAATGAACTGAAAGATTAAGACACACATAAGCTGGCAAGGTATAGCTAAAACATTACATTAGGCTTATGTTTCATAAAGCGCACACACAGTATGGTTTGCACCAACCCAAATAAAAATAAATTGTGCAAAGAATGAACTAACACTAATGGACAAAAAAAGTAAAATGCCATGCAGATAGATTCAGTGACCCTCTCTCCTTCTGTTACATAGACATTCCTCAGCTGCATTACATGGTGAAAAGGACATGTCTCTAGACAGCTACATAAATACATTCTGACCTGTAACTATAGTACATGTCACTTGCCCACACACTGTTTTATGGTTTTTTTTTTTTGTCTATAAATGTGCCAGATGTCTTAACACAAAGTAAATCTACATTCATTCATCATTGGCTTTTGCTTTTAAATCCACACAGCTAAAACAAGCTACATGTCCTCCACCAGTCTCTTTTCCGTACTTGCCTATGGGCAGCTCTGGCCACTTGGGGGACAGGATCAGTTGGTGCTTAGAGGCTCCTGAGCCAAAGTGCCTAGCCATCCATACAATTCATCAGAAACAAAGAGACAGCTGAACACACCAGCTATCATTTTCTCTCTCTGTTCCCTGTCTCAGAATCTCAAAAGAACCTGTGCCTCGCTGCTTTCATACTGTAGCAACTATAGTCATCGAACTGAAAGAGGGATTGGAAACGCTTAAAAAGCTAAATGTTTCTAACATCTTAGTGGTTAAATATTGACAACATCTTTTGAGTGTAATGCAAACATCAATACTACGTGCAGCATCCCACATGACCGTAGAGTAGAATTTATGGCTTTGCGTTACATTTTACAGGCTTATCTCAAATCTTCTTTGTACCACCCGAGCCATGTAGCAGAGTAGGCTAGGATAGATTATCTGATGGTGTGGTGGTAGTTATTTTAGTTTAAACTTTTTATTTTATATATATTTTTTTTTTTTTCTGTGACAAATGGAAAAAATGCTACTTAAGTTTTTAATTACCTGTATAAATCACTCATGGTGATGACTTTGTAGAAATACATTTTACAGCTTGTTTTTTGATGCTGCAAGACATGAAAGGGGAGAGAGGGGGAATGACATGCAGCAAAGGGCCACAGGGCGGAGTCAAACCTGTGGCGGCTGTGTCGAGGAGTAAATATAAGTATATATGGGCGCCTGCTCTACCAGGTGAGCTACCAGGTGAGCTAGCGCCCTGCTGCAAACAGTTTTAAGTTGTTTGGTTTTAGCACTAAATATGCTTCTAATTTAATCAAACAATATTGCTTGATACAAGGTTTAGATATAATTCCATTGTTTTGAAGCACCTTTTTTTTTTTTTTTTTTTTTTTTTTAATAAATCTGTACCCAGATATGAGACTCACCCTTTTGCTTGAGGTTTAAATTACGTTCATCAGTACAAGGCCTCACGTAAACATTGGCCAATGAAATGTGACTGTATTTGCTCTTATTCTTAGTAAAACTGCACAATTTAAACAGCTATTTAAAAATGTATGTTGAAATTTGCTGATATCTCAACATTTGGTTAAGATATCAACCAATATATGGTTAGTTGAGATGCAACTTGTATGCATGTCTACCTAGAGATTCTGGTACTGATACTGGGACACTTATCAACACAGCTGTTTCATGTTCTTGGTTTTTCAATAATAAAAAAATAAAAAAGATTTCAGTGTACATGTTTACAGGTTTTAGTGCATATAAATTTAGTTTTTAAATGTAGGTATTTAGTGCTTATACGCAACATATATTTGTTTTGCGTGTAGTTATTAATGCTGCAACTGCCCAGTGTCACTATGGGCATTAAGTTTAATCTAATCCAATCCGACTTTATTTGTAAAGCACATTTAAAACAACCATGTTGACCAAAGTGCTGGACATTAACATGATTAATGACTAACAAAACCAACATTTTAAACAAATACAAATGCAAGAAAAATAAAATGCAGAATACAACTCTCAAGCAGGTTTAAAGGCTAATGAATAAAAGTGAGTTTAAAGTCATGATTACAAAATCTGAAGGCTAGGGGCTGATCTGATATGCAGAGGCAAGTCGTTCCAAAGCCTCGGGGCCACGACTGAGAATGTTAGGATGTAACAAGCAAGCAGCACATCACCAACATGTGTAAGCGCTGCTTCATTTTGAGTTTTGTCTTTAGTCACACACCAGCAAGGCTAGTGTATTTCTATCTTTCAGTCACGCCCAAGATAGTCTCATGGCCACACACACAGCCGTTGTAGCCTGGGGGCATTAGAGTTGCATGCAACTGTTAAGGTCACATAAGCAGAACCCACTCTGATAGTAACATAACATGAGCAAGTAACAAGTTACTTCCACCACTCCAGTTCACTCAGACAATCACTAACAGGACGTTCTTGCTTTATACTGACCTACTGTACTGTAATCACATTGACTTTCATTACTTCCTTGCTCTTAATACGAGGCGTCCAATTCAGGATGTTCTTTCATCTGAGAAGGCTGTTTATGTTGGTGATGTCACTTTCAATTGAGCTGCCTTTTCCTCTGTAATTATCTATGGCTGTGGCCTTTTGTTTCTGTGTTTAATTTCACCATTCATTTAAATCAGGCCTCCGTCTGTTGCTCTCTGTAGAGTCCTTATGGGAGCAAATGAATGGGTCGCAGGTTTTAATTAGAATAGAACAGACCTTGGATTAGGTCAGCCACCATTAGTCTCCTCCTCTCTCTCTTCTACTCTTATCTGCTGTATAGCACAAACAAGTAGGCCCCTTTTTTGTAGGTTTGTGTAACCAGATCATCTAAAAGAGAGGAGCAGTTTGCCATATTAGTAATTCCAGAGGTCTGGAGTTTATTAAGCGGATCATTTCTAATGACCCTGTTTCACTTTTGCTCTAGTCAGTTTTTGTTGTATAAAATACTTCAGGATCTGAAGAAGACCAATTGTAAATGATCCAAGACAAGGTTTATAACCTTTTTTTTTTCTTCTATATTTGAAAATATAATTTGAATGGGTCTCATGGGTCCCTGAGGGTCATGAAACTCACTATTTTGTTAGGGCAATAAATACAAACACACAATCATAAATCCCTAACACCACACACAATGGGACTCCCAGGCCCCTCCAGAGGTAATTGTAATTTAAATATCTTTTTGTTTTTTGAGTGCATGAAATGATTAATATAACTTCTAATGACAGTATGAGCAGGTTTCTAGTTCTTTAAATGTTTATGCTGATCTGACCCGAGGTCAGTGGTTATGAAATTTGCTGCATTAAGAGCTTGAGTTAAGAAGTCATTACTTATTTTACCTTATTGATTCTCCTTTTCAAATCACTAAATAATTTGATTGAATTTGGTGATATTCTCACCCTCTGTCCTCCCATTCTTTTATCCACTACTTCTGAGTGCTGTCACCTGTCATAAAGTGTTTATCTTAGTGAGTGGATCATGGCTTTATCATGTTTTATTTAAAAAATGTTGAGTATATGTTCAAAAACATTTCAATTTCTTCCAAAAAAACTGAAAGTTGCAGCAGAACTTTGAACTCTAAGTGGCTCTGCTGAGACTCAGAGTGACTTGTTTGACGTTGTGTGCTTTGAACAGCGGTGGAGATGTTTGGGGTCAGGGCTGTGGGACAGCCCCTCCTCTCGCATCCTAAAAAACATTACCCAGATAACCCCAGCTCCTGACCTCTCCTTGTCCAAAGCTTTTAGTGCTGCTTCCCCACAAACACATATCTGGTAAAGATTACTGGTGTGCACAAACTACCGGATCATAGGCTTATTTGAGGACAAGACGGATGTTAAAGTTGAAAGTTTCAGCTAAAATAAATCACAAGACACAAACTACTGTAATTATTTAAAGGATCAACAGCAGAGCATAGCTTTATGTTGGAGGCTTAGCCAGGAGCTAAACAATTACCAGGCAAAATACATATCTATGCAGTAGCTCTACTACATGAAACTTCGGCTTATAACTTCGCCAAAAATGGACTGGCGATACTGTCCTGATGTAATGCAGTCTGTTAAAACTGATGGCTAATGTACAACATGGATTCTTTGTTTTGGACAGTTACCCATGTCCTTTCTGTTTCTTTGCCTACGCTGTTTAGAGGGGACTTAGTCAATTTACATTCCAGCTTGATTCACTGTGGAGTTTGAAGGCAGTTGAGGTTGAACTCTTCTAATTGCAGTTCAGAATTTGTAAAGATGTGTCAACAAGATTTTTGAATTGAATATTTGACACCTTCATTCTTAAATGTTTTTACAATATACTATTAAGTTGTCTTCCTCTTTTCTTCAACAAAATACATGCACAACAAATGTCTGTCCCAATGTGGAAGGACTAAAGTGTTCAACATCTCTGCCCCCAATTAACCCCAGTTTATGTGAATGAGCTGTTTTGTTTCATGTTTCAGATTGCAGCCCTTTTCAAAACAATCAATGGCTTGGTTGTCCATTTGGAATTGAAACAGTGTGTGTCCCTGTAAAGAGCTTTCCATTCCCATCTGGCAGCTAAGTAAACACAGCAAGATCATTTAGAAATTTTGTGCGGGTGAAAAAAAAATAAAAAATAAGGGGACCTTATTTTCACTGGCTGCAGTTCAGACAGAGAATTTTAGGACATTGTAGGTACCCAGTCTATTAGTCCTTCAACAGAAGCAGAAGCTTGGGATCGTCTGCCAACTCACTACGCAGTCCAAAGAGCTCCATGCAGAGTTTGTTCCCTCTTTTTGCCCTTTGTGTGGTGTTGGTCTGCATTTGTTTACTTGTTTGTGTGTTGGGACATTCCCAGACATGCACACAAAGCTGTAGTTAGTGTTTAATTTGTCACCACTAATTAACCGCATTGACAATGTTATTGCTAGGAATGTGCTCCCCTTGTACATACATGCCCATTGCATGCACATACAGGACATGCAAGGACTGAAAGTTGGAATGCACATGTTGGCATGTATAAACAGACATTTACTGAATCCCAAGGTATTCCATCCACAAGGAAAGTCCATACAAAGACATATTTTTTTATACAAAGACATTTTATTCCAAATAAAGTTAGAATTCTCATTCATTAAATTTCAAAAACAGCCTGTCATCCCCAAAACATGTATGGCTGTTTTTTGTTTTACAGGTTAGTGCAATTATGACATCTTTGCATATTGCAAAGCAGAAGGCTGTTTCACACAGACTAATAAAAATTGGATAATTATTTTCTAGCAAGCTTAAAGTTCTATAATTATGGACTCTTTGGGGGTTTGAGGTGAGGCTGAACAAAGGAGCCGCTCAAGAGAGAAAAGTTAATTATGGGTAAAATAAATGCAATGTCGTGCTGAATTACCTTGTTTAGGAAATGGGCTGAGACAGTAGGAAGGATGTGTTATGTGATGTTGGTAATGTTATTTGTTCAATGTTTAGCAGAGCTGATGTCTGAGTCTTTAAGAGCAGGAAATATTGCTTCAAGGGTCAGTTGGGGTCTGCTGTTGAGGTAATTAAGCTTCTACTTAAAGTGATGGTTTTGAGTAATTTCACCCTAGGGTCCTTTGCACCACGACACACCCCCCGAGAAGCTTTTTTCACCGGTGTTCAACATTGGGCGAGTTAGCGTTATCAGCTGGTTAGCTTAGTGGAAGCGCTATTGGAACCAAGTGTGTATCTCGTAAATTACACCACTAATAATGCCAGAAATGATACAAACTTCTACAGTACTACAAATAGGTTATGTACTCAAAATGATGGATTGGGAAGTTTGGAAGTACACCAGGACTGTATTAAAAAAACAATTGCCTGCTGGCTTCTGCTCTCTGCTGCTACTGCTAGTAGCAGTAAGACGAGTGCTTAGGGATGTCTACAACACGGAAGAGACACAACAAAAATATTTAATTTAATGATTGTATAAGCTAGTGTCTCCAAATTTACTTCAATTTTAACTTGTCTCCTGTTAGTTGTACTACAGCAATTACTTTAAAAAAATGTAATAAATATTTTTGTTGTATCTCTTTTTGGTGTTTTACTACTGTAGAAGTTTGGGCATTATTAGTGGTGTAATTTACGAGATACACACTTGGTTCCAAAGCGCTTGTTCTAAGCTAACCAGTTGATAAAGCTAACTTGCTCAATGTTCGACCCAGGTGAAAGAAGTTTCTGGGGGGTTGTTTGGCTCCAGGTCGTGGTGCAAAGCATCTTAAATGGGTTTTTTCTCCTGTCGGCAGTTGCTTTTCTTTTTTTTTTTTTTTTTTATATCCCTTGGTTGATGTCTAAGAGTTTTATTGTTTAATATCTGTTTCTATTTGAATTGGACTTCATGAGTGAATGAAGTTTCAATGCAATTTTAGCAAGCTTTTTTTGCAGTTTAACTTGGTCAACTTTCTTCAAATTCTCATTGATTAAAAAGCGGAATGTGCAGTCAGAAAGGATTTAGTAGCCACAGAACTGTGCAGGTGGCATAGATGCATGTTGACCTAATTGAAAATGTTATCATATTGGGCTGTGATAATTATTAAAAAGTTAGGGAATGGTTTCAGTGCTCCAGCAAGTGGATCTTATAAAAGCCAAGGCTATTTGAAACAATAAAATCATTACATGCAGCATAAAAAATTGTTTTAACAAAGTCCTGTGCAACAGAGATACTAATTACAGAACAGAGATTGTATACAGTTAGACCGACTGTGTTTAGACTGTTTCTGTGAGACATGACATTAGCTGTCAGTAGTGATTTACTGTTCCCATCGGGATGGAGATTAAAGTTCTTTACTAAGCAAAAAATGAAAATGTCTAGCAGTATGTGCATCAACATGACTAGACAGTGGTGGTGGTGGTGGTGGTGGTGGTAGTAGTGTAGCAACATTTGCATAATCCATGCTTGTATGGCTACATTTGGGGTGTGTGTGTCCGTGTGTGTGTGTGTCTTGAGTCAATCCTAATCTCTTCCAGCCTTTGTATATACATGTTTAGATGTCTCCTGCCATTTGTTCTCCCTTGGGTCCTGGTTTGTTTACTCTAAGTTCCCCAATGTAACATGGCTACCATAACAGGCATTCTATTAAGTGTGCCTGGATGGGTCTCCCACACACCACTGAGCAGTCATCAGCTCTTTGCTGCTCCTGACTCAAAGTATTAAATCAAGCCATGGCCAGCTGGGGCAACATCCAATATGTAGCCCACAGCCTTTATGACTTATTTTATTTTTGTGTATTTATTTTCATGGTGAACACAGGAGTATATTCATTTAATGGACTGCCGTGTTGCATGCAGATGTATCTTTGTTATAACTAAAAGGAGAAGTGGTGTAAAATATTTATAATTGGATACTTGCAGGCACTGTATGTTGTATGCTTTAATAGAGGTTGGAGATGAAATACACCATCATGGACTATATCCACAGGCATGCAGGCTTCTATACTTTAGCATTGATCATTACTGTGTCACTTGGCTTGGGCACTTCTTGTATCTGTCAACATTCTCCTTTCCCCACTGTTTACAACCAGTGTGCCACACGCACAGCCCAGCCCTGTTTATGCTTGGATCCAGGAATAGATGGGAGGCTTAGGGCAGGGGACACAAAAGTCGGACAGGCATGAGACAGACTGCATGCTTCCTTCTGCCACCTGGGTCCTCCATTACTGAGACACATGCTACACTTACAATAAGTCTCTGTCCTTCACAAAAAAGACAAGTAGTAACTGAGCAGTATTCATTTTCAGTGCAGTGTTATAAAAAATACATTAGGATACATCATTTACATTTTTGTAATGGCAACCACAGATAATTCCAGATACATGTAAATCTAAAATGGCATAAATTCACCAAAAGATTTATGTGGGGAAAAAAAGATGTTGACAAGCAAAGAGCAGTGTTCAATAGCTGGGTTTCAGAATCATTCTTTGTCTTTTCCATTCTCCTCCTTTTTCACCTCATTCTCTAAACACACACACACACACACACACACACGGAAGGCAGCTGAGCCTCTGTGAGCACCAACAGCTGGAATAGTGTGATAAGGTAGCAAAAACCCAAGGCTGGGGTTTATTTTTTAGGCATGGTCAGAATCGCAGTGCGGTAAAGGTTTTTGCACCACAATGGTACATGGCTTCTGAGAACCCATGTTTATCATTCCTCAGACCATTTCATGGGTCCAAATGAAGACCAATGACACAAGGCTGAAATCTCCTGTTCAGCTGCTTTATCAAAGGACATCTGGATAAGAGGGGAAGACAGAAAAAGAACAGGAGAGATGGAGAGGGAGGGAGCATATTTTCTGGCTAAATGTTCCCACTGCAAGGCCACCTTCCATTTCCACCATGACGACAGTGATCTATGTCTCCTGTGGGCGATATCATTTTTTTTTCTCTCTGTCCTTTAATCTGAGATAGACTATAGAGATAGAGAACACATCAGTTCAAGGAATGAAGAGACCTCCAGTGGTGCTTTATCAAGGACATTCTGCTGGGAATCTCCCACTGAGTCAGTCTGTCATACTGGATTCAAAAGAGAAAATGTAGACTGAAGGTGTATAGGACAGTTTAATAGCATGTACAGTACGTATGACATAGATGATAACACACTGTATCAATTTTATGCCGGATTGCAATCCAGTTTATCCCATCCTTTCATCTGCTCCAGGTTTGAAACATGCGACCACGGTCCACTAAAAGTTTTAGCAAGAAGCATGTTTAGTGGTTATGAGCATAGTTTGGATGCTAAAGCATAGCACGTCATGCTGGCTTTGATAAGGAATAGAGATGTGCTGTATAATGTGTTCTGTAGCCTTCTATTGCACAGAGGTATGTCTACTTAAAATGTTAACTGAATTGAATGGGAAATTTACTCCGAGTAGCAGAGCTCAGTGTCTTTTTTTACTCTCCAGCTCAATGAAACAAACGGACAGGACATAAAAAGGATTGAATCACAGAGGACCACTGGGATTTTTGTTTATTTCTGCAACCTTTCAGGACTGTTACCATCTATTATAAGATTATGACTTTGATGTCCCTTTGAAGATATCATTCAGATGCAGATGAAACACCTGCAAGTCCGTGGGATGATCAGTGTTAGTTTATTATAAAACATAAAAATAGGGTGTATTACTTTGTATTTATGCTCTGAGTGTGGTTTGCAATGCTTTGTCACAACAGGTGACATTCTGTAAACTTTAATTTGCTTTTTTAAATATCTCAATTCATTGGCATGTTAAATATTACTTTGAATAATACATATCCTTTACTGTAAATCATATTTTACAATTTAGGGAACAATTAACATTTGAATGTGCTGAAATTTTTTCCATAGTTAATGAACAACTCAGGGTTTTACATATTTTGTTGGTTTGGCTTTGAAATTATATTTTGTAGTGTAACACCAATCACTGTTATATGACCTATGCAAAATTGGTGAAGCAAAATATGCACAACAAAACCAGAGATTACAGGTCATCATATCACCCACACATTGGAAAATGGTGCCAAATAGCAATGATTAAGCATCAGTGCCCTGCAGCGTTAACCTCCCACCCTCTGTTCTGTCATATTTCCAGGCATCAGGATACCTATAATTAAAAAAACAAAACAATATTGCCCTCATACCACTGACACACACAAAACACTGTGCATCCTGACATATTTCAACCCTTCCTGTCTCATTCTCAGGCCTTAATGTTCCTCCAATTACCGCAAATTACCGCTCTCACCACTGGTGGATAGCAAAAGGATTAACACCGAAATGCCAAAGTCATTGGGCTGCTTATTGAACGTAACACTCTTCTGTCCCATTATGCTGTTCCTGTATTGATTTTCAAAACGCGATGCTGCTGATCCATGAAGGCAACATGGTGGCATATATTAGAGCTATTTGAGCCAATTAGAGTGATGTATGTCTCGGCAGCCGGTGGTGGCGCAGTCAGCGACACACTCGGATGGAGACGCGCTCCGTCATTTTTCAGAGTAATTAGAAAAACATCACATGCCATGACAGGCGGGGGTGGGGTGAGTGTGTAACCCCTGGCACACTGTGATACTGCCACAGAAGTACAAACAGGCGCACAAACACCAAGACGGAGCAAACACTGTTTAAAGTTGATTTATGGTACAGATTTTGCCTTAATGCCTACATCGTTTATCTTCATTTATAGGGGATAGACATCTTATTTACAATTCAAATTACAGATTATTTGCCTGGCAATATTTAGGGATAGGAATATTTCCACAGCCTGCTAAGGTAGATAACCAACATTTACATCGTGTGGGTGTGTGTGGGGGTGTGTCTGGGGCAACTGGGTCACTTGCAGATGTGTAGAAGTTACAGCACGGACTAAAAGGAGCTTTACTCAGGCAGCCAGGCTTGGTAGGCCTATTTCAGAAAGGACGGGGGTGGGTAAGAATTGTGGGTGTGTTCCTATTTCTCTCTTTAGTGCTTCCATGAACATGATCATTTGTGCCCACCTAAATCCTCCCCTACAGAGTCACACACAGATAAACGGGTGTGTGTGTGTGTGTGTGTGTACTAAGGCCCATATATGCCACTTGTCTTCTCTCTCAGAGCTTGACTGAGGTGAACCTTCATCACCTCCCATTCAGTTGACAGCACCTTCTGTATGTATGTTTCCGGGGGGTGGGGGTCAGGTGCTGTCTTCAATGTCGCCATTCTCTGCCTGCATGACACACAGTAGGCTGAGAAAGATGAGAATGGTGGGGAGGGAGACAGTTGAATTATAAATGGATTCATTCCAAAATCCTATTAATCTATTTTGGGTTGAAAGAGAATTGATTGGGACTTGCACCTCTATGAGTGCTTTAGAGCGCTATATATATATATATATGTTTCTGTTCATTTGTCAGTGTGTACTAGGCAGTCTGTACGAAAACAAACAAGTAGTCCCTGCAAAGTCTGTTTGTCTGACAGATGAATGAACTCTGTGACATCTAGTAACACCACTGTGCAGGTGCAGTGACGGGTAGAAGTTGGTAGTCCCTTGCCAGATTCCCACCCACAACTACAATCAAATGTGTTTTGTGGAACGCAAGATCAAGACAGAACTACTGTAGAAAAAATATCTACAGGAATAGAACCCAAAAAAATTCTAAAATAATAATAATTCAAGAACGGCGGGGAAAGATGCTTTGTGAAAAGTCAGCTGTTACTTTTGTTAACATGATGTTTTAATTCTGTGTAATGCTGTGCTCCATGGATAGTGTAAAAAGAATGACCTTAAAGCATTAGACTTGTTCTGTGTGCCTGTGTGTATCTTGAACTAAAGGAGATGGCTACAGAGGAAGACAGAAAGTGAGTTTTATATACACACACACACAAACACAGTGGAATAGAAGCAGGCCCCTGGGATGATGGGTGGCTCTGTGTTTTCTCTGGATGACAAATTAAATCAGAATGGTGTCCTCTGCTCTAATAGAGTAGCTCTGTCCTGTTTTTTCTATTTACCATTGCACTATCTGGCTCTGTTGGGCTGTCTGCAGAGATTAAGGCTACTTAGTAGCACTGTTCTGGGCTGGCTCAGATCATCCTGCTTGATATTAAAAGTCCCATATTAAGAGACAAAGCTGACGTTATGTTTACTATTGCATGGCATTTAAGTATTATCTGTATAGCTAAGGACTTATAGCCTTATATAGGACAGATATAGAACTCTATTATCTCTGGTCAGATTAAATTCAAGAAATGACTTATGAATCATTTGTAGCACAGGTCTAGAGATAAATGTGTTTGTACACAAACCCTATACAACATCTCTTCTTTGAAAGCAAACCGTGACATCCATCCGGGTCATAGATAGATAAATAGATCCCAACAAAATGGGAAATTATAGTGTTACAGCAGCAGAGTGTCTGTCACACAGCACATAATATAAATATATATGTCTTGCTCTATCTTTCTCTGGAATCTTCTTTTATAGACAGATCCTGTTTCTCTTAAAACAGAGCACCAAGAGGGTTTAAATCATTGCTAATTGAAGACCCTGCTGGGAGTAAATGAGCCTTAATCTAACAGCTGAGTGCGTACCGTTAGAACCGGGGGCTCAGGCATTTGGATGGCACATTTAGCGTGATGCAAATAGAACCAGGTTTTCTGCTGTGTTGGAGATCCACAAGTTGTGTATATCCCCAGTGGGCTCTTTAGCTCATGCCAAATCTATTTTGAATAAGCTTGTGGGTTATGCAACTCTGTCCTCACACACAGTACTAAAACATTTAGCTGTTTAGATTATAAAACAGACTCCTTTCGTCTGCTCTCCTTGGGAATATTTGATTAAATATGATTTAATTATTTGTTGATCATATATAATTTAAATTAGATCCTCCAGTTGCTTCACTCTTTTACTCTAGTTGGAGAATTCTTACTTTTATTTAGATAATACATTTTCAATTCATAGTTTGTGTCTTATCGGCCTTTTTGTATGCACGGAGAGGAAACTCTTCTGACATCCCATTTGACTGATAAGCCCAGAATTTATATTTCTGGGCCTCAGACAGCTAGCAAAGCAACATGACTGAAAAAGACAAATCTAATGATAGATAGCATGAATTAAAAGATAAGAGACAAAGTTTTTTTTTTTTTAACCTATGTTTATTTCGTTTTCATTACATTTTGAAAAACGTCATAAAGATAAGCCTGTCATGTCTGGAAACATGGCTGTATGTACAGATTTAAAAATGTATTACAATGCCAGTGCCTTAGAAAAAAGCTGATGGAAAGACCAGAAGAAATATGGACAGCCTTGCCCAATGTGTTACTAATAATAACCAACCAATTTTCAATATTCACACATTTAATGTAAACACCTATAGATAATAAGTAAGCTTTCATGCATGGCTGAAATGTGTCGTCCCAATAGTAGGACGTGTTTTAGGGTCTCTGCACCTTCCATGTGTCTGTCTGTGTTTGGCTAAAAGCCTAACAACCAAAAATGGTCATCTTCACTGTTTCCTAACAACACTTCCACTCTAACAGCTAAAAACAGCAACTGGGACTATAAGGTTGACAGCAGCTGCTGGGAAATATGGACTGAAAACAAATAGACGAGCTTTAGAGAATGAGTGAAGCTGCACATATTAGTGATGTTTGCTAGTGTAGTAAGAAGGGCATTTTATTTAGAACTTAAATGGCTTTGAGGCCATACCTTAAGATGTTTTTATTGTTAGATCTGCTGCAGTGAACATAAATCATCATGAACACAAATCTTCAGCATCCTTTTTCAACCAAATTAGTGCAAGTACAAATGGATGTTCATTTCTAAGATACTGTAGCTCAGATATTATGTATATCTCCAGTTGGGGGGGGAATGGACCAGTGAACTGATCAGACAAACGTGGATTTCCTGAACCTGAAGTCAACATTGTCATGGTCTCCATAGAGATTTAGCCTTTTCCCAAAATGAGAGAGGAAAAAGTGACAAACCTGCATGCAGGCAACCATAATCAAAATGATCTTTTCTACAGATAAGCTTCAATAGATAGAGGAGACACATATACTGTATAGAATGAGCTCAAGCTGCCATCACATTAGTTTTGTATCCTGCTGGTAGCATCTTATCTGACTGGATTAGATTTCCTCAAAATGAAACCTACAGCAGGTCCTGACACTCTGCAGGGTTTTGCTAAGATACAGAAAACAAGGTGTTTGTTTCCTCATCAAAGCCATACTTTCGCAGTAGCATGAAACCATAATGAGCTACAGCACAATGCATATTTCTAGACTCTGGCTTTAACTTTGCTGGCACCATTCTTTGTTACGGAAAAGGATACCTAACAGGAGCTGTAAGGAAACAGTGGCATGGCTTTCACTAATCCCTGTTGTGATTAACAATACCAGCGCCTTTTGTCTATGTGCACATGGCTTTTGTTGGGTGTGGGGTGTGCATGTGTTTTCATCTATGCACTTCACTACCATGTGGTCCCTATGGTCAAAAATGCTTTGAATGTGGAGAACACAACAAATGTTATTAGCTTTGTTTTTTGGCATTTGTATGTCTCTTTCATTTATTCTATGCATAATGTTGTCCACCTCAAAGGCGGCACAATACGTTAAAATGAAATGGTTGCATCTTTTATATCATTTATGTATGTTAGGAATTCATTACATGCATTCTTTGCTTTCCTTGGAAGTTCAATTCAATGAAATATGGCTAAATAAAAACATTATTTTTTTAAATCTTTTACCTCAATTTTCAGCTCGGTCTATTGCAGTATAGTTAACTTGCAGTCCCACCCCGACATATTGGTAGCATTATATATTTTAATATTGTAAAATTTAATTAAATACAGTAACACTCTGAAGACAAATTTAAGAATAAAAAAAACTTGACAAAACAAAGCTCTTGCTTAAGCCCTCTGACTTTCCTCTTGCTTGTGACTTGTGTGACCACGGTAGTGTTGGAGGTTATGACCAGGTACTGGATTAGCAGTTTCTAAACCGTCTCGGCTACAGATTGGGATTGACTCGATACTCTGACCCATCCTCTTAATGCTAATTGGTTAACCCTCTAATCCAGCTGGCGGTCAGCAGTAATGCTCTCCAAAGGCTTTTGGGCTGGAGCTCAGCCTGCTGCGCCAGGAAACTGCTGCCAAACTGTCAGTTCATTAACAACAAGTGGTGAGAATACAGATACCTTGTTGACACATTTGTGTGGGAGGACTGTTGTAAACGGCAAACCTCAACTGTAGCACTCGCCAGACTGGGGGAAAGGTGGAGGCATGGGGCTGTGTAAGGACTTTGATCTTTTGCAATCAAATCAGTTTCTCAGATCACTCTACAGTAAACTAATATCACAACTCTCTGATCAATGAAAAACAACAATCTCTGCCATATTTTAATATACTATGTCAGTTTAGCTTTTATTTATCACCAATAGATACAACAAAATGGCAATCCCCATTCAGAAAATCTTGAACAGTTGCTCTCTTTTAAACACTTTGTTTTTCCTTGAATAAATCTCTCTGGAATAAAAAAACTCAATGAAGAAGAAATGTTAGTATGAGCAGAAAGAGCCACTGTGACTCGACAATCAAACAGCAACCCTTGAAAAAAAATTGAACACACAAAAAATCAAAGCAAAGATATCACGGACCACATTGTTCAATCAACAAGTGGTCTCACGACCGTGCACAGAGGGCGTTGAGAGATTAGCTAATCGGTTTGCTTGATATGCTTGTCTGAAATTTGGAGTGGTGTGTGTGCATTAATAAGTAGATATACATTTTAGGGTTAAAAATTATAAGAGTGACAGTGCAACAGAAACTGTTCCACTTTGATTTGGCCTTTTGATATTGTATGGCATTGACGGTTAGATTAGAACTGAAAAGGATAAAGTCCAACTTTAGTTTACACAAAGATACAGAGATCCCTGATGCTGAATTGATTAGCTTGATTAGATAATGGAGGTGAAGCAGTGCCATATTTGAGCCAAACCACCCACTGTGAAAAATCACATAAGTAGGTAATCTGAATGAAGATGAACCAGTGTCTCTAGGATCTTAATTACTTCATATGTAATCTCATTGTATTCCCATGTACAGTCAGACAGTATTTCAGTTTAAACTAACAGCATTATGCTCAAAGAGAACAAGATGCCATATGTTCAGGTGGGAGCTGTCAACTCAGATTGGGGAGATTTCAGCTGCCGAGAGACCTCTTTTCTCTTCATTTGTGTCAGGTATTCCCCCGGTGGCAAACTGGAACAAATGTTAAGGCTAATTGATCCAGCTAATGAAATGGCTCTGCCCCAGACTGAGGTCATACACACACACACACACACACACATTTCAGGAATTACAGATGCACTTATACTACAAGGCAGGGATAGCTGAATAAGTGGGGGATAAATGAGTGGTCAAGGACTAATTGATTCATCTGATGAGCTGCGTTGCATGGCTGTGTGTGTATGTGTGGGTTTTCATGCACTTTGGATGTCAGCCACCGGCCTAAATGTAGATATGATGGCTGATGGGCTGGATTAGTCAAAGGGGGAGCTACAGTAAGTGGCTCCTTAATGGGCAGCTGTGGCCTCAACTGTCAACTCTGTACAGAACCTTTAACCAAGGCATCGGGCAGTGTAGACACACCACACACACACATGCAGGATATCATTGTGCTGGATCTTGTAAATGCTGACACAGTTAGATGATTAATTGATGGCTAATTGATCAGCCAAATGGCGACAATTCTGATATTTTAGTAATTATTATGTGATTTACAGAAATAACAACTCTTTAATCTGCAAATATTAAAATGCTAACCGCTTACTATTGCAGCTTCTGTGTCAACAGAAAACAACATTGGCTTTACGTATACGACAGGTGGTCTTGATTGGGATGATAGGGGGAAAATGACAATCCCTTCCAAACAGAAAAGGGCTAAAATGGGCACAATGTCAATGAATAAAATGGTAATTTGAAATTAAGCCTGCTTTACTAACCTGATAAATTCAGAAGAATTGGGAAGGCGTTCGCATTGTAGATACTATGGGCTACCACATATGTGTGGGAATGAATAAAAGAAGTTCTACTAGAGGATTGGAATTCCTCAGGGATCTCTCTTGAATCCAACAAGCTGGGATTTGGCATTCCTAAGCTTCCTTCCATTACAATATTGATCAGGAAATAATTATCCATTCTTTGCACTCACTCACTCACTCACTCACTCACTCACCCACTCACTCACTCACTCACAATGCATGCAGTCGTAGCCATTGAATCCTTGGCCTTTTCATAAACATCATAATCTCAGTTGTTGGACATGGATGGACGCCGCAACTCCTGCCTTGCTGTCATTCTCCATTTAGCTTAACTTCACTTACCAACACTGTGATGATTTTAGCTCCCTGTGTTCCTTTTGGGGCACAATGCTTAAATGGTGTAGTTTGAATGCCTCATAATGGAATGTACCACTGGCAAGTCAAAGTGTTTTTCTATGCCCCTCTGTCTCTTTGTGTATGCTTGTGTGTACATTTGGGAGGTGGCTGTGAATTGAAATTAAACTGTGCTGATAAATGTGCTTCTTGCAGACCCCCTAGGCTCATTAAAGTGCTACAGTGCCAGGAGACCATTTGTCTCTGAGTGGTGAATCCACAGCGGAGGCAGAGGAGTGATGGCACATCGAGCTGTGTGGTCTCTGTCTCTGTTGGGGATGCAGTGAAGGAGGTGTTTGTGTGTGTGTGTGTGTGTGTGTGTGTGTGTGTACGACTTGGACGCACATTCTCACTTTCTGATTGTCTCTACTGAATAATGTGCTTCATTTGAAACCAAGGTCACACTGCTTCTATTAGAATAGAGTCAAATACCTGGAGCCAGTCAATATTAGCTAGTCTTAGAGAAATGCAGATTCCAGGGGGGTGAAATTGATTACTGACTGTAGCCTATTCTGCATAGACATGGTTTAATATGGTAAACATGGTTCCTTCCTCGGCGGAGCACATGCTCTCTGTTGTAGTCTTTCTCGAATAGTTCTTATTGCTGCTGTTGCAGAGATATTTTGTGTAAGCAAATGTCTTGGTTACCTTATTTAAAGCCATTCTAGTGTGGTATAGAAAGCCTGCAGGAAGACCAAGCTTGATTTGTGCCAGTTCTCATTAATGAGCTAAGCTGCTTGATTCTGATTGGCTAACAGCTAGCCAATGAGAGCCTGGCTATCAGCATCCTGTACCTGGGCGAGCTCATGAATGGTAATTAACTCAGGCAACATGACGTCAGACTGACCAGCCTTTGTAATTGGTTGGATTTCTCCGCCTATTTCTTTTCAGTGGCAGCAGTTCTTCTTCACATTCACGACATAACACAAACAAATATGGGCCTAAGATGATAAAGTGTTAATTAGTGAGCTTAAAAGGGTGCTTGTAGGCAGATTACTTTTTTATTTATTTATTTCTTTTGGACAAAGCCAAGCTAGCTCCCCCAGTCTCTATGATAAGCTAAGTTAACAGTCTCCTGGCTGTAGCTTCATGTTAAGATATAAGCATAAACGACTAACCTTCAGCAAGAAAGCAAATCAACGTATTTCTCTGTTCCTTATTTTTAAATATATATAGATAGATGGATATATTATAGATATAGATATAGATATATATATATATATAGATAGATAGATAGATAGATAGATAGATAGATAGATAGATAGATAGATATACATAGAAATAGAGTATTTGAATTAGTATTTTCTAATAGCTAGAATTAAACAGATGAGAAAAGCTGAAATATGAATAAACAATTGACTAAACCGTTTGAGATTCAATAGTAATTTATTCTGGTTTGATACATTATTTAATCCATCATTTAAGATTGGTTGCCTTTGATTCCCCAACTCTTTTAATACTATTTATTATCAGCACGGATGAATGTGGAATCATGCAAGGAACCTTCAATAATGTATGTCCATCATCTGAGCGGTTTTCTGCTGGTAGAAATTCATCTTTGGTGCTCTGGAAAACTGTTCTCAAGGCAAGAGTTTGGACAGCCAACTTCTAATCATTTTACAATTTTGTGGAATTACTGGTTCTCTCAAAATCATCACCACATGTCAAATGATGTATTATCTAATATGCCAAGTCAAGCATGACAGCTGAAGGACACAACTTAAGTACAGTGGGTTATCATGGCAAAGAGACACTGTTCCTCAACATACTGGGCATGCTTTGTACACCACACACACACGGGCCCTCGCACACTTCCACATACACACACGCTTCTAATAATAATGGAGTGGGACGCCTGAGGAATGTGTCCAGGCAAGCAAAAACATTCTACCGCCAGTTTGGCAGAAACTGACTGCCGAGTCTTTTAATTTGCCCTACTACTATTTTCTCCCTGTTGTGCAATCAGTGATTTGTGTATTACCATGTTTAGCAGTGAGGGAGACAAGACAGAGAGCTGTATCTTTTTTTTAATTTACCAGTCGTTTCAGTCAGGGGTTGTTGGTGCGTGACTGGGAGACGTGCACTGGAGGCAATGCTGACTCAAGCAGACATGGTATGAGGATTCAGCTCAGCTGCAGCCAGGATTCTGTCAATGACCAAACCACAGTACAAAATGAGTCCTTGTTTCCTAATGGCAGTAGAAAACAGCAGGCAAAAAATACTGATGCTCTCCATGTAGCTGCAATATCAGCACATATCTTAAAGTGCCCATATTATGAAAACATCACTTTTTGGGGTGTTATTTTGTGCTTCCACACGCATACAAACTCGGGGAAAAAAACTATCCATGCTGTTTTGAGTGAGCTACAGCTTTCTGAATGTGTCCTGTCTTCTTTCTCCGGGTGAGCTGTTCAAAATCTGCACGGCTTTCTACGTCACTTGCCGAGACAAGGTGGCTAACTGTAGCATGCTAGCGCGTTCTCAATGGCAAAACACTGCTACAGCACACACTAGTTCACCATAATCTACAAAAGAACTACTTCCATGTCCCTGTTCTGCAGGTTTTCCACAAGTGCCCCTCGTTTAGAAGAAGTCTCCCAGCTAATCCTGCCTTGTACTGACCAAAGTTGGAGAAAGAGTTATCTAGTTGATGTAATTTTACCTAGCTATTGTACATGTACGACTCCCAACAAAGATGGTATAGAAGTGAGATGTCTCACTCTGTAGCTAAAACAAGTGCAATGTCTCACTCTGTAGCTAAAACAGAAACTCAAACACACAGGGTGAAAAGAGGATCTGCAGAACAGTACAACAAAAATGTTTTTTGAAAATGAAACCATGTAAACCTATTCTGGTACAACCTCAAAATACAATTATGTACCTGAAAATGAGCATAATATGGGTGCTTTAAAAACTATAGTCTGCATTATATTGTGCTGTGACAATTACAGTTGTAAGTCCCCCTCAACTCATAAATGTGTTTTATTAGTGCTATCAGTTAAAAGCTTTAACTGCGTTAACACATACCCATTTTAACGCCGTCTATTTTTTTATCGCAAGATTTACATTCTTTTTGGCCTAGCAAACTTTGTAGTTTTTTTTTTCACCACACCGGATCTAGCTAGACCAGAAACACGGCAAACACACTTGTTTGGGCTTGCGAGCCGCCAAAGAGTAGTAACGTTATGTTTTGAGTGGATGGCGAGCGCAAGACGATGGATTCCAATAAGATTCTGAATGGAAATAAGATTCTGAATGGAAAGTTTACTTTTTAAAAGTTGCCAAATGGTTCAATTGACAAGACCAAAGTGACTTGTGTGTTTTGTCGTTGTGAACTGAGCTATCATCGCAGCATGTCCAGTCTGAAATACCACTTGTAAAAGCCAGCAAGGATATCTTAAACCTTCAGCGCAGAGTAGACTGCCAGCACAGAGTGTGAAAATGCTGCCAGTTAGACGTTAACAAGCTAGTTAACAATAAAAGATGCTTACTATGCTTACGATTCTACTAGTCGCCGATTTTACAGCTTCTTGTCTGAGTAAAACTGACGCCGGGTTTAGATTGCGGATCCTGTGCTTATGGATCTCTGCAAGCAGGCCGCCTGTCTGTCACGCCACCTCCTCTCTAAACCCCTTATGAGGCTCAAACATGTAGGTAATGGCTGAATCTTTTTGATGCATGCTGCTCTTTTTACTGGTCAACCTGAGGTAGATGCTCAAGGCCAGATCCAGAATTTCTCAAAAGGTGTTTTGAGTCTCTATTTTCTCAAAAGGTGTTTTGAGTCTCTATTTTCTTCTTTAAACTTTTTATGTGGGTAAACCATGATAAACAAAATATTAATCCTAACAGTATTTTTACATACTTTTAAAACCTTTTATGTCTGGAGTGGACTTAAAAGGTCTATGGTCCCCCAGTGGCTAGAAATGGCCCTGGGTATCCTGCTCCGTCTTTTGAGAAAATGAAAGCTCAGATCTAGAATCTTGCCCCTTATGAGGTCATAAGGAGCAAGGCTACCTCCTCTTTTCTCTGCTTTGTCCGCCCAGAGAATTTGGCCTGCCCATGAGAAAGAGAGAGACGTCATGGCTTTCAAACGAGCAAAGTAGAAGTTGTTCAAGGCCACACCCCCACCCTCCACCTTTTCCTGCCTTTCATTTTACAGCTTGGTCTAGCAAAATTAATTCTTGTCAGTGCAATTCAATGTGTTTGCATTGAGAGTAGTGTAATGCATAAGGACAGAGCATGCTGTCAAAAAATGACAAATTGCCCAAAATATGTTCCAAAATATGCTATTACTTTGTCAATTTCCTGTCCAATCATTGTGCTTTTGAACTGGGGTGAACATAGGCCAGGTCAGTTTAATTATCATGATCTATTCCTCATCAGACCACAGGCAGCTTGGATGGTGTGTGTTTTTGTTATTTTTTTTTAAGCACACATCCATTCTTAGAGCTGCGCTCTGCTGCACACATTGACACCTTGAGCTTTCCTGTGAAGCGTTGTAAGTGTACCTTGATGATAGTTGTTGCGTGAGGAAAGACTATTACCTCTCCACTCTCACCACCCAGGTTTTTTTAAATGGTCTTGAGAATTGAGACCTCTCAACCTTGGAAAGTTTCACAATGTGGCCTGAATCCATAAATCCATGTGTGTTGCATTGCTGCCATGCAATAGCACTTTTTTAAATTTTATTTGCATTTTCAAATTAAACAAACAAACAAACAAACAAACAGGGCTCAGATGTAGCTATTGCCAGTTCTTTACAGTCATATTCAATACAATACAGCAGTAGGAGGAAAGGTTAATACAGAAACACTATTAGTTACTGTAATTAATTTTTTTCAAAATGAGTTTAAAAAAAAAAAAATGTGTCCATGTAACCAGTGCGGAGTTTCTCCATTTGTATTATGGATAGCATTTCAATGACCCATACCAGAAAGGTATAGGAATTTCCATTCCTTCAATATCAGTCTCTTGGCAACAATCATTCCCAGTTCCAATGGTTGCCGCATTATAGTTGGCATTGTCTTTGTTATTTGTGAGCAGCCAAAAATAGCAAGTCCAGCCTCGGGTTGAAGGGGCCGCTGATACGCTTTGGAGTACCAATCAAATATTCTAGACCAAAAGCTTGCCAGTGAAGAGCAGGCCCAAAAATCATGGGACAGTGTACCCTCTGACACATTACATCTATCACACACTGGGGAAACTAATGGATATATTCTGTGCAATCTGACTTTGGAATAATGTAAGCAATGCACTTCTGACCCTTTTTTTAAATCTAAAAACAGTGTCCACTAGTGATTCTTCTTTCTCAGACTATTTCCTTTGAATTATTTTTAGTGGCATGAAGAGATAAAACTATATATTTACCCTCAGAAGGACAAATATTAAATTCAGTTTTATTTTTTATTTTTCTCTTCTTTTATCACCCGATTATCTTGCTAGCCTTTTTGTCTTGTGACCCCTCCCTCAAGCTGTAGTAGGGATCCAGTGGTCTATATCACACATACAGTACATAACCAAAGCAAAATTTATAGTGTGCAAGTTTGGGATATTGATAATGGTGCATTTACCATATTGTTCCTGTTTTTACAATAAATCCAATGTTATCTGAAACATACAACCAAGAAAGCAATGTTTAACCCCCTGGTAATGTAAGTAGACTGATTATTTTATGTGATCTGTAATTTTCTGATTTTAGAATGCTCTTCAACCTTGGATGATTTGTGTTAAATGATTTGTGTTATGTCCTGCAGTAGGTCTTATATGTAAAATGTTTTTAACACCAAGGACCATGTTGGAAATAAGTGTTCACACTTTAACATGTTATCCTTTGGACTATGTTATGTCTGAATCCAAAATAAATCAAAAAAAGAGAAAAAAATCTAATCCGTTGGGCTCCCATGCGCATTAAGTCTGTCAGTGCTACTTGGCAGCACTTGGACATGTGATGTTTAGCCTGACCTTGTCTGTTTCTAGTATTGACCTCTGAACTTTTCTTAGAGGGTCAACAGACCGAAAATATGTCTTACCTGGTAATCCCCTCCACCTGGCTGGGACAAGCCTATCTGCTTAACCTTACATGGCTCACTTTAATCACAACCCATGGTAGCATGGTGGCCTTTGCTCATAGTAACTGTTTATAACCCAACCACAGAGGTCCCCAGTCGTTTCGCTTTCCCAACCATTCATCATTCAGACACAAACTAATGCTCTGGACCCTTCCTGCCCTGAGGAATTATGGGAATTTTTTCCAGCCAACCTTCTTGCTCAGCAGGACAGATGCTGGCGTTGGCGTAAAAGTAGTAGATTCATTATGATCAATAATCCATTATGAGCGTTAATGTACTAATTATAGGCCTCAGGGTTAGGCCATGTAACAGAAGAGCAAGACTGCACAATTGAGTAAGAAAGCACGAATGGTAATTGTTGCTCAGTTGTGCAAGATACAATAGATACTGTAATGTATCCCCAAGTGAGATATACTGATCACACTGCACCTGAAAATTCCCTTAACATTAATGGAATATGCCACTGAAAATCTACATTTTTAATATTAAGTGCAAACCACTGGTAGGCTTGCAAGCAGTTTGAGAAGTTAAGCTTTCTCTGGGATGCTAATAGTACCACGGAGTATTATAGTTTTTTGGTGTTTGGGTGTCTGCCAAACCATGTACCCAAAACCAAGGACGGTCATTATTGTTTGATGAGCTACTGGACTGGCGTTCTGTGCTCTTGAGAATCCCAGTAGGGGCATAAAGCTCAGGATGTTCACTGCCTTTGGCCGTACCCTGTGGTAAACTAGGACATCCCTGTGTTCTTGGCATTTCTCTGGCCCTCCTTGTGTCTTCCTGACGTCATGCCCAGGCAGAGTAGAATACCATCTGTTGTTGTCGTGAAGACAAGAAAAACAATCCCCTGGGGTCCAGAACATGTCCCTTGCCTCCACTTTGAGGCAGCACAGGTAAATCAACAGTGAACAAGTCAGGTATCAACAGGTATTTATAAACCATGTAAACTGGCTGAAAAAAAAGATGCTAAAAACAACAAATGATGATAAATTAAATTTAACCACTTGTACTTTTAACCACAAATGTAGTCGTAGATCGGGAATGTATGAATTACAAACTAAAGGGATAAAGAGATTTAAGCATAAATATGGGGAATGGTGTGTAAAGTCTTATAAGTTTACTTTTTTCTCTTTTTTCCCTTTACTCGAGCCATACTGCATAACCTCCTCTCAGTCGGTGAATAAAAAAAGGAAACAATAGGGAAACAACTTGTTAGGCATGAGACACTGGTTCTCTCCTGTCCCTCATTTCTACGCATGGCCACATGTAGCTGGTCTCTGTTTCCCGTCTGTTCTCCTCTGTGCTCTGGAGGAATATCTAATGCTGTTGCTCTTGCTGTCTGTATAGATTGTGAATTCCAGTTATGGCGCGTCTGAATCATTGGCATGCAGAGTACAGGGCACAAGTAGCGAATGTGGTGGATTGAATCGACATATACAGGTTTATTGAAATGCTCTCCTCATTCTCCCGGTAATTGCTATCCCTCTTGCCGCCGCTCTTCTGCATCCTTCTTTCTCTCCGTCTCTTTCAATTGCTCTCGTTTTTTTTTTTGCTTGTTCTTTTTCCATGTCTGTCTCCAACCATTTAGTACATTCCTTGTTATTCCCTCCACTACCCCCATTTCCCCATCGTTCTTTAGCCACTCTGTCTCTTGTACCTTCCTCGGCTGTTTCCTTTCTCCATTTTCAACTTCATTATCATTCTCCCCACCCTCACCTCAGCGTTATCTTTTGTCACCTTTAATATTGAAATGGACGACAACTGAGATTCCATCATGGCTCTCATGAATAGGTTATGCAGATGTCATTGACGCCACTGCACCTCATAAATACAAGGCTTATTACTTGCCTCTTCCGCAGCACACGAATAAGGCCTCACGTTCCTCTCGCCTAAGTAGCTCTCATAAAATATGTGGAATTTATGCACCATGTATGGCATTCATGGTAACACCACATTCAATGTATGCAAATCACATCTTTGTTTCACCTGATGCCATCCTTGCTTGTCTGTTTGTCTTTAAGAGCAGACGGTATGTGAGTTCTGCTTTCTACTCTGCCTCTTTCACAGCCGCCACTAAAACAAACATGAGCACTGTGCTCCATTCACAGCTGCTATTCTCTGAATCACATCTGTTGTTGCTGCTGTTCCTTTTCTCTTCCCTGTGTTCCACAGTGCCTTTTCTACTCATAATATAGTGTTTGTACAGTATCTCTCCGCCTCTCTCCCTCGCTCTCTCGGATTCTGACTTATGTGTCCTGTAGTTTTCTCAGGATGTGTCTACCCCCCCCCTCTTTCTGGACTCTTCAGGGCTGTCACAAAGAGAATAGTAAAACTGTAGTATGGAGGTATGCATCACATACTGTACCCAGTGTAGTTAATCTTGCTTCTCACTTCCTTCAAGCAGTGGTGGAGGTGATATAAAGTTCATTGTGGAGTGACATCTCTGCCTGGGATGAGTGTGAGTCTGGAGGCAGACCTGGGATGTTCACAAAGACAGAATTATGAACAGGATTTCCTTGTGCAGACAGGAAGAGGCTGAATATCACACTGACCAGTTTAACCTCGTAATCAGCTGAGGACGTTTTATGTCACTATCTTCTGTGATATTCAGGAGCCAGAGATAAGGAAAGAGAGAGGTGGGGATGAGAGTGCAATTGCCGGTGGCTGTCAATGATTTCTCAGCGTTAACGGGTTGTACGCAGCCTTTAACGTGACAGAAATAATCTTGATCGACGTTGTATTCAATGTGATGCGTAGCAGCAATTCTATAACCGAGATGGTGGTCATCTCAAGATGGCTCGAGGCAGAAACACAGTTTGACTTGGCTTTGCTCAATGATGCATGAAAGCCACATTGACCACCACTGAGATCATCTGACCTTCTGTCATCTGATCATCTGTGTCATTGTCCATATTCAAGGCTTTTTCCAAACAGCAGTCTGTGCTTTGTGTCCATTTATTTCCATTATTAATATTGAATATGCTGTTCTTGTGTTGATGCACAATTGGCCACCAATAAATTTTTGCTGATTGTACACATTAGAATTTGCTGATATTATACTGAGTTGCATTTCTTCTTAAAACGTTATTCAATTGTCCTTAGGCTTCAGTAATCTCTGTTTAGCCTGTAACTTCCCTTCTCAATCCACACCTTCCCCTTTTCAGTTGGGGAATACTGATGCTTTATTTGGGTTTCATCAGATCAGTCCATTTCTTCAAAGTTTTCTTAAAAAAAAAAATCCCAATTAATATCTTGAGCACTCTGTCTACAATTATGCTGCAGGTTTACAAAACCTTACTTCCACAGTTTCCATGTGTCTCATCGACAGAAGGCTAAAGCACATCTAATGCCACTAGACGTTACCAACCTTTCTGGAGTTTAATAAAAGAAATGTTCTTGTTGGAATACATTCACATTGTAAATGGGAAGTAATGAGGTGGGAAAGTAAAGGCTGTGGATGATTGAACCGGGTGTCAAGAGGGGCGGGTATGGGTACCAAGGAACAGGATGGAGCTGGAGGAAGGATACCAGTGAGTATGATGGTTGATGGATAGATGAAGAAAGTGTGTAGAGAGACGTGTAGGGAGAGCAGAGGGGCTCGATCTGCCTGCTGCCTCTCCCCATAGGAACAGCTGTCTCCCAGTCTGCAACAGATGCAGATTCACAGAGGGGGGAGATGTGGTCTGACAACTCCCTTGGTCTTTCCTATGATTGAATGCAGAATAAAGTATACATTGGTGTCACTTAGCTTCAATTTCTTGTTGAAAAAAGACTTACATGACTAACATGGGAGATACTTATTTACACTCTTTTTATACCACCATAAAAAAATTTAAAGTGTCCTCCTACCTGCTGTAATTTCTGATATTTCTACAGGATATGTTCTCTACAGTCCACTATGACTTAGCCACTCGCTATGTGTGCTGTCTAAACTGGAAGCTTTCTAATGAATGTTTAAATTGGATCAGTCCAAGCTCTGTCTACTGGTAAGAGATGTTTTTAATTATTTTGTTTCTATTTGTCTACCTCCCTCAGGCTTCTGATGGATAATAGATTGAATTTGGCTGGTAAGAGATGTTATGCCTTCCTGTTTTGTTTTGTTTTGTTTTGTTTTGATTAAATAGTGGATGTGAAGGAAACTGAATGTAATTTTGACGCACATGAAATGTAAGTGGTGGCAGTAGCTCAGTCCGTAGGGAGTTGGGTTGGGAACCGGAGGGTCGCCGGTCCAAGTCCCCATGCGCACAAAAGTACGGAATGTGGATTGGTGGCTGGAGAGATGCCACTTCCCCTCCTGGGCACTGCCAGGTGCTCTTGAGCAAAGCACCGTACCCCCAACAGCTCAGGGTGCTGGTCCAGCTGGCAGCCCACTCACTCTGACTCTCTCAATTTGTGCATGAATAGGTCTTGTGTGTGTATTTCAGGCCTGTGTGTAGTGATTCTAAATTGTAATTTCCCCACTGTCACATTTTATGTAATTTTGTCTGTTTTATTGAAGGATTTTATTTAAATGGAGAGCCGATACCATATGATGGATGGGTGGAAGTCACCGTTAACTTACCTGGTAACGATGATCCAAATCTCGCCATCAGAGTACCCTTCTTGGTCAGTTGTGTGAGCCTTGTGTGACCAAAATTGGGCTTCAGCATGATCAAAGAGCTCATCCTAGGGCAGGAGATTGAAAGTGAAGTCATTGCCATTATTGTTAAATTGCTGAGGGATGATATGCAAATTTGATAATGAAAAAGAGGCAATTGTGAACTTTGTACAGACCCAGGACACCAGTCCATGACAATGGGCTTGTGAGAGTTGGTCGGCATGAGGTCGTTATCCACATCAAATGTAAGGTGCTTGCTCATTTCACTGAATCTGTGGCGCTGTTCAAGGTCAACCTTCCAGACCTGAGGCTGGATCAGCTAGATATTGGTGATGGCCTGCTTGAGGTTCATCACACCCAGTAGCCATCCATCCATCTTGAACCGCTTATCCGGAATTGGGTCGCGGGGGCAGCAGCGTCCAGAGATTGGATGGCCCTAAGAAGGGACCCCCTCACCCCATACTCCCGCAGCACCTCCCACAGTTTCTCCCGGGGGACCCAGTCAAACGTCTTCTCCAGATCCACAAAACACATGTAGACTTGTTCGGCATACTCCCAGGCTCCTTCCAAGATCCTTGCGAGAGTGAAGATCTGATCCGTTGTTCCACGACCAGGACGGAATCCGCATTGTTCCTCTTCAATCCGAGGTTCAGCTATCGGCCAAACCCTCCTTTCCAGCACCTTGGAGTAGACTTTACCAGGGAGGCTGATAAGTGTAATACCTCTGTAATTGGCACACACCCTCTGGTCCCCCTTTTTGAAGAGGGGAACCACCACCCCAGTCTGCCACTCCTTAGGCACTGTCCCAGACTTCCACGTAATGTTAAAGAGGCATGGGTTTCGGCCTTATGTTGAAATTGCAGTGTGCAACTACACCCAACTCAACATTACATTAGGAAATTTCACAGTGTTAGGCAGTTTCAAGCCAATCAACAAAATAGTGGAAACAGACCAATCGGACTGCATTGAGGTTTACAAAGTGAACTCACTTGTGTCTGTTGTGGAGGATGAGGCGGACAAAGGTCATATCCCCCCGGATATGTAAGCCAGTTGAATGATGAACAACAAGCAGTAGTGAAGAAAATGCTCTATGAGGAGTCAAATGCATTTGCTTAGGATGAGAACAACATTGGGTGTGTTCCAAGCCTCCAAATGAGCATAACTCTGAAAGATGACATCCCGGTGCAGCGGTCCTATGCAGCATTCCCCAAGCCTCTCTACAGAGAAGTCAGTACATACAGGATTTAATGGCAAAGAAGTGGATAGTAAAATCAAAGTCCCCATACTCTGCTTTAGTGGTTTGCTTGAGGCTGTGCATTGATCATAGGCTCTTGAACCAAAAGACAGTCCCAGACAGACACCCCCTGTCACGTATTCAAGATGTAATTGACATGCTCGGGGGATAAAGCTGGTTCTCAATTCTGGATCAAGGGAAAGCGTATCACCAAGGCTCCATTGCAGAGAGATTCCGGCACATGACAGCATTCATCACTCCATGGGGCTTGTATGAGTGGGTGCACATCCCCTTTAGGCTTTCAAACGCCTCAGTCGCATTTCAGAGGAGCATGGAGGAAATGCTCAACTCCCTGTGGGATGAATGCTGTATTCTGTATCTAGATGACATCCTCAGCTATGCTAAGACATTTGAAGATCATGTTGAGGTACTGAGATGCATCCTGAGGGCCCTTCAAGAGCACGGAGTAAAGCTCAGGCCAACTAAGTGTGAGCTTTTCAGGAATCTGGTCCGTTACGTGGAAAGGCAGGTCTCTCCTGATGGAGTGTGTATCCCAAGGATCTGGAGGCCATTCAGGCATTGAGAGGTAAAACCTCTAGCACTGTTGGAGAAGTCCGTAAACTAGTTGGATTCCTCAGCTATTATCGGACGTACTATATGTACTGTACAAGACGTCTCTAAAATTTCCAAGCCAATGTATGAGCTCTTGCTAGCCAAACGCACTGATGCCTCAGCCTAAACAAAAGGAGGGAAAAGGGGTACAGCTGTCATCCAGGACCCCGATACAGCAGATGGAAGAGCACCAAAGAGCCCTAGACAATCTTGTAGATATCCTGTCCAACCCACCCGTGCTGGGTTATCCTGACTTTGACCTCCCTTTTGTACTACACACAGATGCATCAGAACAAGGGCTTGGTGCTGTACTATACCAGCGTCAGGGAGGGAAGCTCAGAGTAATAGCCTATGGATCCAGAACACTGACACCTGCAGAGCGAAATTACAACCTTCCTCCAGGCAAACTCTAATTCCTGGCTTTAAAGTGGGCCAAATTTCAAGATTACCTTTTCTATGTGCCCCACGTCGTTGTGTACACGGAAAACAATCCGTTAACTTATGTGATGAACACTGCTAAGTTCAATGCTGTCAGCCATCGATGGGTTAGCGAGCTTGCTGGATTTCAGTTTGAGGCGAGGTGTAGTAAATGTGGACGCTGACACACACTCCAGGTTGCCATTAGACATTGAAGGTCATGCACAGAACAGCTGTCCAGAGCCACCATTCTGGCAACATGGGAAGGCAGCAGAGCAGCTAAACAAGGAAACGTTGCTTATGCCACCGCCTTGAACATGTCAAAAGAGAGTTTGCACTTACGTACAGTCACCAGAGTTACTCCCAACCATAAGCCCTGATGAGCTCATCAAATCCCAGTGAGAGGATCCTGCCATCAGTCAAGTCGTCAGACTGAAAGAGACTAGCAACACTCTGACCAGTGACATGAGAAGGTGAGTTAATGGTCCTACAAGGAAACTGAGTGGGGGAAACTTCACCTCAAAGATGGTCTGCTGTACAGGAAAACCAGCAACAGGAGTCAACTATTCTTGCCTGCCCAGTACCAACCTTTGGTCCTGAAGTATCTCCATGATGATATGGGTCATATGGGGACCAAAAGAGTCCACGGCCCAACTAGAGACCGATTCTATTGGCCATACATAAAACAGGATGTTGAGGCTTATGTGACCAGAAAGTGTCCCTGCATCAAGCAGAAGAAACCTGTCTTACACATCAGAGCGCCAATGGGGAACATTACCACCAGCTCACCCCTTGAGCTTGTGTCTATTGACTAACTAAACTTGGAATCTAGCAAAGGGGGCTTTGATTACATTCTGGTAGTTGTAGACAACTTTACCAGGTTTGCACAAGCTTATGCTACCAAAAACAAGCCCGAAAAGACAGCGGCAGAGAAACTTTGATTTCATTCCACGATTTGGTTACCCATGAAAAGTACATCATGACCAAGGGAGAGAATTTTAACTTTTCAAAACCCTGCAACAGCTCAGTGGAGTGGATCACTGAAGGACCACTCCCTATCATCCTCAGGGAAATCCGGCATAGAGGTTTAATCGTACCTGGCTTCAAATGCTCAGAACCCTGGAGGAAAAGCAAAGATGGAGAGAACATCTACCACAAGTCGTCCACACCTATAACTGTATCAGGCTTGAGGCTATTGTCCTTGAACCAGGGGACTGGGTGTTGGTGTATGATGGTTGTATCCTCATGTTGTAAAGGAGAAGATTGCTGGGGGGCCTGTCTACAAGTGACACCAGAAACAGGTAGAAACAAGGTACAAACACTACACTGCAACTTGCTTCACTTGGTCAATCATTTACCTGTAGATTTACCCCATTAGTCACAGAAATCTAGGAGGAAAGAGAGACTCAACAAGACACCTACCCACTCCGTCAATAGAACCAAAATGTCGACAGAGAACCAGAAACAGTCAGTCAAATGCAAAGGAACAGAGAGAAGAGACCTGAAAGAGACACTAGAAGGATTGGACGTGTCAGTGAGAGAAGAGGAAGCATGCCTGGTGTAGAGCGCAAAGGAACTAGACACGGCAAACCTTTAGAGGAATGGGCTGAAGAGGAGCACTTACCTCTTAACTATGCAGAATGTGAGCAAGAAGATGGGATGCAACAAGAGGATAGACCAATATCACCCCAGGCAATAAGTGAGCAGCCCAATGATGATCAAGCTAATCATCCACAAACAAGGAGCTCCACTCGTGAAAGAAAACCTACCCAGATGCTCCCATATGAATCATTAGGGCATCCCTCTTCCCAACCTAGATCAGTGTTCAACACAGTGGGGGCCTATAGGCCACCTTCAATGCCAATCTGGGAAATGCAGGCACACCCAATAAGCTACAACACACCTTTCAACATAATACCGTACCCCACATCATATCAAATCCTACCTTACACTTCAACCGTGCCATACACTGCACCACAATTTGTATACTGATCGGCACACACATATATATATATATATATATATATATATATATATATATATATATAAATATATATATATATATATATATATATATATATATATATATATATATATATATATAAATAAATAATCTCTGGAACTTACCTTTGGGTATTAAAAGTGTTCATTAAATGTAAATGTTTTGAGGTTTAGGGTTTGGAAATGTCTGGAGCCATTTTAATTTTTTTGTCAGTGTGTGATGCACACGAAATGTATGGTCACATTTAGAGAATAGTCCCCTTAAAAGTTGTATTGGGACCAGTAATGTAATAATGCTGTATAATGTAATAACATGGTCAAATGTAATACAGTAATTGTGTAAGAATGAATAACCCTTTGTCAAATCTTTTACATCCTCTTAAATCAGTTAATCAACAGCCATTATAATCGTACATTTTTACTATGTATTTACATCCACCAGTTTCACATGTCAAAATCCATTTTCTAGTAATGTGAAGTACTACACAGCCTACAAAACTTAATAATAATTAACAAACCTGCTTAATTTCTTTTGTGGAAGCTTTGTCAAGTCTGATGGTGCGTTCAAACCACCTGGGAATATCAGGGTCCAACCCCGTGATTACGTTGTTTTTACGACTGCCAGCATTCAACATGGTTGGGATGCGTGTTCTTTTGTTATATTGGATACATCAAACGTCACTTCTCAACAATGTGTCACCAATTGGGAAACTCTGTTAGCAAAATCTAGCCAGAGTTTCCCACTTCTGATTCCCACAGGAAGTGACGTAAATGATGGCGTTTTCACTGGGAAGAATGTTTTTTCCGATGCCCATGAACGCACGGTGAGAACATAACTTAAGTGACATCACTCGGGTGTCTCAGTTTGGGATTGGAGACTAAAAATATTTGTTTGAAAATGAAATGCTAAACTTTATTTTGCTGAAATTCTCATTCTCATCTTCCTGCAATCTAAATTCTGAGACCTTTTGTATTAGTGTCAAATCCCACATGTTCCACTGCTGATGTGCTAACCTAGTTTCAGTTTCAGCTGCAGTGAGTTCTCTTCACTTTCTGGCCCCTTTATGGGGTTCATTTAAAGGATACAGTTGTGTGTGTGTGTGTGTGTGTGTGTGTGTGCGCGTGTGTGTGCAATTGCATGTGTGTGTTTTCTTCCATTGTAGCAAATTATCTTCTTCATTAATTTCGACACACAAGGAAATTAGCCTGTTCTCTGCTTGAGGCTACGTCTAAATTAGAACGATTGGGGATTTTAAGGGCTTGAGAGACTAAAGCCTATTCTAGGCTTAAATAGTCAAATAAAAAAAAAAGACATTTCTAAGTGATTTGCAGTCACACTGGGAAGTACCTGTTTTTATTTTCAGTATCTCTGGTAATGATTAGTGTGAGATCCAGGTTGAAAGGTTTGTTCACATCCTCTGCTTTGCTCCATCATTCCTCTCCCCATCTCTTCATTTCCCCATCTGTAATCCTTTGCCTTGTTCAGCCCGGCTGTGTGTTTGTGTATTGTGTGGCATGTGGGGAAGGCAGGCTGACTCTCTGGAGAGCAGGCGGCCGATTCCAAACACAAGACATTTGACATAGGTGTCAAGAGAATGTGCTCTTGGATACTTGACTGTTGATCTGCCCACCCAGAGGCTTGTCTGAGCAGCAGTGAGCCCCGAAACAATGGAGCATGGGAAAGGAGGTGGCGAGAGAGAGGAAGAGGAGGAGGTTAACAGCTGAGACAACCATGTAGTGTGCAGCATACTGCCCTATGGGAGGTCTATAGAGTGAACGCTCACTGTGCTTCACTAGTTGGCTGTACAGCTCGGTATTGTGCTGAACACAAGCACTACGTTGCATTTGGATATGATTTCCTTTTATTTTACTTAGTGACTACTTGTGCTGTTCTTGCATTCTGGCTTCAGAAATACCTCTGCTGCAGCTACTGCTGTTGTTGTTGTTGTTGTTGTTGTTCTTGACAAGTAATGCATCCTAATCCCATCTCAGTTCAGTCTTTACAGATCTAAGATCAGCTAGACAGCTACAAAGAAAATGTTGCTGCAGTTTGTACCAATTATTTAAAAACCAGTCTGTTTGCTGGGGTGTTTCACTAGTTCCCTGAATTATGCAAAATTATATATTTTTTGACAGACCAGTTCATACATTTCATTAGTTTAGCTTCAGAGCTGTCTGATAACAACATTTAGATGACTGTACTTGTAGTGCTGTACTGTGCTGTTGCATCAGCCCACCTGATCATACGCCAGTGACTAATGGCTGTTTTTTTGGTTGTGACAAGCAACCGTCACAGCGTTTTAGTTTAAGCCTAATTCATCATACTCTATGTCACTAACGCCGATGAGTCTTTCAAATTTGGTCCAGCACCCTTGTCAGAGATAATTTTGGACTCATGACTGTCATCTTTCAAATGACCAAAAATTGCTCAAAACAAGATCCTTAAGCGGTGCGGCAGATGACATTTAAACAGACAAAGCTCTCTTTCTACATGAGACATGGTTGATTTGCTTTAATAGTCAAATTACATGGACATCAACCAGGAGAAGCTCATTTGAGATGGCGTGTGTCCAGCCAGCCCAGCATGAAGCCAATCTTTCCACCCTGGCTGACTTATCTGTACAAAGTCAATCAATAATTAACTATACAACATGCTGTTATGGGGATGGTAATGTCTTTTCAGTAACATAACACCTTGCTCTATCACTCTCTTTACCTTCTCTTATGGTGGAATGTGCACATACAACTGACTCCAACTGTCATCCTTGAAACATTTGCATCAAGAAAGTCATAGATGTTCCAAAATAGGTGTCTGTCTGTCTGTCTGTCTGTCTGTCTCTGCACTGTTTCTTCCACAAACATCTGAAGTTTAAACCAGTAATGCCTAATATGTATTACTTTTGTTGCCAAGTCAGTGTAAGTTTCAGTTTCCTGAGCGTGTAGTAGAATTCCAGCTCAAGCTGCGGCAGACGGCAAGATTGTACCTAGCTGTCATCATCTATCAATACCAAATAGAATCTCTGAGCCATCGTTCTTTGAAGTGTTGAGGCAAACTGGTGCGCACAATAGATGTGGGACAGCAGTTGATGAAACGGATCAGCTTGTCTCTCCATAAGTGTGATGTATTTCCTTCTGGAGATTCCTTTTTTCTTTTTGTCATCCTCTCCTGTCCCGTTCCATATCCACAATTGAATCTAGGTTACACCACTTCTCGAGATTATACCAAGCATGTTTTTTCTTGCTCTGTGTCTTCACTTTCTCTCCTTTACTTTAAGCTTGTATTCAAATTTGGATATTAACTATTATCACAGGAACAACAATCCAAAGTATGTTAGCTTTTTGAATAAATTCAGGAACTGTAGTTCTTTGAAACTAGTTTGTTTTCCCTTCAGAGAGACATGTTTGTCAAGTCAGTTCAGCTATGCCTTTTCAGTCTAAACTTTATGGTAATAAAGGAAAGAGGTATGTTGCTGCATACCTTCAGAGAAGAAGAAGTGTTAGATCATAAATAATCCATTCAAAGTAAAGAGGCTGGGGAAAAAAAAAAAAAACAACCAAAGCAGCCTTGAGAATTATAGTACAACCCCAGTCTGATCTAGTGGCCACTAAGCAGCTCCACTGAAGCAGTTTGGATTAGGGCCTCGTGCGATTCTTTCACTTTCCCCACCCAAATTTATCCTGTCGATCTGGGGATTGAACCAACGACATTCCAGTCACAAGCTCTCTTCTCTAACCTTTAGGCCACCACTGCTACACAGCTGCTCATTAGAAATGGCCTTTCTTTCCCACCGGTGTTCCGGTACCCTCAGCTAACCATCCCTCCGGGGACCTGGATGGTCACTCAATAGCACTGGCAGTCACTTTAAACGCAGCAGGCACATAAAATAATAAAAGAGTTGAACAATGCATTGGCTAAATCAATCGAGGAATCAATATCACAAAGCCGTATTGTGTGGCCTTTGCGGCAGCTCAAGTGAGCATATTGCAGAGTGTATATACAGTACCTGGATAATTTGCTCACGTAAATTTACTTTGAGATTTTTGAAATTTTATCATCAACATTTAATGATACATAAAATCTTTACAATACACGTCTTTTACACCTTTTTTAAAAGGAGGATAGAGTGAGTATACGTGGAATAATCTACACTCACCTATAGGATTATTAGGAACACCATACTAATACTGTGTTTGACCCCCTTTCACCTTCAGAACTGCCTTAATTCTACGTAGCATTGATTCAACAAGGTGCTGAAAGCATTCTTTAGAAATGTTGGCCCATATTGATAGGATAGCATCTTGCAGTTGATGGAGATTTGTGGGATGCACATCCAGGGCACGAAGCTCCCGTTCCACCACATCCCAAAGATGCTCTATTGGGTTGAGATCTGGTGACTGTGGGGGCCATTTTAGTACAGTGAACTCATTGTCATGTTCAAGAAACCATTTTGAAATGATTCGAGCTTTGTGACATGGTGCATTATCCTGCTGGAAGTAGCCATCGTAGGATGGGTACATAGTGGCCATAAAGGGATGGACATGGTCAGAAACAATGCTCAGGTAGGCCGTGGCATTTAAACGATGCCCAATTGGCACTAAGGGGCCTAAAGTGTGCCAAGAAAACATACCCCACACCATTACACCACCACCACCAGCCTGCACAGTGGTAACAAGGCATGATGGATCCATGTTCTCATTCTGTTTACGCCAAATTCTGACTCTACCATCTGAAGGTCTCAACAGAAATCGAGACTCATCAGACCAGGCAACATTTTTCCAGTCTTCCACTTTCCAATTTTGGTGAGCTCTTGCAAATTGTAGCCTCTTTTTCCTATTTGTAGTGGAGATGAGTGGTACCCGGTGGGGTCTTCTGCTGTTGTAGCCCATCTGCCTCAAAGTTGTGCGTGTTGTGGCTTCACAAATGCTTTGCTGCATACCTTGGTTGTAACGAGTTGTTATTTCAGTCAAAGTTGCTCTTCTATCAGCTTGAATCAGTCGGCCCATTCTCCTCTAACCTTCAGCATCAACAAGGCATTTTTGCCCACAGGACTGCTGCATACTGGATGTTTTTCCCTTTTCACACCATTCTTTGTAAACCCTAGAAATGGTTGTGCGTGAAAATCCCAGTAACTGAGCAGATTGTGAAATACTCAGACCGGCCCGTCTGGCACCAACAACCATGCCACGCTCAAAATTGCTTAAATCACCTTTCTTTCCCATTCTGACATTCAGTTTGGAGTTCAGGAGATTGTCTTGACCAGGACCACACCCCTAAATGCTTTGAAGCAACTGCCATGTGATTGGTTGATTAGATAACTGCATTAATGAGAAATTGAACAGGTGTTCCTAATAATCCTTTAGGTGAGTGTATACAGTTAGTTTTGCTCTGAGACAGTTAAACCTCCCTAAAAGGTTGATTTTCTTTTTTTTATACAAGATAATTAATGTGTTGATTGCATTTTTTCTGATCTGCAGGTGTCTACTTTGTAGAAAAGAATTATTGAAAACCACCAGTATCTAGCAATCTCTGGAATAAATGAATAAATACCAACCCACGCAAACCCTGGTATATATATTTTTTTTCTCTCCCTGTACGTGAGCTTAATACTAAATAATTAATTTTATTTTGCAGTAAAGCTAGTTGATGCTAACTAGGCTACATTTATATTCATAAATTATTGGCCATGTGAGTCCATGGTGGGTGGGTGGGTGTGTGTGTGTGTGTGTGTGTGTGTGTGTGTGTGTGTGTGTGTGTGTGTGTTGCTTTTACATCTCAAAGATGAAAGAAAACATCCTCCCTCACGGCTTCCCAAAACTACATCAAAACCTTTCATCTTGCTGGAATTACGATGCACTTATTGAGTATAAGTATGTTATTTTTAACATGTTTTTGAGGCTAGCCTGTGATCAGAATGATTTGGATTCAAATGAGTTTGGCTATGCTAAGTTGAAGTGTACACTCAGAATAGCTCAAATAATGGGACACTACTCATTCCATGTGACGGACTGTTTCTTAAAAAGATCTTAGATGAGCAAGTTCAGTGGAGTAATTTAGATATTTTTAGATTCATTAACTAAACTGTCAGTTTGAATGAGATTTGAGAAAGAAATGTATTGAATACTCGATCTTTACATTTCAGCCCATTGTCAATGTTTTCTTCTTCATTCCATCCTGCAGTGTAAATATGCTGCCATTGTATCAATTCAGTTGAGCAGCACAAATGGCAATTACAGCAAATGCCAGCGGTATCATTTGCATGTAAATTGCCTTTTTTATATATCCAATATCAGTTTTTAACCTTACCCCAACCCTGAATTTTGTGTTTGGTTTGTCTGTAAGCCCGTGCCTCTGTGGGACCAACTGATATGCTGGCTTTTTATTTTAAACACTGGCTTGTATTAAAGTAGCAATGTATTTTAGCAGAATATTATGAGTTGGGGTCAAAAAGTTGGGATTGAGTTTTAAGGGCAATATTGTCTATGCTTTTTTGGTCAGTCCATTTATCTACAAAAATGAGGAAATGTGCACCTAACGTGTGTGTCTGAAACTGAGAAGGCCTAGTCCAGACAAATGGACACATACTCAGGTATTTGGACTATACGTGACACCAGATAATACTTCTTGCAACCTCATTTTAGCGGACACAACACGACAAATGGCTATCTTCAAGACGACTGGACATATACTAACCCTCAGAGGCAATGCAGTTTACTGCTTGAAGAAACAATGTAATTCACCACATAAGTAAATAGCAGGAAATCTTAGTACCTAATCAAAAGAGAAAGAGAGAGCGTACTTCCTTCTGTTTTATTGCCTGATACTTTTTATTGTGTGTAAACAATAAAAAAAAAAACTGTGTGTGTTTGCGCGCATACAGGTTGTCGTTTAATTTAAGCTTAGCCAAAGAATTTTGTAATATGGCATGTGGGTTATTAGAATTAATGTACCTGTCATGTTCATCTCACTGTTGCTGGTTCTATTGTTATATTATTGTTTGTCTTATTGGATTAGATATAGAATAATAATCATTTCTGAAAGGATAATAAAGTAAATACTATCTAATTATTTGTGCTAAAGTATGTGTCAAATAACTAAGTCATTAAACCTAAAACAAGCCTTTTTAATAAGCCTTCAATAAACATAGAGAGATTATAAAACCGCAATGTTAACAAGTTATCTTTGCCTGGACAATTTTAGTATTCCTGAAATACCAATACACATATTTGCAGTTAGCATTAAGCACATTCCTCTAAATCTGTAGAACAGATCCATTTTCTTTTTTTAATCTGCCCTCAAGAGACAAGGATTTTCTCCTGTGTGACTCTGCATATCTTAGCCAGCTCCGCATAAAGCCAGGCATTTTCTGTAAATAGCCGGCACTCCACAGGAATGTTTTATGGCATGTGACTGCTGCACTTTACAGTCTACTACTAGGCTGCTCTGTGTTTCAACAAAATGTTTTGTTGTCTATTAGATTAGATTACAAAATCTTATTCAATACAAAACCCAGAGCTATTTGCCGTTTAACTTCACTTTGTGGAAATGCTTGCATATGACAACTTCCCCTGTATAGCAAAATAACTGCCAGATGGAAAATGCTAAACTCAGTCAAAATATTAAATTAAACATGTTAATGTATTTATTGGTGGATACTTCAGATGTTTTGTAATTACTACAATAAGTGATTATCTAGTAACAGTAATGATTAAACATCCAATAAAGAACATATCATTATGGAATATTTAGAGGAATGTTTAATTTATCAATCATTTCATCCATTGCTGTAGAGTTAGTCCCCAAGCTTACAGGGATGCAACACTGCCACATTGAAGAATCCCTTAATTACAACAAGTGGGATGGACACTGTGACAGTGTGCGGTAAGGCCAACATATAATGATGAAGAAACAAAGCTCTGTGCAGGATGTATGCTGAAACAAAGAGTCACAGGTGACATGTAGCTTCCACGTTAAGTCTTAGCTTACCTGTTATGCTCTAAAAAGTATTTGCAAATTGCCGACTCTTCATGACTGACATTTTTATTCTGCTCAGCCCACGTCCACAGTGGACTGATTGTTAAAATATTTCACGCTGTTAGCTGCGATTGTACCAAAGATCACATCTTCCCATCGGTGCATAACAAGCCACTGACGCTTGTACTCAACATGCTGCACCCACGCGCCCTGAAGTTTAAGCAGCCCGTTACGCAACACAGCCAGCCATTTCACACAAACAGCTGCAGCAATAGAAGCAATCCCAGCAGGTGGACAGCTCAGACATGAAACAGGCTTTGGGGATGTGCAGTGCTCGAGGCAAAGTTACAGCATCTGGAATAGGACCAATACTGACTTTTCTTTTAATGCAACAGGGAGAAACACAACAATGCAGAGAGGCAGAGGAGTATGAAATTGAGTGAAAACATTTCCTAATACTCCTGACATGAAAATGAGTTTTCTTATCTGGCACGTGAAATGTGTTGCCCTCAGCAAGTGATCTTGTTTATGCTTAAGATGTCCAGTGTACTGTATGGATATAAAGCGATTTAATTCTCTTCAATGTTGTCCTCCTCTGAGAGGAGAAATTGTGCTTACAGATTTTAACTTGAAATATTAACAACCTTGCCTCTTTGCAAAGGGCCACAAAATAGTTGTCTGTAACCACCAAGAATATCTGCACAGCAGTCAGAACACAAACTCGAGACTCTTTATATAAATGCATGTGACAGCCTGCAGAAAAGCATTTGTTCATGCATTTAAATAGGACTATTAATATAATGATGGATATGTTCTACTTATAGATTCTGCTAGTCTGCCAGTCTGGTAACTCTTCCGCATGCCACTGAGCATTAGTCACTAATTGGTTTGTGGGTGACGAGGGCCCTGTAGAGAAAATGAGCTTAAACATTTGACCCCTCACTGCTCACTCGCTGTTGTAGTTCCGGATGATTCCATCATCAACTTTCTATTCATGCTGGCACTTTCACAGATAAACCATTACTGATGTCAAGATGTGGAAATTTCACATTATGGTATGTTGCAAGTTGTCAGTATTAACACAGACCTTTTAAATGAAATGGCTCTGAATCAGAAGAACGCACCGATTCATGACCGTGTGAGGAAAGTAGCTCTGCTCTACATGGTAGAAGGCCTTCTTGGTCTGCTATTCTCTTGGATTATCATTGTTTAGGAGGCGGCTGACATGTTGGACAATTCTCCAAAAAAAAATTAAAAAATAAATAAAATTCATACCTGTGTCAGTGCTACTACCACAGCATATGAAGAAGCATAACAACGATGTTCCTATTTTATAGAATATAAATTGATTTTGCTGTAGCTGTAGGCTCTGAAATGGTGACCAAATTTCACCTCACTAGCAGCAACGGTAACATGGGTTCACGCAGGACAAACAAAAAGGCTTTCACACCACCACAGTGGATTGTCAGCTGATATAAACAACACTGATTGCATTCAGACAAGGCAGACTGTTTTACTCCTCATCCCTGGTCATACCCTGATGTTCAGTTTGTGCTGCTTTTTCACCCACAAGCCTCCTCTGGCCTGGTTCTTTACTAATACGTTTAACGGGTATGGTACCTTTCTGTAGGCTTAGCTTTCAAGATTCTGCATTTCATATCTCAGTGATATTCCAGTAATCTGCCAGCGTCTGTTTAGTTTTGCTCTGGTGCCTATGGGGGATTTAATGTTCCCTACAGAGGGTTCAGTAAGCTGTGTGCATTCATATGGGGACCAGAAGCTGTTATTGCCAAACCCAACCGTATTGCCATATAGCTACAAATGTTTGGAGTGTGCTGGAGCGAATTACTTGGTTGTCTAAATAATTTTATCATTTAACATTTAAGTTGCCCAACAAGCCAATTTCTATAAACCTAAAGTGTGTTCCATTTATAGAAAAAGAACCTCAGATGCAACTTCTGATCTCTCAAACAAGCTTTAGATATCCAACAGAGAACTAAGATCAAACAGACCTTGATGGACTGGTATTAAAATGTGCCGTTGGAAGTTAAGGCCGGGTGTAGATGTGTGCGTGTACATGCATGTGTGGGAGTGCATGAGCCTTTCTGAAGTGCATGCTTTAAGGTGAGGCGTTAAGGTCCCGGGGGTTCTGTGCAGTACATCAAATGTAGTCGAGCCATTTCTTCACTTAATTTTGTGGCATGTTTGAAGGAGCTTACTTAAGCAGAAAATTGAATATAAAACACTTAAGTCACCGGACTCATACATTATGTTTTGAGAGTGGGGAGTGTCTTCTGCGGAAATGAGAAGGAGATTATGGCAAAGGTTCTTTTGAAGGATGTGATGGTGTTTTCAGCGGACAAAAGCAGTTTTATGACTCGCTGATGCTAAATCATTCTGGTGTGTGCCCTGAAAAATAATGTACCACTTTCCTCCTCGCTGTGTCACTAATAAATATACTTACCAGAATACCTACTATTTTAAAAGTTTCCTTATATACAACCAAAATCCCTCATGCAAAATCATAACATCTAACATTGCCTCCTCTACACCGTGAGCTTTCTATATGCTGTGTTTAGCTTTATCTGAAACCCAGCCATCCTTTTCTTGGATTCAGTTTCCTGTAAATTCAACATTTTATTCTTCCTCTGGAGCTTAAGGCAAACTCTACTCAAGTTTTCCTCAGTAATGTATTCCAAGAGAGCTCATCTACAATTTCAATGAAGTCCTGCGCTGAATTATTAGAAAAAAAACAAATTTCTCAGGTCAAATAGTGCACAGTATAATGGATCTCAGTAGTCATCATGTCTTTAATTGCAGTTTTTGCCAAAGCTTTGGGGAGATATCGGTTGTCAAATATTGAGAAGTCATTTGCTGATGGTGTTTCTTTGGCTGGGTGGATCTAGGAAATGGTTCAGTGGCTGTTTATCTGAGAATCGTCTCCACAGATATGAGGTCAGTTTGGGTGATCAATATCCTGTATCGATGTATGTCAATGTGGACAAAATAATAGGAACACCTTGCAATTTAATACAGTCCAATGTAACAACACACACTATGGCATCAAATACTATGATGAATCATCATCGTTCTGACACCATAAACTTCACAAAGATTATTATGTTGACTGGTGTTGATTGTATTGCATACAATATACATATTAATATATTCATTATATTTGTATCTATAATATCTATTTTTTTTTAATAATAATAAACCAAATTCTATGTTTAAGAAGGTGAAATATAAAATACAAAGTCCAAGCTGTTCTATTGACAATGATTATAAAGGATAATGTACTTTGGACTTGGACATTGGAAGAGGGACTCTTCATGCTCAAGACCTGTCCGGCAATATCATTCAAGTGATTGTTTTCCTTTGAAATGGCCTCATAGTTATTTTTTGAGCATTTTGTTATGTTTTAGTATGAAGTCAAATGTTAGCAGTGCAGAGTAACAGATGAGGTGATCCTCCTGGGTCCGAGCTCCGAGTCAGACATCGAGTCTGATTGATGTGTCATGCACTTGTTGTGAAACCGTTATGATGGAATCCTCATCCGCAGCCATCATTGTCACCAATAATAACCCCTAATGAAAAATGGATCTTTATTCTTTCCATCTGTTTTCTCTGAGGCACTGCAAAGATTAATACAGTCATCGAACCTTGTGTTCAATAACCCATTTACTTTACCTTGTCTTTCCCTTTGCTTTTCATATGTCATGGACCTGTGGTAGTAATGCAATGTGCATATATTCCAAGATGGTCGTGATTTTACTAAATGATTTTAATTCTGCACATTTTTTCAAATTGTTTTTATCAAACAATCTTTTGTCCACATTTCCCCATGTCCTGTCCTGTCCACCAATACCTCATACCATTTACATAAACCCTGTGGACCTGGCGGACAGGTCAGATGCTCAGAGCCCTTGCATTAATATAACATGTTAACAATCCTGGGCTCACAGCCATCATTTTCACATTAATTTGAGACTAGATTTATTGGAGTGAGACTCTGTGGCTGCTGGGTCTAATTGGTCTTTTATCTTCAGTCCTCCTGAAGGACAGACACTGGATGGACTTAGCTTAGTTGCAAGTCATCTACTTTAAGAGTGGTGTCTTCTCTCAGCTCAAAAAACGAAGTACAAACACTGTATCAACTTTACATTTCTGTACTTTATTTTAATTAAAAACTTTTTTTTTCTCAAAGATAAAGAGAAAGTTAAATCCTTTTTATGAAGAAACATCAGTTTTCGTCTTGTGCCATCAATCAGGAAGTTTCTGTCGATTTATTTCATCTCGTGTTGGGGGAAAAAAACCGCTTTGCATACACCGTATGCATAATGATTCATTCATTTCAATCACCTTGTTTTAATTAAGAAGGAAATGAGGTCTGTTTGGAAAAAAAAAAAAGAGAGAGCTAATCTTTATTAATTGGGCGTTCTGCACCAATGCTTTGCTGAGGGGATTGTTATAAAACATTCTCTGAAGTTGCTCTCTGATGACGGTTCATTTATCATCAGCTGGAAACCTTCCCTTTAGCGTATAGAGCTACACACACACACACACACACACACACACACACACACACACACACACACACACACACACAAGGGACTGTCATACTGATATCAGTTTAGTATTTTTCTAGCTGGGACTGAGACACCCCTCCCTGCCTCTATCGCCTTGTCTTTTATTGCCTTTTTGGTTTTGATTACATGTCTGGTGCAATTCATCTGTCCTCAGCAATGAAACCCTCTTTAAGCGATCTCCTGAATGATTACTTCAACAGTCATCTCTCAGCTAGCGGCCTGGTTTGCCAGTTGAACCTTATGCCTCTGGGTGCCATTTTCCTCTGAGGTTAGTCGTAGATCACAAGGTAATGTGGCTGGCTGGAATTGCCTTTAGTCAATATCTCCTGTCAGAGATCCTCAAGCTTGTCTCGATCCAGACTCTGCAAGGAACCCTTTAAATTATCCTTATATCTGTAGTTAAAGCGAGAGGAGAGGCATTTGGATTTCACCAGTGGGCAGACTGATTGACACATTAACAAAGTATCTCTTTTAATCTCCAGCCTTTATATCAACAAGTGTGTAAGACCTCCTGCGCACTGCCTGCGTGGCGCGAGCGTGGCGTGAGCGTGTCAGCTGCGTTTTTATTTCGGCTCCCATGTTAATAGGTTAGAGCCGTTTGAATGTCTAGGTTTTGACATTAATACAGATATAAATGTACTTAAAAAAATAAAAATACAATAAATAATTATCGATTTTCTAATATTTCACATGTCAATACAGAACAATATTTTGTAGAATATTTTGTCGTCAATACTGCCAATGTTGTCTTTGCTGTTATCAAATCAGGATATATTTATGTTTAACATGAAGTATACTACTGCTTGAGTGCAATACATTTCCACAAATCTCTCTCCATGTCATTTTATCAATGGGAAACGTACATGTGTACAGACAAGGCTAGCAGCAGGAGTGCCGCGTCAGACATGTTTCTGGGTGTGCAAAGACAAAGAAAATGCCACGCAGCCGCCACCTAACTGACACTGAATGCCACGCTCACGCCACGCAGGCAGTGTGCAGGAGGCCTAAGGGGTCTCTGGAGGTTGTTGTTGTTGTTGTTGTTGTTTGTTAGTTGTATGTGTGGGAGGGAGGAGAAAGGGGAACAGAGAGTGAATATTATAAAAGTATCAAGGCTAATATATTTTATGAATATACCACTGAATTTTTAATTACCCATAACTATAAACCAGTTGTCTGTGTGACAATGCTTGCCAAGGTTTCAGCACAAGTACCCAATTGTGAAAGAAAAATATGCCACATTAATGCATTATGTCACTACACAGAGTTGCATGTCTCAAACTGCCAGTGGTCATGTGTCAAAAACTTGCATATATACATAATCTACTTATGCTGCAGTGGTTGATCAGTGCATGGCCATCCATACTAATTACATGCACTCTGGTTCACCGTGATGGTATATCAGTGCAGCTGACTGGGAATTAAAGTGGTGGTTCCTGTGAGCATGTCGATGCCGTTTTAGTCACCAAATCTCTCCTACAACTGCCTCTGCTGCTGCAAAGTCGGGTCACAGGTTAGCTAGGTCTTATTAAAGTACTGCCAAAGGCAATAACAGGAGTCATATTGCCTTATAATTCTCTTTGGTAAAGCCTGGGTTTCCATGATAACAGCTTAAGACTACAAAGCAGCAGCTTGGTTTCTTAGGTTACTTGGTTTGTGGGAATTGTGGGATTTTGGCATTTTTCTGTTTAGCTGCGACTTCTGTTTTTAACATAGTTGAACACAAAGAAGCTCAGTGCAAATACAATGTTTGAAGACAGTCTGACCCATTTACAGAAAATGAATTTATTACCCGGTATGAAAGCTCTTTCTCTCTGTGTTTGCCTAAATGTTTTCAGTTCATTAGCCTGCCTTGTGACTTTTTAATTCTCAGCACAATAAATACAATGTGTTTTAACTGCGGATTTGTATCCCAAGTGATTTTAATTAGCAATGTCTTTAATGTGGTGGGTCTCAGCTCTTGCACTGCACAAACTTCATCTCTTTTATTTGCTGTTTTGGTCCTTGGGAAAGGCTTTTAGCTATTAATGTATATTGCCAGTTTATAATAGTTGTGAGGGGATGAAACAGGATGCCAAAGACTTTCTGTTCCGTATGGAGTCAGTAAGAAAAATACAAAGATCTGTATCACTGTTCTGCAGTTTTTGTTTTTTTTTTTTTATTCAAAGATCCAAGGCTGCGAGGCTTCTTCCAGTACTGTTCTGAAGCTGAAAATGCAATGTGGTCCAAGTTGCAGGAGTAGGGGTTGTTTAAAATGAAGTCTGCACTCCACTACTGTCTGATCGGAGATCTGTCCATCAGCACCCACGGCTCTTATTGAACCAGACCCCAGGAGAAGTTGAGAAGTTAGCTCCAACTGCAGCTCAAAGTAGTAGTTTGATTGATGGCATCACTTTTATTTCACCGGGGGGGATGCTAACAGACATCTGACCTGTTGCCTTTACAAACTCTCAGATTCTGTGTGGTGATTGGCAGGTGTCTGTGGCTGATATGCTTAGACATGCAATCCTTGCATTAACCCCGAGCTGCCACCCTTCTCTCCCTGTGGGTTTGGGGATGTTTAGGTTGATATTGAGCTGCCAGCTGAGAGGCAGCTGGCCCTGACGTGCTTGCTTCATCTCTGGCCTCTGGAGATTGCAGCCCAGCCAGCCGCTTGTAATTAAAAGTGCATAAAGACAGATCAAGCTCTTACCTTCTCTCTTTCCATTGAACAGCCACTAGATGCCCCTGGACCACTGACCGCCAAGGAGAGCACCTTCATTTTTAAGCCTGCAAAAATAAGTCTTTGTTTTTGCCCTTGATTGCATCCCAAGACAATAAAGAATGTGCATTTAGCACAGATTTTATTCAGTTTTACCACAAGACTACTCATCATAATAATTCCCAAAAAGGTTTTTCTCGTACTCCCCAATTTGTTCTTGTGTTTGCATGTACAATTCTGAGAATTGAGTTTTCAGAGTCAATTTTTCTCATGAGAAGCTTGTATTATCCAGGAACATTGGGATACTACCTACTGTGTCTGACGCCAAATGTGATATGCAACAATCACAGACAATCATCAGCTCACTGCAGGATTGTTTCCTCTGGTCGTGGCTGTTCCTGAAGAATATTTTGTTCTGTACCGCCAACCCTTTATTCTGTAAAGGAAAGGCAGAAAAGAAGATTGAAAGATTTTGACAAGGCAAGACCGATTATACATCTGCTCACTATGCATTTAAAAAAGTTTAAAAGTGCTTTGGCAACATTAAACATTTACTTGAATCTTGAAATTTGAATAAATCATTACAGGAATGTTGTTTAGGATAGCTGACATGCTTAACCGCATCTACTCCAGAACCACATTAAATTCAAAGCATGAACTGTGATTTGTGTTTTCTATATCACCTTGGCTGTGTCTACATATCTTTCGGGTTGACAGATAGCCTCCACCTAAAAACCAACATCCATGACCTTCATGGTGCCTCTGCATCTAGGTGGATAGAAGCCATTCTCTGCTTCAACTGAGTTTTAAAATTGAGGTCTTGAAAGGTGCAACCTAGATGTCTGAAGCCAAGGAGCCCTTAAAATTTCACACAACACAAATCCCCACCTTCGAATACCCAAGTCTTCCCTTTCAGAGAGAAACAAACACCCAGTGAGGTAGACTATTAGCATAGAGAGAGCTTGGCTGTCAGCAGAGCTGCTATTGTCTGTCTGGCTGTGTCGATCTTCTCTCACCTTCCAGCTGTGTCTACTGGAGCTTTTCTCCCCTCAACCTGCCACAGTCCCACTCTTTCAATCAACACAGTCAAAGCAGCCTATACATATTTACCAGATCCAAATACTGTACACTCTCACTGCCACATATTCATATTTATCTGCACTCTGATAATCTGCGCTGCCTATTTCAGATTGTATTAAAGTGCTGTTGATGTGGCAGCAGTCCTCAGGCTTCTAGGGCAATACTGCTACACCCAGTGGGAAGAGCAATTAGTCTGCTCCATATGTATAAAAGCTACATAATACATTATTTTAGTACTGAATGTATTGAGTATTAAATGTATTGAGTATTGTTATAGTATTATGTATTAAATGTATTGAGACAAAATACCAATCCTTTTATGGTTTAAGCTTCTCCAATATGAGATGTATTTATATTACAGTATATTGAATATTTGGACTGTTAATCAGACAGTGATTTCTGAGGGGGTCCTAAGATGATTAGCTGGAAAATATATTTTTTCTACACAGTTATGTTTAGATTTGGAGCCAGATTCCATCTGCGGTTTCTGCTTGTTAAAAGGAAGTTTTGCCTTGCCGCTGATGCACCAAATGTTTGCTCTCGGGGGGCAGTTGTTTGGTCTCTGTAAATTAGTGAGGTCTAGGCCTCCTATCTGTAACGTGTCCTGAGATCACTTATGTTATAATTTGACACTAAATAAAATTGAAAAATTCTCCCATCTTTTTTCCCCCCCTGTGAATTACTTGATAATTTTACCACTTGTAGTCATTCATTGTTTAAGGGCTTATAAGCCTAAAAGGATGGGTATCACTGAATTAAACTTCTACTGTAATGTATTTCTTATAGTTTATCTTTCAATTTTCATAAAAACTCAATCATTAAAGTGCAGTAACGTGATTCAGATGATGGCCTTACAAACAAACAACCCTGTGTATTTCCATACAGCCAGCAAGACACTTGTGTTAGGTTGCCACCCTTGCCTCTCTCGGCCCCCGCTGGTCGCTCTCCATGGCCCGGGGCAGCAGAGTGGAAATACAGCAGTGCTGGCACGACCAGTAGGCAGTCTTTGAGTCTGCCCACCGTAGAGAGCACCAGTCTCCCTGTTCCATCTGTCACTCTACTCTCATAATACCCTGCTCCTGTAACGGATCTAATGACATGTCTGAAATATGGGGATAGCAGAGCTGTGTAAGATTCACTCATATATATGGGGGGGGGGATAGGTTTGTGTTCAGAGTGAATGTTAAAAGTTGTCCCTCACCTTTACATTATTCCTGTTATTCTACAGGCTTTCAGCTTAATTTGAGACACTAGTATTGTAAAAAATTATTTTTTATTATTTCCATATGGTGGTATTGTGTGCATTGTTATTAATGTTACTGTATGTCAGCTGTACCAACAAACATGAAGTTCTATGGTATACACACATGGTTTGGTTTCTTTAAGTCAATTAGCTGAATATTCCTTATAACTTCTTATGTCAATATAAATCCAAGCTCTGTGTCATATCACACTCTGCACACATTTAACCCATATTGCCCCTGTCAGTCAAAGCACTTAATGAGTGCTTACAGAGGATGAGGGACAATAGAGCATTTCTGAGTAATTCCGATGACAGCAGCAGACGGGTAAATCATGGGAAATGTCAACTAATTCAAGTCAGATTGGACTGGGTGGACATGATGAAGGATTTACACTGGCACCCACCTCTTCCTCTGATATTCTGACGTGCATTTCTGACCTGTTTATGACGTTCCCCCCCCACCCCTGTCCAATATGGAGGCTGTTTGATATGCTTCCCCACTCTCCTGGACTGGTGTGTTTGTTCTCTGGCCCTGCTGCAAGTCATAATGGGCCAAGGCAAATCACTTCCAGCACAGAGCCGAGATGGTGATTGTATCAAACTGACCCCTAACAAGCTGTCAGCTCACATTTGATAAAGCATGCATCAGCACTGGTCGGTCGGCTTGGCATCCATTTGGACAGAGTGGACAGGTCTTATTCAAGCAGTTATTCCCTCTCTCGTTCTGTTTTCCTAGACAGTTTGACTTGTCTCATGCTAATAACGATGGCATCTAGTGGTGCTGCAATTTGAAACAGATGCCTCTTTCTTTCCGGTGTAAAGTCAAAAAGAAATTTCATCAAATCTCTGTTCATACAGATAATGGATAGATAGATTGATGGATGGATGGAATGGATGAGCTAGTACCTCAGTTTCTTCTGTTAGTGCTGTGAAATCTTCAGTTCCCCAGTTACCACATAGAGGGAGCTCATGCGTGTTGAGAAACCAAAATGTGGAAATGCTGAATGAGTGTGAGAGAGTGTGTGTGTGTGTGTGTGTGTGTGTGTGTGTGTGTGTGTGTGTGTGTGTGTGTGTGTGTGTGTGTGTGTGTGTGTGTGTGTGTGTGTGTGTGTGTGTGTGTGTGTGTGTGTGTGTGTGTGTGTGTGTGTGTGTGTGTGTGTGTGTGTGTGTGTGTGTGTGTGTGTGTGTGTGTGTGTGTGTGTGTGTGTGTGTGTGTGTGTGTGTGTGTGTGTGTGTGTGTCTGTGTGTGTGTGTGTGTGTGTGTGTGTGTGTGTGTGTATAAGAGAGGGAGAGAGACAGAGAGGTGCGGTGAACGAAATCCCATCGTAGGGGAAGAATAATGTGACTCAAACCAGCAGCTAGGATATTCATTTCAACTGCGCGACAGGTTTTAACGCGCGCTCATTCGCTTCGGTTCAACTTTGCCAAGTCGGTGGGAACCTGGTGACCAGCTGTGTGCCCCGAAGCGGCGTGACAAGTTGGGAGAGGGGAAAAAAACGGACTCTCATCACTATTTTTAAATGGGTAGAGTGAGATTTGGGGGGCGTGGACGGTAGAGGAGCAGCAGTGAGCATGTTGGCTCTTGGCCGCAGCTCCAGTGTAGTGATGTGCCGGCTTGAAGAACTGGACTACGCGTAGATTTGAGCGGTTGTACGCGGAACCGTGCGGTCGTATACAGCCGACTTTATGTCATTTTGAAGCCCGTTAAGCGTCCTTTGGATTTATATCTTCAACGCGCTGCCCTTCGGGGTTCGGCGATCCAGCGGAGTATAAGGAAGGAGGATCAGCCGTGAAAAGGTCTTTTTTTTTTTTTTTTTTCCTTCTTTTTTTAAGACCCAGCAGCTGCCGTGCGTAACGGACAAAATCTTGTCTAGCAGATATTTGAATGACAATAGTTTAAGGCAACTGCTTTCTAATTTGTGTAAGGAAGCCTAATTATTGGGACTGTCTGCGCACGGTAAATCACTGATATTACATTTGGGATTCAGAAGCAGTTTCAAGAGAAACTGAAGTGGTCTTGATTTGTAAATATTGACAGGTGTTACTGTCAGGCTGAGCCTTTAATTCACTTACGGTTCTGTTGTTATGTCTTAAAGCACCCTGGACTCACAAGGTCGGGGATGGTAACCAAAGCATGGATACTCCAAATATTGTTTAATGCAGTCATCTTTACTTTCCTAATAGGCTACTCGGAGAAAGCACTACATAGTTAACATAATTAACGACCTTATAATGCGTTTGAAACGCCGAATGGGAAAGTAACCATCACTTTAGTGTCTTCTCTCCGAGTTATAGCCGATCTGGCAACAGCCAAAATGACAAGCAACGGACCTGTCATCGTTTACGAGTGGCTGAAGACCCTCCAGCTTGCTCAGTACGTCGAGGCTTTTGTGGATAATGGATATGACGATCTGGAGGTTTGCAAACAAATAGGGGACCCTGACCTGGATGCCATCGGCGTCTACATCCCTCACCACAGGCAGAGGATTCACGACGCCGTGAGGAGGCTGAAAGATGAAGCCGACGAGACGGCCAGTGGACTCTACTTCACCCTGGAGCCAATGCCACCCGTAGCCGAGATTTATACCAGTCACATGGTGGACCAGTATGAGTCCAAACTCCGGGCATCCAAGTCCTGGACCGAAGCCAACAGTGACCGGGCTGGGCGAAACGGTGGGTACATGGGCGCGCAGAGGAACCTGACGCTGGGCAACAGGAGGGAGCTGGTGATTTACCCCAAGCTGAAGCTGAAGATCATGATCAGGGATAAGCTCATCAGAGATGGCATCAACCTCGCCAAGCCGCCCTACTCTAACAAGGTAAGAGGAACCTAGATAGACACCACCTGTCAGACGTCATAACAAACAACGTATAAAAATCTCCATGTTTTATACTCATACACTGCAACATTGTGGCTCCTAACAAGTACTTTAGTTTGTCTATCCCCTTTGAAAATATGCACACAGACTCTCTAAACGTTCCTGCTATTTTACATTGGTTAAGATTACACACCTTAGAGACTTAGACTTCTCTTTATTAATCCTTTTGGGATGACTCCCACGAGGAAATTGGAAATTCCAGCAGCAGTTTTAGCCAGAAAAAATAAATGAAAAAAAAATAGATAAAATAGACAGTATATAGACAACAAAATAACAATAATAATAACAATAAGAACATCTGTCAAATAAACAAAGAAAAGACCATAAATTATTATTAAAGTGTCAGTGTTAAAGTGATAAAGTGACTAGGTGTGAATTTAAGTCCAGGTGTGCATGTATGGATGGATGGATGGATTGATGGTCCTCTCTGCCCTATTTCCTCCTCCCTCTGAGTGAGGAGTTGTACAGTCTGATGGCATGAGGGACAAAGGAGTCCTTGAGTCTGTTGGTCCAACACTTGGGAAGGAGCAGCCTTCCACTGAACCGGCTCCTCTGGGTGCTGATGATGGTGTGCAGGGGGTGGCTGGCATTTTCAGTAATGTCCAGCAGTTTGTCCAGTGTCCTCCTCTCTGCCACCGTCACCAGTGTGTCCAGCTTCATGCCGAACACAGAGCCGGCCCGCCTGATCAGTTCAAATCACCTGATTTGAAAAGAAATTGTTTAAAGGGGTTGTTTTTCAAAACAATAGCCACACCATTTGTTCATGTTTTTGGAAATTTGGTGTTCTAGATTAATTACAGATTGAATGTTTTGCAGAGGTGGCCAGAGGTGTTTATATAGCACAAAAGAGGCTGTTACCATTTGGCATCACCCATCTGTCAGTCAGATAGAGCTCATCTTGTGTAAGGCATATTTCGCTCATGTGGTAATCATAAAAATAAGGTAAAAGAAACTGAGCCATAGCTAAAGTCACACCATAACATGTTTAGCCCTGCCACACTTTGCAGAAGTGAGTGGTTGCTGTCACGGTGATTGATGGGAATGAAGTTGCTGCAGATCAATAAGCAGAGAGCTGAACGTGGAGATCCTGAGGAGCTTTCACCCAGTATGTGATTTCCTGTGGAAGGGAAGAAAGATTTACAGTATGATTATTAATCTACTCTGACCTCACCTGTCCAGTGACTTGCCTCAGCATTAAGTGTGGGTGGATCAACCAGCCCCACAAGCATATAAGCCTTGGCTCTTTGCTGTGATGAATAGCCAATGGGCTGTCAATGGCAGGGGCAGTAAATGAAGAGCGCCCAGCTGGGGAGGCTGTCGCTGCCCAGGAGCCGGACTGAGAGGGCCTCTTGTTTTCACGGGACTGATAGTGACCTTTCTTCAGAAGTGTCTGAATCATATGCCATACTAGTTGAGAGGACACCACTGAATGACTGCTGTTTCCATACAGGGAGGCCTTTAATTGGCGTGTCTGCAGGCCGTTGATGATGTGGCCTCTGTAGTTTTTGCTGGGGACAGACCGCAACACGCAGTTTGCTTACAACTGAATATGTACCTTGATATTCTTACATCATGGTTATGTCCCTGTGTGTCAGTTAAATTATCTATGTGAACGTGCAGATATGTACGTGCAGGTGTGTAACGGCTTTTCAGTCTTGATTGCCATTCCAACTGAAACAGATTCTGTCCGAATGCTGTTTGTGTAGTGATATTCATTCATGACTTTATTGACTTGTGTATTTACATCATCATTTATATTGTATGGCCCAAAACTTGATATTACCCTGCAGTACTCACCTTCTACCAAATTAGCTCAACGAGATACCAATTTTTATTCCAATATTTGCATTTTTGTGTAATATTTTTTCTGGATATTTTTTGCCATTTTGGTTGGCTGTGAATCACACTGGGATTTAGGATTTGTGAGGGATTATCTGTCAAACCAGGGCTGAAACAAAGTGGTGGTTCCAGAGGGTGACTATCTCCCTTTTTAGAAGGCTGTTTTGTATTTAGAGAGCTTTGGCTTGGAGGTTTGGAGGGGAATGAGCAGGTCAAGGTTTTTCTCTGTTGCTATCTGTGTGTGTGTGTGTGTGTGTGTGTGTGTGTGTGTGTAACCCTGTTGTTTTGAATTGGCTCCAGCCCAGTGCTTTTTCTCCCCACAAGGAGAGTGAGAGATGGAGCTGTGGGCAGCTGATGGAGGTTTGACTAACTGGGCTGTGATTGGTCTGTAGATATCTCCCCTCTCTGCCTTGAGACGAGATGTCACCCCCGGCGGAGTCTGAGACCAGAGAGCCAGACTTGGGGCAATTACAGGACACACAATGTCAGTCTCAAGGGATGTTCATTGTATAGTGTAACCAAGATCTCATCCACATTTAAACTGTTCTCTGTGCTCTCAATACGTAGGGATTGACAGCCCTCTATGCATCTTTGTGCCACTGGCTTTGTCTCCAGTGTTTGTCATTATGCAAAAAACATCGGCAATAAATGCACTAGGATTCAGAAATCCTCTCCAGCGTGTGCTAGATTATTATCTAACAATTCACTGAAAGAGCTCAGCTGAGTGTAATAAATACCCATGGTCCTTATCAAGGCCATAGAGACCCCTTGTCTGAGAGAGAGTATTCTTTCTTATGATGTAAACAAACACTTATGCTACGGGCTACACATTTCTAGATCTCTCATTGGGGAACAATATAAGCAGGGGTCTGTTTCAGCAAGCAGGTTTAGTGAAAACTCAGAGTTCGTTAACCCTGACATGAGAGAGAGAGAGAGAGAGAGACTGTTTTAGAAAGAGCGGTAACTTAACCTCAGAGTCAGTTACTATGGTAACTGAGTCTGAACCTAACCTAGTGTGGAGCAGGTTTTCTTCTCTGTCTCACACAGCGCTCTTTCATTTCCTCATTCATTCTGTCTGTATCAGGCGCATTTTAGCGCAGTTTATCTGCATGAATAAAAAACAGTGCTGGTTCATTAACCATGTTAGGCAGACTATAAAATGTTTCTGTTCCGAAAATGGCATTTCCTTGTGTCGATGATCGTGTTGAGGAAGAAGCTGTATTACTTCGCAGGGAGTTAAACATACAGTACGTCGGGAGAATATATTGAGGCCCGACTATAGATGTATTTTAATTTTCAGATAACTAATTATTTGAGCGGTATCGTTTTTCTTCCCAGTGTCAGGCATGTAGCCTACATAATAGGGGTGGGAATCACCAGAGGCCTCACGATACGAGATCATCACGATACAATATTATTACGATTTTAAACATATGGCAACATTCTGCGATATATTGTAATTTATTACTTTTTTTTTGCGTCATGGAGCAAACCTTTATATTTGGGCACTCGCTCTACCAGCTGAGCTATCTGGGCGCCTCTTTCTTATACATTTCTAACATACTGAGACTAAAAATGTTGAGAAGAGACTCAGCTTCAAGTGTTCAGTTAAGTTAGCAGTATGTCTGCTTTGTTTCAGAGAGATACTGGGTTGTAAATGGTGCCAGGGAGCCGGTTGTGTTGTCTGGTCACTGGTCACACAATTATTAAATGATGATCTGATGATGTGAAGACTTTTGTTTCATATTTGTGCAGCTTTATAGAGTCAAATCCTGCGTCTTTCATTGCTTTTAAAAAAAAATTTCATTAGGCTTGGCACTGGCTGTCGTGATCTATATGATACTATCCTTGTAAGATTTGTGTTTCATACATTGTATGTAATCTATCATGAGCTTATGTTCAAATCTGGGTTCTCTTCTTTCACCTGGTTGCAAGACAAATTTTTCTTTGGGGACGACAGGTTTTGTAATTGTCAATTAGGTACGGAGAACAAGCGCAATGGTTTGGCTAGTACTGCTTCTACTTTAAATAATTCTGCTTATTGCCAAACTATTTGAAGATGTGTTCTCGTCCAGAGTCTGGTGCTGGAAACGGCAGACACAGTCCGTCATAATAGCGCCTCACTGTCAGTGCTGTGTTTCGGGAGGAAGTAGAAGCTAAACACTGGGAGATTCTCCATTGTTTGCATGGAATGCTGATGGAGCCGCATGTCCTTTCTCTTCTGGTCTGTTTTACATTCCCAATTTCCGTCCATTGAAACAGACTGTGACGGCAAGTGTCCAGCATTGTGCAGATGGGTGGGTGATAAAAACCTGGGTGTTATGCAGAGAGAGAAAGGGTTGTAAATAGATGGGCACACATTGTTATTGCTGGTTAAACAAGGCTTGGTGGGTGCTTGGATTGGAGGGCCACTGTCTCCACCACAGTTGTTGTGGAAAGTTAGATGTCCAAGGCCTTTTACAGGCTCCCACAGAACAGCTGATCAAATGTTGTGGGTGGGAATCATGAAGCCTCCAGCTTAACTGGCCTGAAGAATGTAGGAAATGCATTAGACACCCAGAGGTGTTGTTTGTCACGGGAGAAGCAGAAGGAAAGGTAGCTTTTCACTGACTGTTTTATTGGCTTTCAATCGCAAAAAAAAGGAAGTTCACCACCTTACACGCTAGACACTCACATCACTTCCTGTTTTAGTCCTTTTATCTTGATTAGTATCCCAGCACTCTTGCCAAGCAGGAAATTAGGTTTTTGTTTAAGATGACCCTTTGTTGGCCCACTGTGGTTATTGAGGGCCCTCCGGCTGACTGGAAAGCTGCAAGGCATGGTGTAAAAAATAATAATTTGAGCAGTTTTACCTTTTTTAAAATGTGTAATTCAAAGTTTTCAAATGTCTCTCCATTGCAGTTTAGAGCCTGACCGATAAAGGATTTTTAAGGCCGATACCGATACAAACATTTGGAAATTTAACAATGCGATATTCCGATATCGGACGATATAGATTTAAAATCTATCTATCTATCTATCTATCTATCTATCTATCTATCTATCTATCTATCTATCTATCTATCTATCTATCTATCTATCTATCTATCTATCTATCTATCTATCTATCTATCTATCTATCTATCTATCTATCTATCTATCTATCTATCTCTCCAGAAACGCGTAACAAAACATAAACAAATTTCCCTAACATTAGTTATATGTAGTAGTTAATTTATGAGTTCTCACTAAAATATGAGAATTTGTTTTACTGTCACAACAGAGGAACATCAAAATATATTAAAGTTCCACCTCAGTGTGAACACTCCAGCCAAAGCTTATAATGAGCTTCTCATTCAGTCTGTTTTTTGGCGAATATCCTCTTCATCTTTGTCCCATGCTATAGGGCTGGCATTCTGCCATAAGTAAGGAGAAAAGGCTTTCACAACAGCCTCAGACTTTTCCGTCCGCTCTGCTGAAAGCTCTGTTTGCTTAGTCTTTATTAAGGTCTTCTTAAAGGCATAATCAACCAAGGACTCATAAAGGGGAAGTCATAAAGAAGTGAAGGACCAGCCTATATTGTCCTGACAGGACATAGAAAGTCAATTAGTAAATTGAGCTGCTGTTTACACTATAGAAAAGTGGGGTTATGTGGAGCACTAAAACGGGATAGATCACATTCCTGTCAGATAGAAAAAGTCACATATACACTCGCTTAGTGGCTTTTCTTGTAAACAACTCTCATTAAGGGCCTTTTTAAACCAGCTTTGTTAAGCATAAACTACAAGTACCATTATTCAGAGAACAGCTCGGTGTGGTGAGGACTGATTGCAATCACAATGACCTTTGACCTTACTGCTTTTGACCCTTCAGACTAAAACACAAAGCATTGGTGTGATCTAAGGCGAGGCAATGAAACAGACCACATGCTCCTTTGCTTCTCAGTGTTTGCCACAGCTAAGCAATGTCAAGTTTACCTTACATTTTTTAGAGTCTATCGCCTCAAGTGCATATGCTCACTTTCCCATCTGTAGAAATAAGTGTACAATAATTCATGAGACAATTTGCTCATTTTGGCTTCTGTTAATCCAACAACAATAACTGGGAAAGTATCTACATCACATATGTATTTTCTTCAAGTGCTATAACAGCAAAGACATATCCATTCACTGGATGGTTTTCCATCCATTTGGTGATCTAGTGAGGGAGTTTCTGTCATGACCACTGATCTCTTGGGATCCTGTGCAAATGTGGGAAAGCTGTACTTGCAGTTGGCCTTCTCATTTCAGCAGGAAAGGGTGAGAGGGGCTCACTCCTACTGTGCTGGTTCTCACATGATAAACTGGCGCTTAAGCCTCTTTTTTTATTCCCCAAACATGTGAACTTGGTTAGAAAGATGACATTTCACAGAGCTGAAATTCCCAATTCAACAAAACTTCACAGAGCTTTCTCTCTCTCTTGTTGAATGATAATCTCAACATTTAGACATTTAGTTCATGTTGAAAAATGGAATTTGTTTTTTGGCAGTATAAATGTCACTGTCTCTAGCCTAGGTGATATATTGTTTTTAAATGACACATGGGAGCTACAGTATATGTGTATCACTTAAAGTTATGCAGTCATGGTAACAGCTTCAAATAAAGCAGGCCAGGCGGGCAGTACAGCCATTTTGTTTTCCACAGTGGTGGGGAAAAGGTCCTGATGACACACATTCATGACAGATACATTATCAGGCTGTCTGGAAGCTGCTGAAACCTTGTGGTCTCTACATGACCGCATAGTATCGGGAATGGCTGCATTATCTAATATATATATATATATATATATATATATATATATATATATATATATATATATATATATGCATATCCATCTTTTTATTTTTTATTTACGTGTTTTCTAAGGTAGGTATGCACTTTGTTAATTCAGTATTTAGTTTGTGTTCTCAGCTATAAGGTGAAAAAGTCACTTTTATTTGGCCTCATAGAAAACCCATTCAAAGGAATTATCCAAATACATTTTTATTTCCAAACTAAATTATGTTTGACATGTTAAACTCCTGTCTGAGTTAGTATCATGTCTTTAAACTCAGGGCTATATTTCATGGTTCAACGCACAGAAGGCCGATTCCAGTCAGCAACAGCAAACTATGTTCAGTGGCTGCTGTAAACATGTTTGTTTTTACACATTTCTTTACCAGCTCTCACTTGCTGCAGGCAAATGCAAAACACCAGCTTGCTTTTATCCAAAAACCGTGTGCAGTAACCTGAAGAAATCCTATCATAGTAAAAGCAGCAGCCCCTGCTATAGTTACAGTACACAATAATGACCCTGCAGTCCTCTTTGAGCAATAGAGATGGAGGGAAATGAAGATATTGAGTGCCCCACCAGGATGGAGAGTGACAAGAGAGCAGGCCTGAGCATCTGTCTGTGTCAGGATCCAGATTGCAAACGCACTTCAACACATCCGCACATGTTTTCCCTCTCTCTACATCTCCATCTAGCACATACTCATTACTACACTCGCAGTGTTTACTCTGGAGGGTATCATTACTTTTTCTCATAAAAAGTAACAGAATATTTTAAATGGGCGACAATACATTGTTGCATACTATACATGTGCTCTGTGTGTGCTGTCAGTCATCTCAAGGATTGGTTTCACTGCTTTAGGTAGTCATTTGTGACCTACAGTCCAAGAAGAGTAATTACTGGCCCCCTCATTCAAGCTGGGAGAACAACATAAAGATAGTTAAACAGGTTTGTCCTGTAATCTTACAGATTATGAGTTGCTGGCTTTATGTGGCAGACATTGAGGTTGGTATTATTGCGTAGTGCTAGTTTAAATATTGCATAGGCTATTTGGTTAGGCAGTGCTCTCATACAGTGGTATTTCTGGGGAGTCATTATGCTGAAAGGGTCAAATCAGCAAGAATAATCTATGAAGGTCAAGCCATATTTCATAAACCACTTACTGAAGGTTAAATATTGCATCATCTGTAGGTTCAAGGTTAAGGCTGCAACTAATGATAATTTTCAAAAGTAATTCATCTCCTAGATATTTATTTGATGAGTGTCAAGGCTTGGTCTCAGTTGATTGTTTTGTTTGACTAACAGGTCAAAACCCAAAGTTATTAAATGTGCACCCATATAAAATATAGAAATGCAGCAAATCCTTACGAGTGAGAAGCTGCAAATGTGCACTTTAATATGATAAAAGGATTAAACTATGAAGTGTTTGATGAAATTGTTGGCAATTAATTCTCTGTGAATAAACTAGTCAAATAATAGATTAATCATCCAACCGTTACAGCGCTAGTTATCTGCTTGTGTGTGCATGAGAGGATTTAAACTAGACAGTCACAAGCTCCTTTTCATGAGTATAACTCTGCTCTTCTAAAAACATGACAAAGCGCATTCTTGTCATTTTTCTGTAACGGTGCTTCCAGATTCTGCCCCAACTGGAGGAAATAATCCTCTTTCTTATGAAGATGCTGTTAAAAATGAACAGTGACAGCGTTCCCTGCTTTGGCTGGGTATCAGACGAGCTCCGTAAATCAGAATGAGGGCGGAGACGTACTCTGTTTTACTTGATGTTACCTGCAACTTGGTAGAGGATTTCTGAAAGCACTGAGCCAGTTTGGGAGGATTGAAGCGCCGCCACCTACAACAGCTTAATTGTCCTACATGTAGCTACAGTTTGGGTCATGTCAGCCCATATTATCTTGGACTGTGTTTTAGGGGTATAATGTAGGGGTGTAGAGAGATGAGTGAGGCATGATAGCAGTGAGTATGAGTTTTGGTGAGACAGACAGGGTGAGTGTGTATAATTACCTTGTCTGAAGCTGCTGCCAGCTTGGTATATGGAACGCAGCACAATCAACTTCTCTTCCCCAATCCCTAATTGGTCCTTTTCCAAGGCATGAGGGCAGGACTGCGCTGAAAGCTTTGATCATGTAGACCACACTAGTGTCGATATGTCCCTACCTGAGTGCTTTTGTAGTGGCTGTGCTCGGCAGGGGATTAAGCAATACTAAACCCACAGAGTGCCTGTCTGTCTCTTGCTCTGGCCTCCCTGCGGCTCTACATACCTGAATCTGAACCCTAATTACCTGGCAGTTACTACGTTCCTCAAACACGCCTACGCAAACACATTCGCACACGTACTGTGTATTGCACATGTACTTTTACAAAGGCTGCGACGGCGTTTCACAGGTATGCTTTTGTCTTGTGTGGTTTGCGGCATTTAATATTATAAGAATTTACAAAACATTTATGGGTTCCAGCGCATTCCAACACAAATGTTAATCTGTGTGGGAAGCTGAGTGTTGTGTGTGCATATATCTCCTTACAAGTGAACACATTGGGACGCTCGTCACCTGAACTAATATTAATTGAGGAAAGTGTTGGGAGTATGTGCTGGTGACAGGTGCTTAACTGATAAAGTACACTAACGGCGACATACATGGATCATGTATGTTTGACAACACAAATGGTCATTTGTAGTTTTGTAAGTCACTGATTTAGATTTTTCTGGCAGCAGGACATATTAATATAAACTACAGAATTAGGCATAGGTCACATTATGTTTTTATTTTCCTTACCCTTTAATAAGTTTTCTCTGAGACGAGGTAAAGCTGACCCGAGCAGCTCTGTCCGAATGTGCTGCAGGCAGCCAGTCAAACTCTTCATTAGTGGATTAATCTAGACACGCTCACTATGGAAAGCTGAAGTCCATCACGATAATTGCTGCTTTTTGACCCTTGTACATGTACATAGTTACTTGTTCTTTTCATGAAATGTTAATCACTTTCCACATTGCTTCATGAAGGGATGAATAGGGACTCCACTGAGACTGCTGAGGCTGTAGGTCCCCAAAACCATTTTTGGTTTCAATTGGAATCCCACATCATTAAAGCTTGAGTAGGAGTTGGAGTCCTGTGGCTACTGCAAAGAAAAGTCTGGTCTAGTTTTGTTTTTGTATGGGTTAACCTTGCACATTATTCAGTTCACCCATTCTAATCTTACCTAAATACACAATGAGTAAACTCTAGAGGCAATGGATTATACTGTATAAACTGAAGAATTGTCTAAATTTTGGTGTGTTATCCACCTCTCAAATGCATGTGTGCTCTACAAATGCTGCACTTTTTCCACTGCTGCAGTCCCCATATGCATATTATTTATGGACACTTTTGCTAGCCATGTACAGTATGGTCACCCTTTGTTAATGACTGAGCTGTGCTCTCGTTGTTCTGCTTAATCTGCCGTGGGTGAACCGCAAAACCACAATTTTCATGTCAGCAGATCTTTAAACCAATGCTCTGCCAAACCAATCCCTGTTTACTTTAATAGCCTATGAGATTTCTTTTGAAAGGAAAGTCTGTCAGACAAATTTGGAAATGTGTAGTGTCTTTTTTTTTTACATGATGGAATTGGCCTCAGGGGCACGTCATCATCTAAGGATCTCAGATCAACTTCAGTTTAGTGTTAGGGTTCGTGTTACACAGTCAACTAGAGTCTGGGCTTGAGTTGAACGTGTGAACAAAGTCATCAGAAAGCTTGCCTTAATTGAATTTTGTCTCGTTGGTAAACACAGCCGTCGGAAAGCTTGTCTTCATTGCAGCTGGCCTGGTGTGACTTTCACTGAAAGGCACTAGTTTATGTAACTAGTCAAGTGACACATTTCTAATACTTCTCTTTGTTCAAAGAGGATTAGGCTAAATAAAAATATTTCAACATGGGGGATATTACAACCATAGAAGCTTATTATGAGCATTTGATTATTCTAGTTTATATCATGGAATAACAAGGAGAGCTGAAACACAAGTTTCTCAGAACAGCTTTGCATTCTCTGGCTCAACATTTGTCCTTTTGAATAATTATTGTTGCACCTTTTAGGCCAGAATTCCCCTGCATAGCAACAGCAGACTTATAATCTGCCCCTAATGTGCAGCGGTCACGCCCTTTTGGTGGCAAAGGAAGTGCTGTAAATCTGTAAAATCACCTCTTCTCTGTGAGTCCACACAGCGCAGAGCTGATGTCACATACAAAAGCCAAACAATGAACTGTCTGACTGACAAGGTCCGTCCAAGCCTGAGCAGAGGGGTCATGCATCGGGAATTTTCTCTGCTCCGCCAAACATCCTCACCCAGTTTCGCCTCATTCTTACTTACTTACAGGCAGGGGAGACAAACTGAAATACAAATAGACAGACTGGCAGACCTGTCAAGTAATGGAGGAGAGAGATAGAGACAGTTGGTTGGACAGGCAGACCAGACAGTTTTAGACGGACAGAAAAACTAGCAGACACAAAGAGAGGCCAGCAGAAAATGAGATAGATTGATAGACAGAAGAAAAAAAATGTTTTTGGAGCCATAAATAATCTTCTCTCATCTTAGACTTTTTAAAATAAGCGCTGCCACTATTACACCCTGTCATACCCATTATGTACATCAAATAACCTGTTTTCATTGGCATGTACAAGGTTGTTTGCAGTAAAGCAATTACTCTCATCACGTACTGTATGCTCCAAAGAACTCAAAAGTTGAATAATTAATATTGAATATTTGATGGCAGCAGGTGTGGCCATTTAGGAAATGTTTGGGAACGCTTGGCATGGAGCGTCTCTCAGGACTGTATTGTGATATACGCCCCCACCCTTCATATGAGAATACACTGTCAGTCCAGAACAATGGGCTGCAGGACTGGGCTACTTCTCCCAGCCGCCCCTGCAGCTCTGATCCCCGTCCACTCCATGGAACATTTGAATGCTGGTAAACCCACCTACCCCTCTTTAACTGCACCCCACCCTCCCCCAGAGCAAGCAGTGTCCCCATTTTACCCTGACAAAGGCAAATTTCTAAAATTGCAGTAGATGCCCTAAATTGTGCACGGGCTGACAACTTCCATCCTTAGTATCCTCAAGTGGAGTATAGTTGAATCAGAGAACTAGATTACCTTGCTAATACTTCCCCCAAGATGACAAAAAGTCTTTACTAACTCCAGTGGCAGCCATACTTAGGCTTCTTTGGGAAGTAGACTACAATGCAGCAGTGGAAGTTGAGGGCAGCAATTATGTGTGGAGACGGTCTTCATTGTCATGCAGGAATCCCACAGCCAGGCTTATATCAATTGTTATGTAAAGTGGCCATTCATATTTTACATATTGCTTGCAATGGAGGTTCAGGTTTTAGGCTTTGTGTGGAAATGATACAGAGATGAGGAAAGGACATGTCTGTAAATATGTTTTTACCGTGATTCTCTTGTCTCTTTTTTTATCCTTCTTTGAGAACAATGTGCCTGAACACACACATACACAAACCATCACTTCCTCTCTTTTTTCCACCAAACATCACTTCCTCTCTTTTTCCACCATCAGCTGCACGTTTCTTTAAAACAAAGGACACTAGTCCCTCCTTTTTAGCATATAAATGTAGCGCACCATTTTTTTTTTTTTTAAATATGTTTGTCGAGAAATCAAAGCCCCTCACCGTTTCTGTGATCATTACCCGGCAAAATCACAACAGAGTGCACAAGTGTTGTTAACGTTGATTAGCACAAGGCTTCTCCTGTAATCCTAATCAGGATATTGATGATGAACCCTCTTCACTTGGGGGAGAGGCTGAAGAGGCTTTTGTTATGAAATGGCATTATGTCCTTGAAACTGAGACTCAGATGTGACTGTTTATTCCAGTCACACAAGCAATGCTGTTTAAACAGTCTGAGGCAACTGTTTTAGACAATTCCCCATACTGCTTCTCTGAAGTAATAGTAGTAGTTAATTAAAGTTCCATCAGTTTTTTGTCTTTGTCTCCTCTGTTTAGCCATGGGAGCTACTGCTGCTCATGCTAACTACAGTCTGTAGCACCAACAGATGGGGGTGGGGGGATTCTAAAGGGTAATAGAGTGTAATATAATAATAATAATATAATAATAATAAGCAAATATAGTAACATTTGTAATATTGATAATACCACGGTACTACAGTAAATGTGCGGTTGTAAAAAGGAGGGTCTGGTGTTCCTTCTGCCAAATCCCTAACCCAACATTAAGTGCTTACTCTTGCTTCAACAAGCTGAGAAATAAATTGCTTTTAGACCGTTTAGAGCCCGGTCACAACACTATGGAGCCATGCGCAATTTTGAATGACAAATCAGTCATTTACAAAGTCAAAGACACTTTGACTATCTTTCAAATACAACTCAATGCTTTAGGGTCAATAATACAGTTTTCCTTTCAGGTAAACTGCACTACAGGAGTATAGGCAAATTTACATGTTACCACAGCAACAGAGTTTGAGTAGATGTTTTTTTTTTTTTTTCAATCATCCCCATTTTCTGATTTTAGAAATGTATTACTTCCCATCAACCAGATCATATCTTTTAGATAAAACCATGCACACATTTTTAACTGAATGTGTACAAGTTACATCACTGTTAGAAAAAAAGGTGACCAAAATAAACACCTACTTTTATGTTAAAATCAAATTTAAATTGCAAGTTAAATTCTAGTTTTTACCAAGGCCTTGCTGCTTGTGTTTCTCCTCTAAGAGGAAGCGGCACATTTTTGTTCTAGCCGCTTTGTAATGGCTGTCTCGTCACTACTGTGCAATGCCTGCTGTGAAGCAGGCCTTTACTTGGTCCTCACTGCAACAGCTGCATGAGAATCTCAGTACCAGTACGTATCCCAATAGGCCACAGGGGTCTCTAAATTCATCTTATGTAAGCTTCTCAATATCTACAAGGCTTAGATGTTGTCAGAAGAGTCTTGATGAGACAAATGTGGCATGTCGTGCTTTCTCTCTCACTTCCGGGAGTTGGTGTGTGCAGATTAAATTGGGAGATGATTACAAAATGAGAAGACATACTTGTCTCTGCCAGTCCTGTACAGTAAGTGGTGGAAAAGCGTTTTTACTGGAGGAAAAATATATTTATTTGCTTACAGCATATTTATTAAATGGACCATACTTGGTTGCAGGAGTTCACTGTCTTCTGTATCCCCTTCGGTGTTGAAATACTGATCATATTCAGCATCTCAACCACTCCTTGCCCCTGTAGTCCAGTGGCTGATTAAAAGCCATGCAGGCTCTTGCCAAGGACGCTTCCTATCGAGTCAGCACTTCGGCCCTCAGGAGATGGAAACAGCCCTGGGATGTAAAACACCAGCAGAAGAGTGTTGCAGCTTATTTTTTCTCTCTATTGAGGCCTAGAGCTGTGTGTGTGTGTGTGTGTGTGTGTGTGTGTGTGTGTGTGTGTGTGTGTGTGTGTGTGTGTGTGTGTGTGTGTGTGTGTGTGTGTGTGTGTGTGTGTGCGTGTGCGTGTGCGTGTGCGTGTGCAGAAGGCTCAGTTTGATATCTGCCATTCCAGAATCCTCTCTCCTCCGGCACTTATCGGACATCAAGGCTGCATGTCTACTACTTTAACATATTAACACTGCTTCTAAACGTAGCCTTGAGTGTAAACAAGTACAGCATTTTGATGTTGTTAAGCCTCTTCATATTTTGGACGTCCCCAGTGACAACTTATCTATTGGGTGTTCTCCCCTTGTTGAAAGGGAGCATGAAGTCCGGGTATTTATGTTGACAGTCCCCACAACCTTGAGTGAAGCCCCCCATCGAACCCCATTCACAACCAGCTCATTATGGGATGTCAAATCTGGCATCCTTCCTCTTTTCCAAGCCATGGAAGTGTGTTCTTTTGTCTGTAATAGGTTACCAAAGCAACATGTAGGAGCACCGCTGAGAGATTTTGGTGGTGCACGCTCCTGTGATCCTGTGGACAATAAGCCTGGTGACAGGCATCGCTGACATGCCGGCTGCACTAATCATAATGACAGAGATCAGGTCTTGCTGCTCGGTTAGGGCTTTCTGGGTGCCACATATTGATGGGCAGTAGGCGATTTAAGCCCAGTGCTACAATTCCCCCAACTGCTTTATTTGCTTTCCATCTTGCATGTCACACCTCAGGATTTGAAAGCCAAGGTGCAAACCAAAGCTAAAGAAGTAGGTCACTCTGTATTGAAAGAATGAATGATTGGTTTATGTGTAGTATGTTCAATAAGTGCAGTTCTGCTAAATACCAAGCCCTTGGAGGAATGTATCATTATAGGACCCAGAGTCATTCAATCCTGAAGGGTTGGGACTCCAGGCATGTCCTGTAGGAATATCCTGACTCAGCCAATCCTGGCATGCCTGCAGGCTCTCAGCTGCTAATTTGCTCCTAACTGCGTGTCACGTATCTGCCTACTGAAGGTCAGAGGTTGAGTGGAATCGTTCATCTGGTTTCTCCACAGAGGCGGAAAAAGCTGCGGGAAAAACGGGAAGCGTGGCTTGTGCTTGGGTCGACAAGAGCTGCTCAGGGGGCCTTGAGCTGCCATGCCCTCATTTCCACACATGCAGTTATTATTAATATGCTGCTTATTAGGAGAGAGAGAATGTTTTTCCTTCTCCTTCCTTCCTTGCTTTGCTTGTTCAGTGCATTTGGGAGATCGCTGTGAAGGTGTGATTCAATATTTGTATGCGTTGGAGAGTTGGGCACTAGTGCCTTCAGGAGGAACAAAGCACAAACTGCAAAAGCAATTTTAGATTTTGGAAGCCTCAGTCGATATTTTTTAATATTTTAGACGCTTTTGTGGTTGATATTAAAATTGCATCTACATCAATCTTTAGTCCCCTATGAACATGTTTTGATGTTTTTTTTTTTTCCATTGCCAGTTTGTATTCAGTGCATTCAGAGAACAACTTACTAATCTATTTTTTTTCTTTTGGATGCATCCTATGATGGGAATCACACTTTCACAAAAAGGTAAGACACTTCTTACTTTCATGTACCAATATGATCAGCACTCTTTGTCTCCCACTCTGGCTTGAGTCAGGGCCGTTACACCAGCAAAATCAGTGCATCAGACTCACATGGCCTCAATATCGTGGGTGGATGCCAGCTTTAAGTCAGATATTGCCCCTCCTCCTCTTTGTTATCTCCTCTGTAAAAAGGAAAACCAATCATGGACATATGACTTTAGCTTGAGTTGCACTACACACACTGCGGAATAATTGAATACAATGATTGTTTAGACCTTGATCAAGTGGCTAAATAAGACTATCTAGCAGTGTTTAACACTCTGGATTTCTCTGTATTGTGAATATCAATGTATGCAGTCTAGTCTCATCTCCAGTGGAGCCATCATTTGTATTCATTACACAATTGTATGTTGTTGTTTGTGTTTATTCATCTGTTTATTCACTTTGAAAGAGTTACCACTTCATTATAATTTTAGTACAGCAGCAGGGAAGGTTGTGTGTGTGTGTCTGTGTGTGTGTCTGTCTGCTCTCTCTCCCCTCTGTCTCTCAGCAGAAGGAAACTCGCTGACAGAGGCTCTTTGTTAATAGGGGGGGGGGAGATGAGACTAGGTCAAACAGGCAGATTAGTGCTCATTGAAATCCTATAGGAAAGGTCATTTACATAGTGCTGCTTAAATCCACTTGTGACCTCATTCATGAACCCGTTCACAATCCTGATACCCTCCACTCAGGTCTCACGCGGTTTTTGTACACATATGGTAGGACATGCTTTTCATGTGCTTTTGCTATGTGAGCGTGGCCCTCCAGTGTAATGGGCAGATCATGTGTGTCAAGTGGCCATTTTTCCAGCTGACCTGAAGTAGTTAAAGTTACAGAGTTTCACCATACTGTGATGTTTGATTTTAGGAGCTTTGGCTGACCCAGCACATTTTTTTTGTATGAATGCTCAGTTTTTTTCTGACTGCTGAGACCGAGTTTGTCATGTAACGTTATTCCCCTTTAAATGAGGATAAGAATGTGGAAAAGACTAATGCCCACTGTGATGAGAAAGATGCCAGATCTGTGGGGGAGGCTTTTTTTTCTTTCAAATATCTATTTGTTTTCTTTCACTCCTTATGGGCAAATCTAATAAGGTAGTAGACAAAAGTTGCTGGGTTTTATAATGTGTTATAATCTAACATGCATGCCAACAACAAGCAGACTCCTCAGCTGTTGCAAATAAAAGACTCCTCAGCAATAACAAACATGGCAAAATAGTTTACGATAGATGGGAAAAGGGAATGTTTTTATTTATTAGTACTGAATTCCATAGTATACTATACTAGACATTAAAACTACCCATCCCTTTATAGACGCATCCCTTAATTGTCCCTAAAAAAATCTTTGACAAAACTTCACAAAGCAATCACGGGAAATTGGCAGAAATGTAATACTCTTAAGGCTGAACCGTGTCCCATCAGTAGCAAAAGAGGAAACTGAAATCCACATTTCAAGTGCCTCAGCTTTACCATGGCAACAATTGTCATTGAAGAGGTTGCAGATGTGTCTTTCACATGACACTTTATCAGACGTCTTTGTGTGTTGCCAAATAGCGGCCTTCAGTGTGCTTTCATTGTCTAGACTGTTTGCACGTTGTGTTGATGTACAAGTGTTAGTTGTACGTTATTTTGTAATTCCTCCTTAATGGATAAGTGGGATCCTTGATAGGCGGACACTCTCAGCACTTTTGTCAGGCCAAATGAGAGAGAGAAAGAGAGCGAGAGAGAGAGAGAGACTTTCCGAAGCAAGCTGAAGGATGTAAAGAAACTAGAAATACAATAATGAGTTTAAATCGGAGGTTTGTCAGATTTGTATTATGGGGTACGCTTTACTGAGCAGCAGTTTGCATTGCTTTGGCACTATGTCCCTCTGGCTTTCTCACCTTCTGATACATAATGACAACCATAATCTGATTGGACGTGGAGGAATCTCTCCCTAACAGCTGCAGGTCGCTGTAAACAAGAGGACCCTGCATGGCATGTCCCTATCACACTGTGACAGGTTTTCACTGTTTTGTTTCAGTCACAGTAAAATTTCCTACAGAAACAATGCCTCTCTAATGTCTGGTCTAATTTTGCTCACTTATGCCATGATGAATTGGAAATGGGATTAGTACACGTGGAGGAGTTAACGTTCCCTGCTTGCAAAACAGCCGGGTGCGGTGTGACTTGTTGTATCACAGCTACAATTCTTATTGTGTAGCATTGCACATCTCAGTATTGATTTACTCCTGCTTGCATTCGGGTGCATTAATGCAAATGCATTGATGCATGCATGGATCGCCTGGGTCAATGCTGGAGGGGGTGACAACAGAGGTGTCAAACGGTCCCAGAGATCGACAGAGGCCAGAGCGGATTGTACTTGTCTGATTTAACCTCTCTGTCTCTCACACACATACAAAACAGGAGAGAGCTGTATTCAGTATGAGCTACTTTGCCAAGTAATGGTAAGCAAAGGAGAGGATGTTTCCATAGATCACAAGTGACTTTTAAATGTTGAAGTGAATGAAACTATTCTTTATATAGAGAGTTACAGTTGACAAAAAGTATATCACAACACAAAAAGCATCAATGATTGTATCCAGTCATGGCTACAGCAAGAATTAAAATTTTTGATTATGTGTACTTTTCTCCAGCAAATAACTACAAGAAATTCCATTACTCATGCTGCCATTCGTCATCACTCTTTAGTCATTTAGTCAATAAATAGAACCAGATCTCTTTTCTTTTCAAAAGTAAATGTAAAAGGTTTTACTAAACTAAAGATCATTTTAACATGAACTGTCCGTGTCTGTTTCTACTTACATGTGCACTTTGTGTGTTTCCTCTGGATGGTTATTAATGTAACACTGTACAGAATCATTTACAGTTGTAGTTTAATTTCCCCACTGTTCCCCTGTCTCAATTAATCAAGATTGCTGAAAGCAGCACTCACCCAGGGTCACCTGTTTCGCACCATCGCACGTTTAATGGTCTTGCTTTAATGATGTCGTAATAATTCTTCACTTTGAAGAATGCACCGTGTCAAGCTAACTGCAGGAATGACATGCAGCAAAGGGCCACAGGTCGGAATCGAAACCGCGCCCACCTGGTTGAGGAGTAACCCTCTATATATGGGCCCCAACTCTACCAACTGAGCTATGTGGGTGCCCATACTGTTCTTTTTAAAGTTCCATCTTTACAACCTACATAACTATTGGATGTTTTACATAATGGTATGTTGTTGAAGTTCCTTTTTGTTGTTAGGGCAGCTCCTGCTTATCCTAAAAAGGAATACCAAAGGGGTTTTTAATCATTGGTAATTGAAAACCCTGCTGGGATTAAATGAGTCACAATGTGACAACAGAGCTGTGCAAATGCCCTGCAGAACTCCAACTCTGTGTCTGCTTCCTGTCTGCTCCCCTTTTCTCTTAATGGATGCAAAAAAACAAACCGATGTTCCTAACCCTAAATTCATATGACAGCATCTCTACATTTATATTATTGCCAGTGAGTGACATGATGCAGATCAAGCTGCGCCACCAGGGACCAATCTTACTGCACACATGTTGTCAAAGCAAGTGATTTAAACTTTTGTGGGTTGGCAGAATAATTAATGTACATTTAATTTAAATTCAGTCTATTGCCTTTGATGAATCACTTAATTTATATGCATAATATGCAATAATAATGGGAACTTTTTTGTAAAGCATATAATTTTCACTCTGCTTTTACCTATGCTTTTAGTATGCTTTTTAGAAAAAAGTTTTAATTAAAAATATTCACAGAAGGCTCAGCGGCATACTAGGAACATGATCATTCTTGAATTGTTAGTAAAAGACATGGATCACCATGTTATGTTTATTTTCCTAGAACAAGACCCTCACACTGTTGCTACACCCATTTAAAGCTAATGATTGCCACTGCACTAAAATGCCATTATCATTATTTTGGGTGAGTAGCCAGACGTTTCAAACTCAGGGGGAGGCTACTAGAGTAATGAACTCTGTGGATTAAAGGAGAATTCTGGTCGATTCCAACACGTAGCTCTGTTGTTTGTAAATTTGGAGTGCTATCAGTAGAGAGAAAAACAAAAACAATCGGTGCTGCCTACACCATGTTATCCTCCTGCTAGCGTTAGCACCCAACAGGCTTAAACAGGGCAAGTTTTAAACGTGTTTTTAACATGTTGAAAATGTCATTAAAAGTGTCTACCCATGTGCAGTGATTCCTTCCAAGTGAACACAGTGAATCTGACTGCAGTAGATGTGAAAGAAATGCCAGAAGGTTGTGCTAATTCAGCTCTGTTTAGTTCCTGTGTTGATACTGCAAGGAGTGCTTCGGAGTGCTTATTTTTAAAAAAAATAAGCATATGCTTATTTTTTAGAAGTAAGTGCTGTAGTACAACTAGCAGGAAACAAGTTATAGTTGAGGTAAGTTTGGAGACACTCACTAAATTGATAGCCTAAATATTTTTAAGATATGATATCTCTTTTCTGTGTTGTAGTTTGTAGACCGTCCCTCTAACTGCCGTCTCAACACAACTGAATTGGCACAACTTTCATGCATTTCTTTCACACCTACAGCAGTCAGATTCACTGTGTTCCATCGGAAGGAATTACTGCACATGGTTAGGCGCTTTTAATGACATTTTGAACATATTTAGAGGCCAAAAACCTGTTTAAAACTTGCCCTGTTTAAGCCTGTTGGGTGCTAACTCTAGCAGGAGGATAACACGGTGTAGGCAGCACCAATTGTTTTCGTTTTTCTCTCTGAAAGCACTCCAACTTTACAAACTACAGAACTATGTGTTAAAATCGACCGGAATTCTCCTTTTAAGAAAAAACTTTGTTTTATTCTTGTAAATACATCCTCTCGATTTTATATCAAGTCTATAACTTCAAAAAGGCCTTGCATGATAAATTTACATTAAAGCTGTGGTGCATAGTTTCTGCATAGGTAATCATTGTCACTCAAATTAATATCATAAAGTTGGATGTTTTTGAAAGACCACCTCATATGTTTAACTTTCTCCTCTCTGTTGCATTATTCTCAGTTCAAGCCTAGAACTAGTTTTATAAAGTGGTAAACACCAGTGGTGTATTTTAAGGACGGGAAATTCAAGCAAAAATACTATTTGGTATTCACTGGGAACTATTCAACCATTCTCAAAGACTATAATTGTGGTAACTGATCACTTAAGCTATTTTATCAAGCCGATATTACAAACATTTAATAATGTCTCTAGATTTTTTTATTTGTAAAAATGTTAAATGCTAAATTGAATATCTTGGACGTAGGACAAAGTTGGTTTTATATGACCATCATTGGATTACAAAACAAACCAAGAATTTGAAAGCGCCACCTTTGGCTCTGAAATTATCATCATGGGCATCTATCTTTTAATTAAAATCGCAACAGTAAAGAACAGTACAAATGTAATTTGAACAATCAATCATTGTAAATATTAAACATTTACTGCAACCTTATTTCAGTTATTTACATTTGACAATAATTCCCTCATGTATCCAGTTAATGTGAGTCCTACACAGGTCAACCCCGTATTAGGGGGTCACGAGCCTGTAGTTTAAAGGGGTTAATGTATTCCCCCTTGGGTCACACAAAGGCCAAGACATGTTAAAGCCTATGTTGCAGGTTTAATTTTGCAACGAATTTATGCAATTTGCTTGTGGGTAATAAATATTTGAACTGTTATTTGTTACATTGTATTTGATGGTGTTGGATATCGCAAAACTGAATATAATAAAAAAATACAATGCATTGCATGACGTCACAATGGGGAGAAAACGGAGCAGCCTGCGTTGTCTTTGCCACTGTTCTGGCCTAATACAGCTTCTGGTCTTTTAATATTAACAGTCTATGGTCTTGACTGAGTCCAGGTGACTTTATTATGTTTATTATAATATTGGAGGGAAAGTGAAACTCAGCTTAGACGGGGATGTTGTTCTGCTTTTCACAAGTTTAGACAGCTAGCTAACGCTACGCCGCCGGACGTTAGAGCAACAGCGTTAGCCTAGCCTGCTAGGTAAATATTACAACTGCCTTTGGTGTTGCCTATATATGCCTCCATGTTGTCAACATAATACCTGTGGCATTAATGCACATTTTGTACAATAATTGTATTTAATGAAATAGTAAGCTTCGCTCCTATGAGATGGCTGGGTTTTTGTTAAGTTACACACAAAGCTAACTGGCTATAGTTAGCCAGTATGTATGCTAGCGGATATAGCTAACGTTTCTTAGCCAGCCAGCAACTTCGGCAGTAGAGTTTCGGTAAGCTAACCACAACAGCGTTGTTGCCCACAATCAACCTGCAGTGATGTTTGAAATGAAGACAAACATATTGTTTCTCTTCTCGGAGATCCAGGACATTATTTTCATTTATGACGTTAAAGGCAAAGGAAGCGTAGCCCGAGTGTGCGCGGCCTGGAGAGACGCGTCCGACCTCAAGTCGGTGTGGAAGCCGAGCTACATTTTCCAGGGGAGTAAAGCTCAGATTCTCAGTGACCAAGTCTGAGCTCCATGATTCATCGAAAGCCTGGACTGGTGTGGATGTTTCAACCTCACAGACAATGGACTCGGACAAGCTTTTAAAAATCTTTTGAAGGATACAACAGTGTACAAATATGTGTACTGTTGCGTATACTATAAAATGTTTTATGGAGTTCTCAGCTAATCGTAATCTGTAAAATATTGATAAAAAAACTTCCATATGGATTTATTTTAAATGATGCGCTTTGTGCCCAAATAAATAGAACATATGTAAATACAAAAAAATACATGAAAATACATGTCTTTCCTATTAACCCACATCCTAATAACAATATAATTCAATATTTATTACTGTATACCCCTAACAGTAATACTGGTCACTTCTTTCCTACACTACATCTGGAGTAAAGCTGTATTGTCATTGAGTTGCTTAGTACTAGTACCTAGTGTAGCAGTGTTAATAGTAGTGGATTGGTGTTTGTATCATTTCTAACACTGCTATTATGAGGGATCACCATATCTTATTTTGTTTTCTTTAGATTATATGATATCAAGGGGAATGGCTATAATGGCCCATAATGATTGTCTTGATACTGTCATAAGACGTTTTTATAGCCTGTCTGTATGCAGTAAACTGGTGTTGTCAAGGGATAAGTAGCCTTTCATACGACTCAGTCTAAAAAGAATGGTGAAGTTAATATAAACAATTAAAATATGGTGCGTGCTGGTTGGGGAGGACCATGATCCTGTCTGAAATGTCACAAACGGATTTAGGCATTGTCAGATCAGCTGATCGCGGGGGGAGCTGCTCGACCGGCGGCTCACTCCCCTACAGCACACGCTCTCCACCGCGGTTTCGCCACCACGCGCACAAGCACCTGCCAAACATTTAACACTATTTGGAGACATTTTTAAAAATGATCTACATATCTTGAGTGCTTTTTGTACCCAATAATCAACAGTGGTGGTTAACCTGCAACATGGGCTTTAAAATGCTTCTCCATATTCAATAATTGATCATTGGCTATAAACAGTCAGCTCAAAGACTGACTGTTGTTTTCTTTGTCATCTTGACTATTTAGACCTTGAGTAGCCTCTGTTGCACCCATTCACTCACCCACTCCAGCATCAATCTCCTGCCTCTGTATTAGACGGTTTATTGTGAGTCCCAGCTGATTGGACCACTTTATTAAATACTTTTAAGATCTGTGTGATTTACTCACTGATCAGTAGAAGGCTGGGATTTCCTGTACTCCAGATCATCGTGGGCTAAGCAACCATCTGCCAGCTTTGCCATGCTGTATTACCACCGAGGGAAGAGAGTTTGGCTAATAGAGACGAGCCCAATCAAGCAAATTAGCCCATAGCTTTCTTGGGGTTGGTCATTCACCGGCTGTGTGTTTGCACAGATGTGGTCTTAAACTTGGCAGGGTTGAATCACTGGCGCAGCGGAGGTGATGCTGCTTCATTGTGAAGCTTGTTAGTCCAGTACAGTAAATAGCACTCATTGTGAGGCGATGTGCTAGGGGAGACTGATTCCAGAAAACACGATGATTCACTTATACTGGACTGCTGAGGATTCAGATCAGCGCTAATGTTGCAGTGCTTTTGCCAGACGAGTTGGCAGATCTTAAAGAACCACAACTATTGTTCTCACCAAAGTCTCACACAGAGGTTTTAATAGGGTAGTTATAGTAAATATGGTGTAATTATGGATAACGACCGTTTCAGTGTAGTTGAAGGGTTTTGTGTGGAGAACTGGAACCTAAAATCCTTCAGTGCTCCGGAAAAATATTATTTTAACTAAGTCCCAGTGTTTTAGTTTTGTAGCGGTTTTCGCAACCACACTTTAATAATTGAGCAAAATTTAGTATGAGAATATTTTGTGACTTTACCATCAAACCACCACACACAAATTTGCATAATTCATGAAATTGATTCTTTCTGTCCTTGCTCAGCTGGGAGTCACTGTTTAATATTTGGGCATGGTGTAAAGTTCAAAGAGACTCGTAAATTTCATGTGGAAAATTTTGACTATGATGCATTTTATTTACCACTTCTAAAACTCCTTGGTTTCTGGTATGGAGTACAACAGAAGAATGTCATGCTGATCAGAAAGGTTTCTGCTGGTCCACACACATTCCTTGGCCCTACCACAGTGATTATATGAAGCGTGTGTGGTAAATACAGCATGCAGAGCATCTGGTGGAAGAGCTCTCTAATTTTAAGTAATTTCTGTTTAGGTAAGCAACAAGCCCTCGAGACAGGTGGTCTATAAGAATGCCTGTTACAGTATGCTGGATAACATATTCCTGCTTTTGAAGCTGGGTTTAAATGTTGTAGATCTGTTAAAGTTGCTGCATAAAATTGTAATTACTAGACAAGCAACAAAAAGCCCTGATTGGTTAAGTAACCAATTTCTCTACTTTTGGATATCATTGTATTTTTGTGTCATTATGCTTGAAAATGAATACAAAATTTGATTTTGCATGAAATGTAAAAAGCTGTCAGTTAAAACAACATTTCTAAGAGTTGATAAAAAGAACTGTGATAGATTTAGGTAGAATTATGATCCCATTTCCATGATCACGTTTCAGATTTAGTCAAGAGGTCAACACCCATTGTTTTATTCATTGCATTCTGTCTCATTAGGTATAGTTGGTATTACCTGAGTGGCTCATCCTGTTTTAAACCAGTGAAAAACTAATCAGTCAGGCAGACAAATCTGAAATTCATCTTCTCTGTCCTCGTGTCCAGTTTGTATGTTTGAAGGGGATTACAGTGTGCTCCAGCTCTAATATGGGCACTAACACAGCAGAAAGCATGATAAATGGATTGGGAGGCTGCACGGGGAGAATGTGCTCAGCTGCGGTCTTCTGTATTGCACCGCGCCATAATTAGTCCATTACATCAGGGCAGTAGCGATGGGTTATATGATCTAGTGCTATTAGAGCACTTAAAGTCAGCATGTCTCCCAATCATTTAGCCCCGCTGAGCAGTTATGCCGGATGGGCTGCGTGGACTCTTTATCAAATTCTCTCAGCAGAGCAGATGTGCCAAAAACCACACAAAGCCCACTGGTAGAAATACATTGTGCATGTTGTTGTTGTCTTTTCACACATGCTGCCATTTCCAGTCATGAAATAAATATGTATGCTGCTGTTCTGACTTTAAAGACATAGAGCAGCTCTTACAGATGGTGCTGCCTCTGTAAGTCCTTGCTCTGTATCATAAAACTATTGCAAGATGACAGTAAACTGAAAAGGATTTACAGCCTGGGCCTACTCTCCTCTACATCCTTCTGTCTAGTGAATGGTAAAGCTGATGGAGCTTATTTGTGACCTAGGTTACTGAGTTGCCCAGCAGTTAGACAAGCTGAAATTTGGGTGCCCGGTTAGCTCACCGGGTTGAGTGTGCACCCCATGTACAGAGGGTCGCTTGTTGCTGCGGCCGCAGGTTGGGGCCGACCCTTTGCTGCATGTCTTCCCCCTCTCTCTCTCCCTCTTTCCTTACTTAATCTATCCAATCAATAAAGGCAATACAAGCCACATCAAAACATCTTTAAAAATAAATACAAGCTGTAATTTGAAGTTCTCAGGTTTGATCCTAGCATCATTTCAGGTGACTTTGGAGGGAGGTAATTGTATTACAGGCAATCACTTATCAGTTGGTTTGATGGAATTTTTCAATAATTTGTATCTCTATAATGATGGTGATTCAATCAGCAGTTAGAGGGCTTATAGCTGTCAGTCATACTTTGTATGCTAACCTACCAGCTTTGATGGTAATTACTTACTAGCGTCTCTGTTAGCCTTCGCTGCAGGAGGCGACGACTACTCCAACTGTATTTCAAAACAGACAGCTCTCTCGTAGATTATGTTTGCTACATCTAATCAGAGGTGAACTGAGGGCTGGTTTACTGCAGTAGCATGCAGGAAGGAGGCAGGATACGGGCAAACATGCGAGGAATCCCTAAGCAGGCTGGGTAATTATTTCTAAATCAATATTGTGACAAGCAATGCTCCAGAGTGCCAAATCCCAGCCCGTCAGAATTGAGTGGACTTATCCCTGTGGAATCTCCAAAAGCTCAAATGCTGCTGCCGTGATTGATTCCTACATCATGCCTTTCACATGATGGCCATCTGCAATGCTAACATGGTGATCCCAATCAATAGACTTCTTCTACAGTATATATGTGGGGCTTGCTGCAGAGGTGTGTGTGTGTGTGTGTGTGTGTGTGTGTGTGTGTGTGTGTGTGTGTGTGTGTGTGTGTGTGTGTGTGTGTGTGTGTGTGTGTGTGTGTGTGTGTGTGTGTGTGTGTGGTTAAACATAGTTTTATTTTGAATTGTCTCCATTTAATTAAATAACTGCTTGTGTTGAAATAAAATGAAAAAATAATATTGGTAAACTGAAACTATTAAGGGAGGCTGTAAAAAGTGCACATAGATCATACCTAACCGCACACACATACTGTAAATTGCACAAACAGAAGCTAGACTTGACAGATGAGGCCATAGGTATCCATTAATGAGCCATTTAACTCCTTTGAACCCACCTCAACTGGCTGTGCACCAAAGCTGTACTACATCAGCCCAGTCCAATTAATATACACGCATTTTTTTCTTGTTCTTTCTCCTCTAAGTATGAGCCTGCTGTTTTAATTTATTAATTCCCTGTGTCGTTCTATCTACGCTGCTCATGTTACAGTATAACTAATTGTATTGTTCTCTTGTGGGGTAAGGTGATGCTTATGTTCTTTACTTTAATTACAGAGTAAGTAAATATAAGTATCTCTTATAGACTGATTACATTTTTACACCAATAAGAAACCAATTAGGAAAACACTGGAGTCAGAAATACTGTATATACTTGGCATGTACATATGGCTTTTCTATTTCTAGAGCAATGCAAAAGCTTATTTTTTAACAATTCTAACAGTACTTGATGTTCAACATGCAAATCCATTTGCACAGACATTTTGAGTGCAGGAATAAAAGAGATGTGCTAAAGAAATAAAATTTAACAACCCACACAGAAAGAGAGAGATTTTATTTTTTACTTATGTTCTTTTTTGACCCAAGGGGGTCATTTCACAGACAGAGAATCAATCTCTTCCAAGCAGACCATTTTGTCTCTTGTATTTAAGTTTAGGTACTAGTCCTATCTGACAGTTGGAGCATATTTCTTATTGGCCTGCTTTCCTTAATCACTTTCCATATTTTTTCTTTCCCAATCTCTCTTTTTCCTGCTCTTTCTTTTAGTGTGAGACAAATTTCCTCACACCCATCAGTTCAACCTCACACCTCCTGACAAACTACATTATGTCCACACGGTCTCGCCCAGTGTAGTGCCCTATTCTACCAACCCCCTCTACACACAGACACAGGCTCCAACCCTCAGAAAACAGATGTGACAACAGGGGAGCTCTTACTCAAAGGTGACAAAGTGGCCTGAAAACAAAATCACCAATGACCAGGCCCTCATGTATAAAAGACTGCACAACTTTCATACCAGAAGATGGCGTACAGCCAAAACTTACCTACACACAGAAATATTCACATGTATAAAACCGGACGTATACCAGGTCCTGCACACCTTTCCTTTATGACAATCAATGTGAAATTGAGCGCACGTGAATAAGCCACCGACCCCGCCCTGTCTCCATCATTAATTAAAATGGAATTGACTGTAAATGCGCCCCCGATGATTGCGGCCGTTGAGGCGGGACTTTTTTTTTCCGTTTGGAGGTTTGTCGTCTCGGATAAGCAACAAAAGAAAGTGCTCAGTGGCAAATAGTGAATGCAACAAACCATGGCAGGAATTAAAAAAAAGGTTTAATTTTGAAGTGGAAATCAAGACAATATTGGCAGCGACACACCATGTATCTCAGGGTCAGTCCAGATTATGCACAATGAGCAGTTTACCAGAAATATATTCAGAATAAAGACAGTCAAGATGGCTCAGTGTTTGATGGACTAGGTTGGGTTCATTTCCTACACTTTGTTCACTTAGCCTAAAAATCATCCGCAGGATCAAGTAGTCTACGCATCAAAAGAGTTTGCCCACCCGACACAGCCTTTGTCCCTGGGCAGATGGATCCGTGCATCCATCCCATAGACAGTTAAAGAAATGGACCAACAGATCAGTGAAGGAAAATGGAAGCACTTTTCCGGTGATGGCTGAGCGTTACTGCGCAGGCTCCAACTGAGCTTGATGACATAGATGTGACGTGGGCAACCTGTTTAAAAGTTGTAAGTCGTCTGGTAGCTGGGCCAAGAGAAATCTCAATCATTCCCAATCAGCAGAGACGGAGAGCATAGGTATATGTAAGGAGATAACATTGGCACAGGCTAATTAACATGTTAAATGTAAGTAATTAAACCTAAACAGCTGATGTATGTCAAAACTGTCTGCATACTTCTCCTGGCAACATGGTGATTTGTCGACTATGCGACGGTAAGTTGCGTGGTTATGACGCAATCGCTTCAGATGTAAAGTTATTTGCTGTCAAAGTGGCGCCAAAATGAATGGCAGTCAATGGGATGCTAACTGCAGGTGATGGCTTCGTAGCATTCAAATGGCGCCATGGGCGCTACGCTTAGAGAGGAGAGGCTTACCCCCTTGGTTCCTCCGCCTTTGCGGCATGGATGTCTGAGCCTCAGCAACCACAGACTCACAGACACTATTGCATTTCTCCGTGCAGATCTTTTTGTTGCACAGTGAGTAGATATGTCATCTATGGGAAATACAGAAGTGTTTTTTTAATTCATTTCCCATCATGTTTAGCAGAGAGCCTGTGAATTAAACAGTTTATAGTGTGAAAGATGTGGAACATTATCCACATAAATGATCAAACATTTATGGAGTATCGGCGGATATAATTATGTTTTTTTCATAAACAATGTCTCAGACGTATGCCAGTAGCTAAGTGAAGTGGAAACTTTATTTAGTAATGTACCTTTGTGCATTTTTCACTTAGAATTTGCCACATTACAGAAAAGACTTTTGGAAGGCCCGCACATTCTCACATCAAGTACATTTTTATAAATGACACCATGTGCGGGAAACCAACCAACGTTTATACATGAGACTCCAGGGGTGTTATTCCAGAGTAAAATTAGCTTTCACGATTCCAAAGTGGTGTCCTTATGAGTCACAAAATGAGTTTACTGCAGTTCTGTTGTTCTATTACATGTTGGCCAATGCAAATGGAGACACACAAAGCCTTTCTTCAAAAGGACAAAAGCGTACATTCTCATTTACAACATTAGAAAGATGTCATGATATCATTGAGCTAATGTTCCGAAGAAATCCCAATTTGCATCTTCTCCTACTCTTCTCCAGATGCAGGTTTGATTGCAGAAATGGAAGAACAGCTGTTACCAAGCCGGCCGTAAAAACTTCATTGAGCCTTGGGGTAATATCAAGCTAGCAAGCGGCCGCGTGTTAAGATTTGAGTGTGCCTTCATCAAATAAGATCAGGAGAAGGAAAATAACAGTACGTGCCTCCTGAATCGTTTCTGTAAAAATGTTTTAGATATTTGTGATTATATTTGGCCAAAATACAGTTCCTGGTGGTGCTCAGGAACACCTTGGTGAAATCAAGCTAAGACCAACAACATAATGGGCTTAAGTTAGCCTGGATGCCAGCCGAAGTCAGCCCCGCCCACAACATTTGAGGTTCGGGCAGTCCGGTCCATTGTGGAGCAACTATGAAAAAGAGCTGTTCAGACCGATCAAATTGTCAGGGCGGACTTTATATGATGATGGACAGATGATCAACAGTAACTGTCAACCACGTCACCGAAGAGCGCTTAGGTTGAATTTGTTTAAAACAAAGACGGATGCCGCTGGAGAATTGATGTGAAGATTCCTCCATTGCATCGGTTATAGAAGATATCAACATTCATTTTAAAATCCTCAACCGGCTTGTCTCAGCTTGACTCAAACCAGTTGATGGTGTTGCTGCAACTCAGCTGTTCAAGTCGCGAAGGCTGGTTTTAGAAGAGACTTTACCTCTAACAGCGGCCGATAGAGAAGTCAGCTGATAAAGTCAGCTATAAACTATATAAATAAAATGATCAATAATCCATTTTATTTCTACGTTACAAACAGCTGTACGAAATGGCAGTTTAGACAGCCTTAACAACCACATAGAAGTGCGATAACGTTGTATGGTGGAGAGAGAGAGTGACTGAAGAGAGGGAGGGCCCAGCGGCGTTAGAACAAAGCAGTGAATCAGAAATAAAACGTGTTTTCACCGATTCATCTCTAGAAATGCAACTGTAGCAAGAATCTTAATATCACTGTTATCCACATTCATATTTACACAAAACAATTTATATATCCAGCTTCAAAAAAGTCTGGAAGTCGGACGTTAAGACGGAAGTGCATTGTAGAAGAGGTTGTCTCGGTCTCGTTGGCGTTGAGTTTTTTTGCGCTGATGGGTGGTAGGTCTATCCAATTGAGCGCAGAGGCCATTTCGGTTGAAACATGCCCCATAATCACAGCCCAATGGACAGTATCAGACTCATATTCTTACTAGAATCTGAGTATGACGACGTCAGGCTAGGTTTTAGTCTCTTTTAAGACAAAAGCATCTACGGCAGGACAATTATTTTATGTGGTTGTGTTCTCATCCTCAAAGGAGATCAAGATGAGATTGATTGAAGAAGTCTTGTTTTGGAAACCAAAATGATTGCCCAAAATACTCTTTGTTTCCAATCAGATGGATGCCAAAGGTCTGTGCTAAAGCTAATGGGGCTATTTGTTAATGAAGCTAATTCCACAGGAAGGGCTGTGGCCAGATCTACAAGATGGACGAAAAAGGAGAAAAGATATCAGATGTAAATTGGGATAGAGTAAAAGGAATTAAGTTCTAAAATATCATTATTCTAAAATAATGATCAAACTGCAGCTCTGTTCTTGTGTGTCCATCCCCATTCATCCTCCCTCCGTTGTCTCCTCTCCTTCAGGGATAACTGATGTCCCTGTTGTGTTGTTTGTTTGGATAGATTGTGTATTCTAGTTGTGTGTCTGGCTAGTTAACATGCAGGGCACCTTGAACCAGGTGGTTCAGGGGCACAGAGCTGTAATTTCTCTCACTGGGAGTCGTGTTTAAGAAAAGAATTGTCAACGAGCGAGAGTCTTAAACGGAGACAGAGGTTTCAGTTTAAAACACAAAGCCACTTTTCATCCACTCCACTTAACTGTGCACCTTTCTTCTTCCCGTACTTATATTGGCGTTGAGGCTGCCTTGAGTTCCATCAGGTATGACATGAATCATGACCCACCCTCTGCTTTACAAGAGAGCTGAGACATCTGCGCTGCCTATCACATGATTGTTTCCGTCCTGTGAGATTAATAACATTATTATACAGTTTATAGCCACGCTGCTGTGACAAAGAACTTCATGATAATGGTAAGGCTTATACGATTCTTTGAAAATTTCATTAGAAAGTTGCATGACATTGGGCACTATAAACCTGCTCTGTCAAAAACTTTATACTCAGGGTAATAAGGTTTTTTTATAAAGATAAATTGAATCCAATTGCAGCTATAATCTCCTTCCACAGCATCCAATGCATTATCAATGCTCTTGCACATGTTGGTATCTTAGTAGCCGATTAGTGTATCTTGAAAAGGGTTATCAGTCCCCCATGGGTACTTCTTCATATCCCACGAGACGTCCTTCTACCACAGAAATCCTACGTGTGATTGGCTGTGTGGGCAGTTGGCATACTTTCCTTGCCTTCCCTTTTTTCGCTTTACTTGCTGTGTTGGAGGTGATGTAGAGTTCATTTTAGGATTACAGATGAGCTCCAGGGCCTGTGGCAGAGCTCGGGTGTTAACAAAAAGAATTATGAATCTTTTGAAATCCTGACAGAAGAGTGGTTGGCGAGGAAAATGTAGAAACGAATTACCGTGCACCGTACACCAAACCTGAGCAGAAGCAAAGCTGCTTCTATTGTCGGTGCCTTGATTTTTAAGGTGTGTGTGTGTGTGTGTGTGTGTGTGTGTGTGTGTGTGTGTGTGTGTGTGTGTGTGTGTGTGTGTGTGTGTGTGTGTGTGTGTGTGAATTCAGACATATGCCTGCAGGTTTCCACCGGACAGGGAGAAATGAAAGCTTTTCACAATGACACTCAATGCATGATGTGCCAATTGTGAATTTGGCATCAATACAGCAGCACATGTTCAGCTTTAGTACTAATGTCTGTTCTTTTTTCCCTTTTTTGTTCACCTCAGTCCCCTCTCTGTGATCAATACAAAACCCTGCCCAGGTTATGTTGTGACATCTTACTTTGGAGTTTTTACAGGATCAGTCTCAGTCAGCTAGCTCAGAATGCTGGCACACATTGCAGCAAATGTAGCCATGTTTTTTTTTTTCTTTCCATCTTCCAGCACTAGTTAAATGTAGCCAAAGCCAATATCTCAGTTATTTGTGGTAGATCAGAAACGCTGCAGGCTGTCCATGCTCTCTTGCTGTGTGTGTGAGCACAAAAGGTAGGATAGTTCAGACACTGTTCTCCCCCATTAGTCATTTCCCAGTGAGTTATTATCAGAAATATGGCTTCTGATCATGAATTATAAGCAGTTCTGTTGAATCAAAATGTTTAATCAGCAATATTTACAGTTTCAAAAAACTGCCTATGCATAAGTGAGAGAACATTTAAAGAAAAGCCAATTTTAAAATCATAACTATTAGGATTTTAGATTATAGAGACATTTATATTTGTCAACTACCAAGTGATGATACATTCAAATGATACATGTTCTTTTGGATTGAAACCACTAATAGATTTGCGTGATTGTATGAGTGTGTGTCCTATTGTCACACTGTCACTGATGAGGGGCCCATGATGCTCTCTGACCTTCCCTCCTGATCTTGTGCTGTCTGGTCACCAGCTGGCTCCAGGGAGAATGTGGCGTGAAGGAGGACACGCACAGCCTGCCTCACACATACCTGACCAAGATTAATGGATATTCATCATTATTCTCTAACAGCAGTCAGGTATGGCCCTGGGCCAGGCCTCTGCCACCAAAATCCACTGAGGTAAAATATGTGATGTTCCCTGCTCAGCAGCAACCTGGCAAGAGTCCCAAAGTACTTTGGAGCTTGTTCAACCTTTATCATAAGCGGCTAACGGTGCAGCATTACAATTCAAATGGATATTCATCAGGGTAGTTTTCTAAAAGCTGAAACTTAAATAACTGACGCTCAGACCCCACATTTATATGGTCCGTCACCTCTGCTTGACAGTCAAGTGGTCTTTGTGTGTGCTATCAGTGGGTTCTCCAAGCAAGCAGTAGGCCCTCAACCTCTTGTTATCCGCCCTAATTGTCTAGAGATGAGGGTCAATGAAGCGGACGGGGGCTGTGGGGGGCGTTGTTACAGTCAGTAGATAAAGAGGTAATTGTAGTGGGGGTGGATTTGGTGGTGGTGGGGGTGCTATATGCCTGCTGCCTCTCCTCATAGGAACATCTGCCTCTGAGGCTGCAACAGATGCAGAGGCACAGAGGGAAAGATGGAGTGCGGCGGTGGGAGTTGATGTATCCTGCCAGGTTGTTGAAGGTGCTTTTTAAATATTAGTTAACATCTTTGCTTTGCTGCTGACAGCTTTACTCTATTGACAAACGCTAGAGAAAAACGCGATCGCAAACGATGTCAATACTCGTATACTTAGTTACTCGTATTGTCTCTACGGAGACTAAAACACACAACCATATTTAAATACATAATTGACTAAATAACTACTATAACTAAGTAAATGTAAAAAACAGACACTCCCTAACAATTAACTATTAAAAAGGCTAACCACATAGCAGGTAAGAATGCAGAAAATCATAGTTAGTAATTAGAGAGCATTGGGTGTGCACTTTTGGCACCTTTTCATGTAAATTGTCTATAATAGGTTGAGAATTGCTATTTGTCAAGAGGGTCATTACACATGGGACATTTAAATAGAATTCCAGTTATTTGATTCTATGTTACCTCAGTTTGGCTTCTGAAGGGCTTAACTTACTGTTGTTGTGTAACCTTGTATCGTTCGCATTCTTTGGTCCAAATATCTACACCTACACTACTTAGTAACGTGGCCTCATTCGTTCAGTCTCTCAGACTGGTGTCTTATCTGTGATGAGGTAGCACTGATAGCCTGTTATTAAATCTGAATGAGCCAATCTTCCTCTTCCAATGAGATTCACCAAATTATTGTTGTGTGTATTGGTTTACCGCTGGACATCTGCTGCTGGGAAATAAATTATGGTTTGCTATAGATTGGCTCCAGTTCCTGCTAGATGTGTTTTAATAACATTAATTTGACTAAAGAACCATAAACAGGCTATATAACAAATGCAGAGTGCATAGCGGGCTGTTTACATTCAATGAAAGAGACCACCACACCAAATTGGGATTTATTTACTTATTTTAATGTGGAAGATGCCTCAATAGGTAGGGCTGTACAATTAATCAGATTTTAATCACAATCATAATTTTGGCTTCCCACAATCAAATTTGCATGATCATGCGATATTTTAAATTTCATTTCATTTCATAGAACGCTCCGGGTTTTTGCAAAGCCAATCTACCGCTCCGTAAACCACTGTCTGATCATGAGCCAGTCAGAGTTGTTCCCTGCACTTTGCAGCTTAGTTTCTAGATGTAGACAGTCACGGAGGACAGAGTAACGTGAGGAAAATTCAACAGATAGCAGTCGGTCATACGTCCATCACAAGGTTTACCAGTTTACTAGTAAACGCAACATTTTGTCCCATCTGTTGTTTTTCAGACAACAGCAGTGACCAGTGCTAGTTAGTGTTGGTTAGCTCACAGGGCTCAAGGGCGCGAGTAATATTTTTCCCAGGTCGCACCGGTACACCTAATGTCCTCGCATCTGCTCCCTCTCCACAAACGAAGCAATGTTGTTTATATGGATATGGTTTAATTTTGCGTTAAATGGCCCATTTCTTCTGTAAAGTCGTGCCTGTGTTGGATCTCTCCTCTGTATATAGTTAAGCATGAGAGGCAAACCTGTATAGTGTGTCCGCTGGTAACTCTGATATCACGGCGGCCACGGCTAAAATCACAGAAGTTTTTGCATGCAACTAACTTCAGTTCGTAGAGTAATGGCGTGTGAGACTGAGCCTGCTGGACCCATTCCTAATGAGCCAGCCGTCACTCTGTGAGTACGTCCATCGCACTCCCCCTCTCTCCCTAGCTCTTTTAATCAGTTATTGTTGAAAACAAGTGAAGGAGCTCTCTCAGAGATACATTTAAAATTAAAAAAAATATATATCCTATGCTATTTATTTCAGAGCTAATTTTCATTTACATGTGTTGTAGCTGTATGTCTAAACAACATACATCTTCAACATAAGAAGAATGTAGCATAATATGGATGTGAAAGCCCTTTCTGCTTTCAAAATAATCGTGCAGCCCTACCTCAATGGAATATTTCTGAATGTCTTTCTCCTCTTTCTAGCTCTGTTATCCTGTATTGTCTGTAGTTTGGGGACATGTTATATAAAAAGGCTCACAGGTTCAAATAGTAAGTATTAGACTTTGGTGTCAGAGGTTCCTCAGATGTTTTTCTTTTGTCTCAGGATCAGCTCCCTGAAGACCTGTTTTATAAATACACATAGCACAGGTATCTGAGCCACACTTCATGCAAACAACTCTGTGACATTCGTTCAGGCTGCAGCACAGAGCACTGCCTTACAGAAGTAACCTTGTCCTTTCTACCTTTTGTCACTGCTTTGTGTTTGGTCAAAAGAGCAGTTTTCAACTCACCTTGAGCTCAGCTGATGTCAAGAACATATTGAGCAGATGAGTCAGCAGCTGTTTTAGAGCCACATTTATCCTGAGATTTACCAGGATGATACACTTGTAAAAGAAACTTTGCTTTTTCTTCCACTCTGTTTCATCATTGCTCTCATGTGTTTCACACAAAGGTCCAGTAAGGATGCAATGTCTTATCTGTTGCTAAAGTCTGGTGTGGACAGTGATCTGCCAGCAGACCACCAGGCCTCTAGCAGTGCTTATCAGCCTGTACCGGTGGCACCGGCCTGGATTTCTCTTTATCTCTTATCTGTAAGGCAGGATGTAGAGCAACACAGACACTGGTCCAACAGCAAGGGCTAAGCAGGATATCGGGAGCAGTGCTTGCCAACAAGCTTACTGTGGAAAAGATAAAAAGATAATTAACTGTGTTACGCTAGTTGATGGGCGTTGTTCAGTGTGTAAACTGAGTTGTATGTGTATGAAAGATGTTTTCAGTTATTTGTTATCTAGGACTTCAAGTTGACAGTTTTTTGGCATCATGTCAGATGAATGTCACTGTATAAAATATGGTATTTGTGGTACAGTGTTTATCTTACAATATGAAGCAGTCAATGTGTAAACACTATGCTTACTGCTGTATTTGCAGCAGGATATCTGATATCATCTGCACAGGTGTTTATGATATTTGTGCCCCGAAAAACTGTTGAGGTTTACCTACAGTAACTCCATGTGGCAGAAAGTACTCTCCAATACACACCAAAAAGTGAGCAAAAAACACATTGGACGCAGTATACCTGCAACGTGCTTAGAAATATCAGAAAACTAGAAAAGTTATTTTTTAATACAGTGAAGAAGGCTGATTTTCTGTTATTGCAATACTTTTTGTTATGTACACAGAGAGAACTGCTCCCAGTGATCTCGTGGTGTATGACAATAAAATAAGTAACGGAATCAGGCAGCATGATGGGAGAAAAACTGGGAATTAGGGCCTTGATTAGGATGACTAGAATTCTAAATTATCAGTGAAGGCAGGCAAAAAGAAACATCTTTCTGTATAATGCACCACAAACTGCAATTTCAACAAACGCTGAACATTATAACTTTGATGAAGGTCAGATGGATAAACGGACGCGTGTATGCCCCTGCATTAGTTTGAGCTAGATGTACCTAATAAAGTGGCAACTGAGTGTGCATATAAGTCAGAAGTAGTTTATTCTCCATATTTATACATTTATTCACTCTGTGAATTATCATATGCTTTTTGTAATGAGTTCCATTTTTGAAAGCACTTTTGAACACCAAATGTGTTTATGACAAGCATTATGGACACTTGTCAGTGATTGAAGGCCATGGCAAGGGTTTGAACTAATTCAAAAAAAAGCTGGGATGTGACCAGGGGAAAGAAAACCCTTTGTGTGTGTCTCTAAGTTGCATGCCTTCTTTTGCCTTTTGGCATGTAAAAACCCGCACTACATTTTGACATTATTCACACTAATAACACAGTGAGCATCTATCTCTGAGGAATGAAAAGAACAAAAGGTGCTGACATTGGCACTGTGTGATGCATGCTGTTGGGATGTTTAGCAGTAGCCACCAAGTGGGTGCACCTAAACACCCCTCAAAAGTACTGTCATTTCATTTATTGAAAACATGCCCTGCCAACATGCCCTCTCAGTTGACCTTTCTGGTGTTGGTGTGAACTTTGATCCATTCTACACATGACTCATTACAGAGCCTGCTACAATTCATGACCTTTTTACAAGATAAATGAGAGGTGCGAAATGTCTACCAACCTTTGGCAATGTTGTGTATAGCCTGTGAGGTTCTACTAAAAAGAATAGAGGTCTGTAACCTATTTAACAAGGCAAATGCTGATTTGCTACTGTATTGCACCTTAGGGGATACAGTTTAAGCTTCCTGTACACAGTCCATTCTGCACTGCAGCAGTGACTCAGATTGAATCAGAGGTTATGTCATGGGCCCTGGTTTACAAGGGTCGCTGTAGGGCTTTGAGATTCAGACATCTGTGTAGTGAAGATTTCTTCCATCATGAGTTTGCAAAACATCTCTTGCAGAGAGCTACAAACCCTTTTGGGAAATGCATGCATACTTCATTCAAGGTTCAATCACCATTAACCAGACCACTTCTCCTTTTTATGTACAGTACATGTCTGCTACGTGACTTATAGGAAGCTCTGTAATCTAATAGCTGTCCTGCATTAACCCAAGCCTCCAGCTGTAGAGCTCCGCTGCTGAATCAGACTGCACAAAGAAAACATGCTTTCCTTTTTAAGTTGAACCTGGCCAGCCAGCCATCAGTTTGCAGCTGAGAATGTTTTCCAAGTTCATCTTCTTTTATTCTTTCAAGCAGGGTTAGTGTTGCAAATCCGAGTGTGTGTTCTCAAAGTCTAACATAATGATCCCAGATTTAAATGATCAAATCCATCCATGATCGCCCATTGCACAGTTCCTGATACAGGATTAAATTTTGTGCAGCCCTCAGGGCACAAATGTCTCTGTAAGCCCTTCCAAGTCCCACAAAAACAATATTGCTGATCCTCGAGACCTCACACACCCACACAATGCACCATGAGCCACAGAGGGAGAGTGTTGGATATAACCGCTGCAGTTTGCTGTGGGATAGATTAGTGTATGCACAATTAAAATGGGTCAGTACGCCAGGCACTGCCAGTAAGGTATTTTTATTGTTGGGAGTATCCCATTGGATTAGCCCTCTGTTGTATTCTCCCTGATACATTCTTTTGCTGCAGAATGAAAGGCCAGACTGGGTAGGGAATAAAACTCTCCTTTTGATGGTGCAGCATTTTTTATGGCCTATTAACTTGGCTAATCATGGAGAAATAAAGGAACATTTGACAGGAACGCATGGTAGCAGGAGGGTGATGAGTAAGGATATGGGGTGGTGTAGAAAATTCAACATCAAGAATAGACACAGTTTTACAAGTACTCTACACTGCACTGTGTCCGTGCCTGTCTGCACTTGTACACGCGACTGCCACCATTTGTGTGTTAATCAGAGTATATGGGAGGGAGTCATTACAGCTAATACCTATAAAAGTCCTATTCATGCCTCCTCCTTACCCAGAGTGCCCTCATGTGATAAACCTGTGGCTTATCGTCACCTTGAAAACATAAAGCTCTCATTGCTCTGACAAGGGCTTTTAAAAAGGAGCCGAGGGTAGCAGGGGCCTGAATCATGTCGCTTCACAAATAATCTGTTGCTGGAGGGCTGCCGCTGTCAGTGGCGCTCTGTTAGACGGTTGAAGCGAGGGAATGAGAAAGTGAAAGATGGGGAGGCGATTGGAGTCTGTGGCTGCCCATTCCTTAATTCAGCCATTTGAATGCAAAGCTGTCATTGATCTGATTGCCGGTGTGCAACTACATTGCCAAAGTGAGATTTGCCACCTTCTCCACTTGACAGGGAGTCTTGAATGGAACGGCACACACCACACATCTACCTTCTGACTTAGTTACTGCTGTTTGCCTTGCAGTTTCTCTTTTTTTCTAGTGGTTGCTGAATCCTTAGTGTTTAAAAAATGGCAACCTTTGAGGATTCTCCATTAAAGCACCTGAGAACTTGGTTTGTATGTATTTCACTTTAAGGTTGAAGAGATCAGTTTTAGCTGTCAGTGGTTTAAGTTTAACTCACTTTGCTGCAGTAAATACACAGTAAATTACATTTGACTGATATTGCAATGTAACAGGATTCACGGTATTGGAGGACATTTTAATTTTTGCATCATCATTCTCATTTACATTAAAAAAATATATATGAAAATGATCATGCTGAGATGTTTTGCGAGGATCTGTACCAGATCTGCGAAATACAACTTGTAGGTCAGACATCTCTGCAGTTCCACATTTATTACACATTTTTTGCATTTTTAACAAATATTGCGCCTCCTGTGATTTGGATGTTGTACTCAATATTGAGATTTTGATACAATTCTGATTAATTGTTGTATGCCCTTGTATTAAGTTAACATTTTTAAATAATTGTGATAAACCACTATCAAAAGTAAAGATAAAAAAATAAGTTAGAAATTAATAACCATTAACATGCAGCATTCTAATATTTTTCTTATATGTGGGTGTGGTTTGATCAAATTTGAGTAATAGTGGGTTCTCTTAGGCAACGTGAGGAATATAATAATCAGCTTCTGATTTTTATATTGTTAAATTGCAAGACCAATTTCTTACAATTCCTTTTGGAGGCCTTTTAAACAGTTGAGGCTAGTTAAAATCCATATATCATGGAGTCCTATTGTGTAGTAGGATATTACTTTGCTCTCTGCTCTAGGCCTGTTGTCCTTTTTCACTAGGGGTAGGGCCTTCTATACTTCAGACTACATAAAGGTTCTCCATCATGACATCCTGTTCAGAATAGCTGTCTTTCACTGTCAGCGTCTGTCAAACAGACAGGAGCGCTAGATTGAGCTTTAAGCCTTTCTGACAGCAAGTGTCTTCTGCTCTCCTCTCACTCCTAACCAGCCCTCCGTACCACCTCACACTAAACCAAAGGCTGTGTGGGTAGAGGTGTGAGATGGGATACAGACCCTTATTGCAGTCCTATTTAGAGTAGGATGCCCCACCCCTCCCCCCACTTTCTCTTAGACAGATCCAATATTCCTAGGATCCTAAAACCTCTCGCTCTCTCCACTTGTTCTATTCTAACTCCTAATCAGTACCGCCCATATACTAACTGCCCTGCAAAAAAAATAATAGAAAAAGAAAATCTGAAAATAACACAATTCAGCAGTTCTGTAGAAGCCTATAAACTTTTTTGCTACATTTTTTGCCATCTATCTAGGTATAATTTCTCATTCAATCCAAATGAAACATTGGAGTATTGTAAACTTAAACCCCATCCCTGTTGGTATTTAATTGATTAAGAAATTGCAACACATCAGATTCTGTGTTGCAATTTTTCAAATTAAAAAATGCATGATTACAAGCTCCCAAGTTGAATACAAGGACTCTATCAAGAGGCCAACTACCCACAAGTACTTATTTTTTTACTGCTTACTAGAACCGAGGGGATGACAGTTATTGCCATGCTTATATTTCAGAGCTCCTTGGTGATGTAATGAGTGTAGCCTTTTGCCGAGAGTGAAATCTGTGCAGTGCTGAGATTTGCCATGGAATGTACAGAGGCAGGCAAAGGCGTATTGGTCTGGAGGGCTGCTGACAGACAGATTGATGTAGTGCTCACTCCTTTGAGAGATGATGAATGACTTTCTATGTAGTTTAGAAAGTGGGAGAAACTTTGGCCCCAGAGAGTGGAATACGACTTCAGGTGGCAAAAAGCGGAAGAGTGGGACAGTTCTAGTTTTACTTACAGTAAGGTGATCTTATGAAACCCTCAGTTTAACATAACAGTGGGCAATCCTTGGCAAGAAATGGAAACTTCCCTTGTTTTGTGGTTTACTCATTCACTGTGTCACGATCCCCAAAGAGTGGAATGAGTCCTATCTCACGTTGTTCTAAGTTACACTTGTTGGCTGAAATGCAACCTCTGGAACCACGAGGGAGTGTTTGTCTCTATCATACTAAACACCCACTTACTTGTGTGGGATTGATGAAAGACACATACAGATTGAGAGGTCAGCATGTGTAGGTAGGTCTGCAGTCACAGGGCCTGAAGCAAAGGGTGCTCTTTTCTTTTTTGCGTTATATAATCTGTAATTTTTTTTCTTTCCGTGTTTCTCTTAAGCTTAACTAAACTTAACTGGTTTGACTGGTAGCTTTATCCATCAGAAGCGCACAGCATGCCTTGTTTCTATTTGTTAGTGGTCAAACTCAACCCCAGCTCCGCTAATACAACCCTGCAGCATTCTGTTTGGCTTTCTATGTAACTGCACTTTTATCGCTCTGCTGCTTCCCTATAATACATTTTGTTGACCTTGTACCCAAACTCAATGGGTGGTTTTTGATTATCCATGCAGCACTTTTAATATGCAAACATTACACGAAAGCAACTGGAGAGCAGATTATGATTCAGGGGATCTTGTAGACAGATGCCGTGGAACCCTGTGATGTTCGGCTGATTAACGTCATGGATTGCTGTGCTCATGCTGCTCACTATGTAGGTCAGGCGAATTAAATCAAGAGTTTTTCACTTAGACATATTGGTGCCTGCACACAGCTTTACCAGCATGTTGCATGCAAACAGTAAAGTGCATGTCAAGAAGTCTTCACATGACTTGACTCTGAACTGACATGACACGAATATGACGACGATGATGTTCCATACATGCTTAATGCTGTCAGACCTGGTTATTTAGTCACTTCTAAACTTGCTGGAACATACAAGTGAACTCCAGCATGTGGCCGTGAGGAAAAATAAATAAATACATTTGGGAACTTGCATGCGGTTTTATATTTTTGTGTCAATTTATTTAATAATAATAATACATTTTATTTGTAATGCACTTTACATTTAAACAAATCTCAAAGTGCTAACCACATTACCTTCCAATCATATGAGAGGAACTCTAACGCAGAGCTTAAAATACTCTGGCCTGGTGCCCGATTTCTGTGGTATGACTATTTTAGAAAAATAAATACATTTAAAAAGTTCCCATGGGATTTGTTTTTGATGCACTAGGTTCAGCTAATCATCGAACTTCCACGAGTTCTAGCCAATCAGATGCAAAGTAGGGTGGATCCTTGCCAAAAAGCAAGAATGTGTGGTCTCCGTGGTAACGCGGCTAAAAAAATGTAGATACTGACTGTACACGATCCGTTCTGCCTGCACGATATGTCCTGCGCATGCGCAGATGATAATCATGATGTACGAGCATTTACCACACTGCAAAATCTATTCCCATAGACGGTTAAAGAAAGTCTTTTCCACAGTAGTGGTCTGCCACATTAGTTTAGCTAATTCAACTAACCACTAGCTGAGACAGCATGTAAAAGACCCTCAAAACGGAAAATAACCATTAAAATGTATAACAGCTGTTACGTCAGTTCTATACGGAGCCCCTAAGGGGACATGACCAAAAAAAAATCTACAGTTTATCTTCATGTGCTCACGTGAAAGTTTCACGTGAGCACATCAAGTTTATATTGATGCCATATATTGATGTAGCCTAGCTGGGCCATAATGGAGACAGTGACAGCTAGAGAATGACTACAGTACAGGAGTCAGTTGCACTACATTTTAATCTAGGTCTTCATTATAAGGACATTGCTGCTTTGCTGGCAAGTTGTCACCATTATTATTATTCCAACACAAGGATTCAGCTATTTGGATCAGGCAATTACTTTCATTTATGAACAGTTACAAACATCTGGCCAACTCACGGATATAGGTTGATATACGCAAAATGCAAGGAGAATGGATTAAAAATAAGGGAAGAGGGTGTTTGATTAATTATACGAGAACTGAACGGGACATTCTAAAACGCTTAACGTGAACGTGGTTTATGAAACTAAACAATTATCAATGATTACCAGATTTATCTCTTATAATGCTCCTCATAACCACTGAAAACTGTCAAAATCTAACCCAAAGTCTAATTATTATGGACGTTATCTGACGTTTCTGCTTCAGATTTTCAGCAGCAGTGGAGCGGCTGTGGATTGACTCCCAACGGTTCTCATGAGCTTAAAGTCCAAACGTGAAAAAGCTTAACGTGGTTTAATGTACCTAAACAACAATCAAGGATCACCAAATGTCTCTCTCATATTGGTCCTCATAACCTATACCTATTTTTTGACAGTTTTACATATAAAACTGTCAAAAAAATCTCACCAAAGTCCAATTATAATGGATGTTATTCTGCTTTCAATGGTTATGATGAGAAGCAATATGAGAGAAATCTGGTAATCATTCGTTGTTTAGGTAGCATTAAACCACATTAAGCGTTTTAGAATGTCCCACTCTTATGACAAATGAAGCCTTTTGGCATCTATAAACTCATATTTAGCCACCATCCTTTCTAACCGGAGTTCTTTGCTGCAGTGCTGCTGACTGTGGCACTGGCACTGTTCATAACAGCGCAAAATGGGTTTCAAAGTGGCACACATAAAAATAAATCTAAGGTTTATTTTTGTGTGCTCACACGAAACGTTCATGTGCAAACGCAAAACCTTTTCATGACATGAAAGTTTCACGTGAGTACATGAAAGCTTTGTGCATAAAACTAAACAGAACATCTAAACTTTAGATTTTTTTATTCATGTCCCCTTAGTGGCTCCGTTGTTCTACTTTACTTGCTTGTTTAAAATACAATCACTCAATACTTGTCTTTATTATTACTGTAAAGTCTTGACCGTCCGTGTTTTGTGATAAAAACAATATGTGTGTGTCCACGTTCATATTGTCATCAACGATGGCCACTGTGTAAAATATATCTAAAGCCCAAACTGCCTCGACAAAGCTGTCTTTCTGGAATCAGCATGGCAGTTATTTAAACATAACGGCCTTGTCCCAGAGTTTAGACGTCTAGCTATATGAAAAGAGAAACAAAGCAAAGTTTTTAATAAATGTACATGAAGCAACTAATGTCAACATGGACAAAATCATGAATGTACTAATTCGCTTTTTTGGTAATGACCTGGCCAAAGTAACAACTTCTGAAAGACAACCTCTAGAAAGTTTTGTTTTCACAATGATTCAATGTAGGATTATGATAATCTACATTGACTCTAAATTGGATATATATCTGGAAGAAGTAAAAATGTATCCAAAACTTTTTACTTCTTAAAGTATGACTTTTATTATTGTTTAATGTAAAAAGGACTTTAACCGTTTTTGCCAGACTTTAATGAGTGCATATCGAAACATTACACTGTGGACCCCCATCCCCTTAAAAAAAAAAAAAGTTTCAGACTCAGGATTTCTTTTCACTTTAAGCCCTGGATGAAATTTGTAAAGGCAGTCTGATCAATTTGTGCATATTGCCAATGGCAATAATGCCATTTTTTTGTCTGAGAGTTTGTTGTGTTCTTTAGTCGTCGTTGCCTGAGGCCTGTCTGTACTGCTAGTGTAGAACCAGCGTATTAGGCACCGTGTCATCAAGGAGATGGATGGACAGTGGCTGTTGGGTTGGCTCTCTGATAGCGCTATAGTTTCACAGGCGGCTCTTTCAACAGGGTAGACACGCCAGCAGCGGGGAGAATGGATGGGGTTGGATGAAGGGGGAGAGTCTGGATTAATGAGGGGCGTCTGGTGACTGATGGGGCGACATCAGTAGACGGCTGTTTCAATTTCAGCCTCCCACTCCCTATCCTGTCTGTTATTCATCAGGCAAAACTACAGAAACTATTCTTGCTCCTCTACTCAAACCAATTGTCATGTTTTTGGGTTGTTCTCTTGTTTTCTGTCAGGAGCCAAGCAATAAATCTCTCTCCCTATGCGGCCTCTGGACCTTTCAGCAATTATATTCTTACTTTAATGACTACAAAATGTCTTTACTTGTGAAATTAGCTTTGGTTTAGTCTTTTCTATTAAGCTGTAAGCATGAGAACTACCAGTTTTTCATCAAGTGTAAGCTGACACAAATGCCTCCCACTCCAGCTAACCAGTCCCCTGATGTCAGGTCATAAATTGTGGCCTCCGTTCCCTTCGGGTCCAACTCATTGCCCCCTCTCTCCTTCCTCATCCCATCCAACCTACCCAGTGGGACCATTATAATCAGTAGGATGGTGCTGCCTCCACACTGAAGGGGGGCACCGTGAAGAGCAGAAGAAGGAGAGAGGGGAGGATGGCATGAGGAGAGAGGGAATGAGAGGAGATGTGAGGAGAGGGGGAAGGGACACAAGGAGAACATTAACTATTTATGGGTCTACTCCCATGGCTAATGGGAATAACATCTGTTTTAATTATTGATAACTTAACCGGCTGTCTTTATAAGCATCTCCTCTGGGGACTGAACTGCCTGACAGATGTATTCCGTTGTTGTTGTTGTTGTTGTTGTTGTTTTACGTATGATATGGAAGTACATATAGATTGGTCTAAGGCATTCAACAGATAATATTTTGGTTGGAAGTGATGGTCTCTAAATTAATAATTTCTTCCTTCCTGAATTATTGCCATGACTTCATTTAATTCCACATTTTATGCAATGGATTATGGAGAGAGACGCAGCGAGATGAAGTAAAGAAACAAAATCAGGTTTTCTACCATTGTGTGTCCTGCCTGGGGCTTGTGTGGATAGGAAATCTTTAAGGTAATCTAACTGTACTGGTTTTTGCAAGCAAAATATGACCATTGGCAGATGTTACAAACTCGAAATAGCACACCATCTAGATGGATAAATCTTTGGAAAACGAACCAGTGCACCTCCATAGGAAGAATGTCTATGCTAGATTTTTTTTAAAACAGAAAGTCTTTATCTTTCAAGGGAACAGATTTTATGTTAGCTGAAACTTGGCCGGCTTGTATTTCAGCGTTTCTCTTGCCAGTTATCTCTTGAGTCTTGCTGTACTCAGATTTGTTGCCAACTGGCATTCAGTCAGCTCCATTGTGAGAAGGTATTGGTGTAGCAGATGGCACTGAAAAAGCTTGAGGTATCTTCAGAAAACAGAGGTCCTGGCTTCGTTGCCAGTCTGAAGAAGATTATTTTCACTCCAGATGAACTTGAGACTCTGTGTGTTCATGTCATGCATTGCGGTGTGAATGGTCTGTATGCTATGTGTGAGGATGTGTACAAGTTCAAGTCCCTATATTTATAAATGGAGTTGCTCTGAATCAGTGATCTCTCTTTCTACATTCTTGTAATGGGCCCTCAGAGAGTTGCTTTTGAAAGGCAGAAGAAGACACAGACAGTTATCAGTACTTGCCTTCTGCTAGCCATCATTAACATCACCCCAACCAGACATTTATCACCTTCCATTGCTGGACTTTAATGATAAATGTCTGAATTAGGCAATCTAATAAAAGACACAAAAAGCATGATTTTTGTTTTACATTAAACTTCAATGTCCTGTATATTAGAATATCTTGAGCTGTCCAGCCATGTCCATGTTCAGATGTGCTGATGCATGTGCGCTAAGCTGAGGTTGCGCCTTCTTATTGGCAAAGATGTAGACGTCCTTAAGGATCAGTCTCTCCTCTCTGAATTACAGTCTGGTCTTTTCTAGACGAGCCCTCTGATTAATGGGCCCTATTAAATGCCGTCTGCTGGACGTGGATTGCAGGAGGAGGCGGAGAAGACAAGTTGTGGGGATGGGCAAGGGCTCATCTTGCCTCTGATGGATGGTCTTAGAAATGGTCCTTACCGCATGTGTCATACAGCATCTGGAGATTTATTGATGTGCTACAGGGGAGCCAGCACTGTTACAGCAGGTTTCATCAAAAAGTGAGAGAGAGGGAAATAGGAATAGGAAAGACAGCGTGTCAAAGTCGAGGAAGGTACCTCTGAATTCAGGTGCACCGGAAGTAAAAAGGATAATAGAAGAGACAGTCGGTAAACTCAGCCAGGCAGTGAACAAGTATGTTAATACACTAAGTGACAAATACTAATAGGGTGATGAGTGGATCTAAATTAAGAGAAGTGGCCTGGTATCTTTTACTGAGGTGTTATCTTACTAACAGTGTATTATCGTCCTCATTAGAGCATGTCCCATGGTAAATTATTGATCAGCTATGCAGAGATAAGTATCTCACCAAAGGCGTCACGCTGAGCCTTGAGGGTCAACACTTCTCCCTGCTGGGCAATGAGACAAACACACACACACACACACACACACACACACACACAGCTAATCATTGTTTACTCTCACACCATCATGTGTCGGTCCCAGTGTTAATGTATTTTTAACAGGCTTACTGAATGTCCCTGACTACTGTTTAGTGTAATAGAATGCTAAACTTCAGAGACTATGTGGTTTATTAGCACACTAATGGCTGTCGATGTCAAAATTGTGTTAGAAGTGCTATAATGGAATAATGCTTCCCTCAATTTCTTTTTGGTTTGCTGACAAAGGAAAAAGGGAGTTCTCTTGCTCAATCTCGGATATATATATTTTTTAACTTCTCATTCTATTGTTGGCATGTGCCCAATAACTGTATATAAGCAGACAATAGTATATGTGATCTGTGTTTGGTCCCTTGTTTGTGTTTAGTGAATTATTACCGGCATTGCCTAATATCCTGTAATTGTCAGTGTTGAATTCTGCCATGGGCCAACACATTATACATCCCAGTGTTATGAAATGGTGTCACATAAAACTGTGTGTCTGGGGCCACCAAGCTGAAAGCATTGGACTTTTGCACCATGACATTCTACCTCATCTTTCCAAGCAGATACCAAGTAGCAATCAGATAACACAAGGCCAGAGATTACTGTTGCACCTAAAACGGAACCCTGAATGTAACTGATAGCAGAAGCACTGCCATTTCTAATGGCATTGACAGAGAAACTGTATTCAATGTGGATTGATCATATCTGTCAGAAGCCAGATCCACTTAATAATGTCAGTATTGGGACAGATACTGATCGGGTGGATCAGATCGTTGCATCCTCCTGAATTTCCTTCATTCCTTCTACCATTGTTCTTTTAAATACTGCTGATGGCAACAACCTGTAACATGTATGTATTTACTTAAGTTGGATTTATTGTTGGATATTTATTTTCATTAAGCCTTTTTTTTGGCAACCTGTATGTGCTGACTGCTCTCGCCTGGGTTACCCATTTGTTGACCTGCTGCTACTGACTGTTGTTAGTTGATTGGGTAATTGCTATAGTGTTTTTTATATATTTTCTTGTCTGCTTTTATGACTGGTTGACTGCAGTATTGATTTGCCTTTTTTTGATGAACAATGTTGTCTGAATTTAACAAACCTCTGGCATTATTGATCCACCTGCTTTAGATTTTTCTGGAATGTGTTTCCACATTGCAGTATCACTAACACCAAGTCTCAGACCGGTGTGTGTGTGTGGATGTGTACATACACAATCATACTATAGCAGCGTGACCAGGTCAGGGTCTCTCGGCACATTAGCTCTCTCCTCTTAGTGGGGCAGACAGATAACAAGATATGGAACATGATGAATCCAACTATTCCCGAGGTCATTTACTCTGGCTTTGTTCCCTGCCTTTATTCCCTCTGCATGAACTGGATTGTCATCACTCTACATTTGTGTCTGGTTTTATAGCATCTTGATTGAACTCAAGAGTAGACTCAAGGTTAAATGCACTTTTCAACAAATCCTTGTTCTTTGTAGTATAACATAGGCAGAACCTTTTTTTATTAGTGCTTGATAAATGCATGCTGTTGATCTAGTGGATGAAAAGGATGGGGGCTCATCCTCAGCTTGAATATGCGTTGTTCTATTCAGAGGAACATTTTTGTTTGTATTGTAGTAAAGTAGCTTCTCAATAAACTGCTACATACATTGTGGCAGTAAAAAGTGCTGGTCTATGTCCTCGAGAGGAAACAAAGGGAACGCTTGCTTGGTAAGTTGTGATATAATTGAGTGTGCAGTCATTGATTTTCTTGTCTCTCCTCTCTTGCAGGTAAGTGGATGTGTTTTGCCGCAAGGGGTCCGAGGGGCTGTGGGGTGGTAAGTGCGGAATCATTTAGAACACCGAGCCATTTTTCAACACAGGACATGCTCCCACTACTCTTTATACCCAGACATGCTGAAGGGACTGCTGCTCCGCTAGACACCATATATTGTTTTTGCTTTTTTCTTTCCATTGGAAAACTTTAGTGTCCTCTTGGAGCATAACATAAAGAATGGATATCTGTTAAGGTGAAAAGGTGACGTATGTAGAATGGATTCTATAGTCTTCACTGTATTTAAAGTCAAGTTCAATCAGTTCAATCAAATATAAGCAGCTGATGGATTCTTCTGCTTGTCAGTAGCATCTATCAATGTTTGTATCCTTGTCTTTTTAAAAATGTTCAGCACTAAACAAAAGTAGTGCATGGAGTTACTCTCAGTGGTTACATTAACTTGCAGTCCATAGCAAAACACTTGCATCCCCGTAATGACTCCCCATGGCACATTGACAAAACATCTTTTACAGAACAATAACATGAGTTGCATGCATTTAAAATTGTTGTTCTATATTCAATAAAATGTCTTCACTGCTCCCCTTCAGAATACTTAAAATACTGCAATTATTCCCCCTCTAGCTCTACCGGGCTCTCTCGCTCTCTCTCGGGATTAACCTCTGCCCACTAAGAAAAAACTCTTAAAGGCCTAAACCGGAAAGCTGAACAAAGCTAATGACTGTTCAGCCAGCGTCTCTCGCTCTGTGAGTGACACAGAGATAAAGCACACCACAAAGTGAAAGTGAAATAATTGTTTAACAGACAACCTGACAAGCAAGACAAAGGCAGTAGTGGGCCAAATAAGACCTCTTCCCTTTGATTATGCAAAGCAGTTTTCCTCCATCCATCACACAGTGCATTGTGGATAGTCATTACTGTAGATCAGTTTGATTGGCCAGAGACGTACGCTTTTGTCGGATTGGATTTGTCCATTCGGCTACAGGCATATGGGTATTTGTGCCAGCAAAGTTCATTGGAGGGTGTTTGTAAAGTATGTTGCTGACAGCTGCTACTGTACAGCTCCATTTACTTTATTCACAACAACAGATAATTGGACTCAACCCATGTGTCCTAATATAGACTTTACGACCCATTGCCTGGACACTGTGTACCACTGTGCAAGAAGAGGCTTTGTGAGCTGTGGTATGCCTGGGGATGATGTCCTACCCATAGATAAAGGACTCAAAAATAAATGGTGCTGGGCGTGGATAGAAGAAGTAGGTAGAGACGCAGAGCCTTTTGGAAGTTGGTGCCAGAAACTGAGAGAGCCTGGTGCTTGTTTCTGCATGTTTTGCTCGAGGACGCGACTATATGCCAGCAGCGGTAAGAAAGTGATGGCTTGTCATGAGGTAGACCCCGGACATAGAGGGGGGGGGAAATAAAATGTAAAATAAAATAAATGTAAAATAAATAAATGAAAAATTATAGTTTTTAATTTTAACCCCTGTTGGTGTGGATTAAATACCATATACCATAGAGGAGATTACAGTTAAATGCAATGGATGATTTGTGTCTAATGATCATAAATCGAGCAGATATTCTGTCTCTGGGTGAACATAGATGGAACAAAAGTCAAAGAACAAAGTCAACATCAGCCAAAAAGTAGTTGTTTATTTTGTAGAAATCCATTGCTGTCATCTCCCAAGAGTTTACAGCGCAAGTTCTACAAAAGGCCAACCACACTGCAGGTACAAGCAGACAAGGAGAGAGGCTGGCGGAAAAAACACACATGTCCCGCTATATTTGAAAAGGTCACACTGTAGACACATCTCCACATGTGCGTGGCCCTGCATCTGTTAGGCTCAGCTTGCCTCCTCACCACTCATGTCCATCCAACACACGGCCATAACATGACGACGGACAGCAAGAAAGCTATGGAATTGGTTATGTAGATAGAAGGAAGATTTCTGGGACTTTATTTAAGCCTCTTTACTTAGGTTAAAATACTCATCTTGTGGCCTAGCATGCGTCTAGGATGGTTTCTCCACATGGGATGAGTGCTATTCCGTGTGTATGCATTCATTCTTGCCTTCATCCAAGTCACATGCGTGCAAGGAGGTGAAAGGCCAGATGAGAGGGATGCACTACCTCTTGAAAAGAAATTCAGAGAGACACACAGGGTTTCCAGTGGTCAAGTTGCTCCCAGAACAATCAAAATATTATTTTTGTGAAACTACATTTTCTCTGGCAGAAGCATCAATTATCCAATTAGTTTTCATGTCTTGTGGAAAAAACAGCAATCAGCTCGATGTTGTTTTGAACTCTAGCATATCAAATATTTTCTGATGAAGGTCAGGATAACTACTGTAGCGATGGAATGTGGTTTTCCAAATTGATAAATCAGTAATTAAAATGAGCATTTCCATTTTGAGCACAGGGGTAGTAACGTTTAATTTTAGTTTTTGACCTTTTTTAAATTGATTTCTTCCCTGTGGTTGTGCAGGTGTCGTAAATATCAGGATGTTCAGAGAAACAATTAACCTTCATGCAAAATGATTTACATATTTTAATTTGCGTCATTGATTTTAAAAGTATCTCATTATCAGGGGCTGAAAATGGCTTCTTTTTGATCCGATTTGTATTCCTCAAACGGAAATACAATTATTTGTTTGCATATTTATCCTTATGGTAAGCGTATCTCAGTGTTTAATTAAATAGTTTTTGCTGTCAAAATATCTCATAAATAAATCAACAAGTGGCACAGATCAGCCCAAGTGAAACTCCGATCTGGGACAGTTAATAATCAGTTTGTGCTCTCCAAAGCCTCAGCCAGAAATATCAGACACAGAAGTGCCTCTGTGTTTCCTTCTCACAACATTCAAATCCAGATTTTTAAATCACTTGTCTGTGATCCCCTCTCGGTAATTTTGTTTGCTGTAAACACACACATACACACACTTTTGCACATGATACTTGCATGGTGCGTGGATTGGGAGTTAGTTTGTTCACTGTGCAGAACACAAACACACTACTGAGAGGCCATGCGTCCTAAATTAGACCTTGCAGATTCACTGACATTCCAACTGTAAACAACTCTCCTTCGGACACCGTTTGCATGCATGCAATGTCTCAAATGTCTTCCCAAGGTCTCTGCTGTGCTAATCTTAGCCCTGTTAGAGATTATGTGCTTCTCTAATCAAAAGTCTTTTTGTCTTTATTCTCATGCGATCCAATGGCTTTTATCTCTGTAATCAATTGCAGTATATGTAAACTAGTGCGTTGTGTGCAAAAGCTGTCATGAAGGAAAATCAGGATTCAAAGAGGAGACAAAGCCCTGTGTCTGACGATACATTCCTGGAATCTCAAAAGCGTGCCAGTGAGGAATGTGTCAGAATGCGTGTATCATGTTCAGATTGCCTGTAGCTGACACGACAGTCCACTAAGCCTCTTAAGCTGCCCCTCCACCACAACTGTGTTGTGTTGACATAGTCTCTGACAGGCTGCTGCACTGCACCACCGTTGACAAGCAACACGATAACACAGTTTGCAACCAATAACAATAAAGTTGTATTTTATTCTTGCTGGGTGTCTGTGTAGACTTTTATTCATCGCTGTTGAGCTTCAGATGTTTGAAAGAAAGTACAGAAAGTGTGGAGGTGGACTTGAGGAGAATATTGCCAAGATGACCCTAAAGCTTTGTGTCCTCCAGCTGTAGGACATCTTTCAGCTCTTTTAGGTTCCTCCATATTCAATAGACAGTTGGAAGAGAATATAAGGTGGTAGATGTCGGTGTTTGTTTACCTCTGTGAGAGAGACATTAAAGTGTACCTTGATATCTGTGGAAAGACAGGTGATAAAAGAAGTAGGGTGGTTGGGAAAAACAGACTTTCATGAGAAAAAAAATGTGTGTGTATATATAATCTGTCTGTCTGTCTGTCTGTCTGTCTGTCTGTCTGTCTGTCTGTCTGTCTGTCTGTCTGTCTGTCTGTCGAGAGATCATGTACACGTGGAAAGGATGAAGGGTTATGTTTGTATTCTTTCATATTTGAGAGATGATCGAGTCAGCAGCTTGTTAGATGTACCTGAAGGTGTAGAAGATAAAGTCTGTCTGTCTTGATGCATTCAGAGTCCAAAACTGATAAGCCCTTAGCTTAAAGCTTTATTGTAATGTTTCATAAAAAACATTAAAGAATTATACCCCAGTTGTTATTGTCTTGAACATCACATGTATTAATAAAAATAAAAAGCGTTACAAATATACTTAAAAGGTAGTTTTCTGCTCCTATTTGTTCCATCATTTCCTATACTAAACACTATTCATTATGAATTCAGCTCATATTTTAGCAGGCTAACATTTATAAGTTTTGCACCCTGTTTGCCTTACAAACATAATATTTCATGTTCTGATCACAATGCACATCAGCCCAAACAATGGCTGCTTTTATGCTGCTGGAAGTTCTCTTTGAAACAGTGCAGCACTTTTAATGTTCCATCACACTCCTCCACACAGATGGAGATACTTTGATAATCAGAATCAGCTTTATTGGCCAGGTATGAAGACTCATATGAGGAATTTTTTCTTTGGAGCATAGTTGCTCACAATGTGCTTACACAACAATATATACCTGAGTATAATGATACCAATGATAACGATATAGATTGAAGCTTTTGCTGTAATTGTGCCATTATTCCATCTGCAGTTATTTCTCATTATGGCACTCATTCAGAAAACCTCATTAGTGATTCAAGGTGTGCAGTTTTCCAGATAAATCCACAGTCTGCTCTGCTTTCACATAATTGCGAAGGCACAGGTGTGTCTGTGTGCATCTATCTGCATGTGTTGCACGGGCCCACATCCACTGGCCATGTCAAGACCAAAAACATTCACTTTAGTCACACATGGCTTGGATTTACCCTGGTGCACAGAACTGTCTTTGCATTGCAGCGATGTTTTAAACTGGGAATTTTAATTAAACCTCACGCAGGGAGACAAAAAACAGCAGAAAACCACAATAGCTGTTGACTAAATGAACATTCAGAGATTGTCCCATCATGATTCTGCATTTTTGTCAAATCTTTGCCATGGTGGAGAGGTTGGCTTGGTATTGTCATTTCCCATCAGACCTGTGGTGTATCAATTAATTTGGCTTAGTTTGTTAAATACCGACTGTCTGTTTGGTAAACTTGTTGAATGTAACTGTGCCCAGCCGTCCCTCATACTGCTCTCTACAGTTGTTAGTAGCACAGACCACCTTTGCTGCGGGCCACCATTCAAGCACAACAACCATGTAATATGGTTTGGTTACTTGTCATGCATCACTAAAAATAACTTGTGATCATCTTCAGTGGAAGGACATCTCAGGAAGAACATTTGATGTGACTTAAATGAAATCAGCATAACAGCAACATTAGCATTTGCATATCTTACACCTGTCCAAACTGACAAAATTGTCAAGATCACATGAGGTGCAGTGTTGTCGGAATGTAAATATTAAATTAGGGAGATCCTCACGGCCTTTTTTAGACAAAGATGATGGCAGAGAAAGAGGTATTTGTGCCGTGATGAAAATCTTTCTTATGGTAATTAGATGACGCGGTGGATGACAGCTATTGGCTGTGGCAGTGAAGAGTGCTCTTCAAGAGCCAATGGCTTTTGTTATCAATGGCTGGCAGCTGGAAAACCCATAAAGAAATAGAAGCCTTCAAGAGGCACTGGGCCTTGAAACTGATTTTATGTGGGACTCATTTTGCCAGCCAGGGTGGAAGAAGAGAGAAATGTGGTTGTCTGCAAAATGGCCTCAAGAGCACCACTAAATATCCTGAGGAGAAATGGGAGTCATTACAAGTAGCTCATTTAGAGTGGGATCATCAGTTTTTGAATGTTATTTTTGGCTTGATCCTGGGTTTCTCAGCGTTTAATGCTGCATATAATATGTTATATTGAAAGACTGGACAAAGTAATGAGGTTTTGCTATATTTAGTGCCTCTTTCCATTGAAGGTTAACTGGTAAATCTCAGAGGGGATTTGGTTGGTTTATCACTGTGTGTATTCATTTGTCAAATGCTAGTAAGCACTGTGTCACTCTGCTGCTGTTTGTATTTATTTAATTATCTCTGTCTGCTAAATGCATTAACTATCACCTTTGCACAGCTGCTACACTCAAAGCCTTTAGAGCTTGTACTCTCTACCTCAGTGACTTGAGAGACCGTTTCACGTTTACATTTGAGTCTGTTTAATAAAGTGCATTTGTTTGTATGTGTGTGTGTGTGTGTGTGTGTTGTTTGTTGGCAAAAATCTACTCAATTTGCAGTGCCAGAATCCTGCCTGCAAATAAAATACTATGTGCTTCGCATAACTATACACTGCAATCAGTTTTCTGATTGAAACTGAAGAGCACCACCACCATATATTATTCATATAGCATTTACAATAGCCCTTTTTTTATTGTTTTCTGCCTTTCTAATTTTGTCTCTTTTGTCCTCCACACCAGTGACTGGGTGTTTCCATCCTGATTCAGTGGGCAACCAGCATTGCTAATAATTCCTGGCAATCCCAGACCTCAAATCCTATCAATAGGAGGGACAGAGGAAGCAGGCTGCCATCCAGCCCAGTCCTGATGCTGCTATTAAGAGTCTGCTATTAAGAGTCTGCTATTAAGAGTACCCTTCGCTAACACCAGAGCCACATACATCCGTCTGTGGTCTCCTCCTCCCATACAGAACTCACATTAGACTAATAGTGCTGTGGTCCTGCGCCACAAATTGAAGTTTGTTTATTTCTTAAGAGGGCTTCATGGTTTGGACCATGGTTTGTAATCAATTACTGAAGTTTTCTTATGAACTATTTTTTTCACAGCAGTTTCTTTTGTTTTATTTATTTCTTTTGTCAGCATTCTTTAATTGTCAGATTATGAACAAAACATCTGAAACACTCGCTAGTTCTGCCTACAGTGTGGTGGCAGCTGCCATTTCCATTGTAATCTATAACGTATGTTCCCGTCTCTGAGCCCACCACAGTTCAGTCATTTCCAGAGGAAGCTTTGCTTTACTGAAAGCCGCTGGCAAACAGATGGAGTGCCAACTGGAAGTGCTTCCTAGTGAGAGTGCAAAAAAGAATCGATAGCACAAGAAAGTCTTACCACATATAACAAAAGGAGCTGGTATGTCAGAGCTTCCTTGCTAGGCATTTCTTCCAACCTCTGTTAGGTAACCCCTGTATGGTTGTTAGAACGCCGGAAAAGATATCTATGCAAAAAAGGAATGAACTTTCATCCATTTTATTACCCCTAGAGCAGTCGTGGAAAGGTGGAGCGTTTTTATGCTCAGGGCAAAGAATGAAATAGTATGCAGGGTAACCTTGCATGTGAGGCTGTGACCTTTTAATGGTTTGGGTGTCTTGAGCCATTGCATTAGAGATGCAGTGGCCTCTTTGTACACCTTTTTAGAAATGGAATTGAAGCGACACAAAGTGCTGCTTAAAGAGTCTGCTGCTTAAACAAGCCTTGGGGAGTTGAGGCACTGGATGGTTTTATTATCAAATGTAGAGATTGTTTTTTCTCTTAAGCTGCCCTTCTTGATCAATCTTGAGTTTTATATATTGCTGCTTAGATCTTTTTTCGGCTGTTGCTAAGTCCTGAACTGAAGGGTGGATGAACAGGCAATGTATAGCAGTGCTGTAACTCCCGGGGGATCGCAGTCTATCTTCTCTTTGGGTAATATAGATTAGATTTAGCTTTTTATTCAGCTTTTGATTCACTTACCTTAACACGCAGATTTGATTTGATCATGCAGACTGCCTTATCCTCTGCTTTATTTCCTCTTTGGGAAAAAAACCTACTATTTACACAAAGGCTATGCAGGAATTTCTTCTAACAACTAAATGAATACTATACATGTCATTACAATGGGGATTTAGTCCAAATTTAGTAAAGGGACTTAGATTAAAGCTGAGTGCCTAATCCCTCTCCAGCCCATAGCTGAGCCCTATTGATGAATCATTCTCTCTTGAGAGGTAGAGGGGATCAATAGGCAAACAGGATCATTGATCCTGGCTGCTTTGAAGTCATGTCTCTCCCAGCCAGAGATCGCCATCTCTCAGATCCCCGCTTCACACAAACCCCTCTGTCCCCTGCTGCCTCGTCTGCTTAATGGCTGTCATAAAACGGCAACCCTGTGGACAGAATATGCGGCTGTGTATAAGGAGTTAGCATCCAACTTTACTGACTGTGTTATCCATTTTATAATTCATTATATGCTTATAACAATTTAAAGACTGTAATGGGAGATGCACAGTTATATTTCTTTCAAAAAAGACATTTATACCACAGTGGTGTTTATTGATTGTCCAGTATTGTGTACATAATAACTTAAAGGATTTGGGAGAAAGATGAGACTCAATGATGAGGTATGAAGTCCTAATATGCAGTGTTTTTACCGCACGGTCATGTCCCAGATGTTCAACACAGGGCTCCAGGGAAGGTTTTGCCAGTGACATCATCATAGTGGTCCAGACAGACATGGGCATCCCTCCGACGAGCAGGCCACCGTATTATTATGTGGTTCTCTTCAGGACTTCTCTGTCTCTCTTAAAAACCATTTGTAATAGAGGAGAGATTCAATATACCCGAGGTGTGGAAATCCAACTTTTCCAGCCCGGCATACAGATAGCGATCGTTTGACTTAAAGAAATGCAACAAAGCAAACCAAGACAGTTTTTTTCTGTTTTCCTGAAACCATTTTTAGTTTTCTCAGTAACAGGTTTTTCTTTCCTTTTTTCTTTTTCTGGAAAAACCAATTCCTCCTGCTGCCACAATGTGCTGACAGAAGCAGTTATCACAGTTCCCAGTAATGTGAGCATTTCCACTGTTGAGCACAATGAAAGGCTTTGGGAAGTCTTGTCAAATCCATTTATTTTACAACAATGGCCTATAATGAAGAATACAAAATGGGATTTTCATTCCTTGGTTCAATAGTAGAATTCATTATTTCTTTGATTTTGGCCATATTCATTTATTTCTTTATTTTTATTTTTTACAAACGTAGTAAATGTCAATCAAGGTTATATTGGCATTTCATATTTTCATTATTTGAGAAAGCAGTGTAAACATCACTAGTATAAAAGCAAGGCATCTTTTGTTGAGTGGATCTATTTTGAGTTAAGGCTTTCTATTTGATTTGATTAGATGGAGAAATCTATTTAGAAATATGTTTGTTTGGCCACTTTCAGTTGGGTGCAGTTCCAACATAAAAATAAATTTACTCCCAAGTTCAGCATTTCAATACTTGTGTATTCTCTCCTGTGTATAGAAACCGAACAACCCTGAGCTCAGCACGGAGGTTTGAGGGTAGTGTTTTTGTGTGTGTGAGTATAGAACTAGGCAAAGAAATAATCTGCACCACACCTGCTCACCTTAACAAGGGAATGTGAATTGGGCTGAAATGAATGACCAGCAGACACTTTAGCCAACGCAGACCCCCTTGGTGCCTATTAAAAGACATATACTTAAGCTTCCCTTAATGACATTTTACATGTAGATGTATTCTGTCCTGCACAGCCCCACATAGTATATTGATTGACCCAAAAGATGAGTGAAGGCCACAATTTAAGCACATGGAAGCCATTTGGGACGTAAATTCATGTATACTAAATAATAAAGGTTTCATTCATTCATACTGTTGGTGTATTGAGAGACCCATATAGTAAAGACAATGGCCTTACTGAATTATCTAGACGTGCAGAAAGACCCTCTGTGACTGTGCATTAGCTGTGGTCTTTTTTCCATTGGCTTACTCCTTGAGAGAATATTCTGACTTAGTCGATCAAAGACGTACAAAATCCGAGGCTCTGTACTAAACCAAACAAAGCATAGTGACTCTATGAACCACTACACCTCCGCTAATCAAATTCTCACATGCTGCAGTTGTGCTATCAGCCCTTAGTATACACCAAGAGTTTGCTTGCATTTATTTCCCCCCCTTGCTTGTAATGGAGGTGCTTGTCTGTACATACACAGGCATCTTTGTCTACAACCTTTCACAGCCTTGTCCTTTTTCATGCCCCTGCCATTCTGCTCGGAGCAGCCAACACCAGCAAACCCAGCCTGGAGGGAGTTGTTTATTTGAACGAGGCGGTCGATGGCACAGATTTCCCAGCGAGGCTGTAATTACACCGAAATCTAAAATGGCAGCACTTGGAAATGGATGAACTGGTCAATAAGTCACACTGCAGCCTTCCAGTGTGAACCCCGTGTTCGCACATCTGGTAATTTTCACCCTTCTGTGCAATTAACACTCACAGAGAGTAGACGGCAACAATTGATTGTTGTGGTGTTAACCGAAATAGAAAGTTATGTTAGAAATCAATGCAAGGGTTTGTCTGTGTTGTGGCAATTGCTCATATTTCCCTGGCTGTTTATTTAAATGGCGAGTTAATTAAGGATTGAGCTTTGTGTAGTTTTGTCCTTTGTGTTGTGTTATATCAGAGAGATGCGAGAGGGCAGTGACATGGCTTTAGTTCAACATCAACATGCTCTAATAGGGGCGTGCTTACTTTCTACAAGCAGAGTAATAAACACAACAGTAAAATCATATAGCTGTATTTGACTAGAAATGTTTTATGTTGTTAGAAAATGGAAAAAAACTTTTTCTGACCAAGAACCTTAAAGCTGTACATTTTCTAGCCCATTCAGCGCTAAATTGATGTATCTATTGTAGTATGTGAGAATTTCTCTTGTGTTGTTTTTGTTGTTAGTATGCAGTGGAAATGTCATTGATTGGCCATAAAATATGAATGTTGAGCTGCAACTATAATTTTAATTATTGATTAATCTTTTAATTATTGTTTTAATTGTTATATTCCTAAACAAGCATTTTTAAACACAGGTAAATCACAGGTTGTTCACATTTGAACCAATTTATTTATTTATTTATTTATTTGATAAACAATGTAAATTATAAATACATTATCTGAATAGTTGATTAGTTTGTTTAATTAATTGATTAATTGACTAATCAATTTAGCACTACATTAAAATACATTACTTCTCCAGTCATGGTAAGTCGTGGTTGTTTTATGGTTTCCTCTCAGAGGGATGCATGTACCCGGACACATTGTTATAAGTGTGCTTGCATGTATTTAAACGGCTCATGATTGGCCTCACATGGCTTCTCTGAGCACCAATTACTGCCTCTCTGCATGACACTGCGCCTGTGAGCGTGACAGTGGAGGGCCGGTAAAAAAAAAAGGGCACTGACATCACCACCGAGGAACGTCCGTCTGTTCTCATCATCTTCACTCCTCCTCTCTTCCTCATCACTGAAGACAACTGGGACACAATCTGCCTCCCAGGTGTAAAAGTTGTCTGGAAAGATGGACCTTACTTTGCACCGCCTTTCGTTCTTTTTGTCTGTCTCTCTAGTTGGCTCTCTCTCATCTCTTTTGCTTTCTCTCGGCCTGCCATGCATTGTTCTAATTAACAATAACATCTTATGGAAACGCAGCAGGAGATGGAAGTCTAGGATGCAACTTAAGCCTTAACTTTATCTAAAAATAAATCCTCCTGAATCATTTCAAATGGCATTTTATAATCCTACAACTCTGTTTAAGCATATTGAGGATATTTTCTTTGCTTTTGGAAAGGGAACATGGCCATGCCCTCCACCCCTTTCAGACTTGAAATCCAGATTTCATTTTACAGTAATTCCCATGGGTATGTGAATGCATGCGTTATGATTTTAATGAGTTTAGCAGTCATCCGTGGCATATACAGAGCCTCTTTGGTTTGAACCTGTTTATTATTCATGACTTTTTGGTAATTGTGATTATGCTTTGTTTCTGCAAAAATTTGATACCACTTTCATCTGCCTGTGTGGCACAATTCATTCAAACCTATAACGTGGATATGTGAAACGGAACCTTTTAGTTGCAATAGTTAAATAGAAAATGTTCTGCGTCTCGGACTGAAAGCCTTGAGTAAATCTGGATCTTTACCAAAGCTATCAATCAACTGGCTTATTTATTTTTTTTAGATATCGTGTTACTCTTCTCCAGGCTTTCACCCGGGTCGACCTTGTCCTTGTATCTCAGCTACTTAACCGCCACCGGCACGTTGTTACAGGAGCACAAATGTCTGTTGAAACGGCTGGAGGGCAAAGCGAGAGAGCATCGTAAAATGAAGAGTTATTTATTTGCTTGTTTATTTATTTTTCTCTGTCACTGCCATGTCGTCTAAAAGAGTGGTACACGGCATCGGTGGCCTCAGGAAAGGGGACGGAGATTTGTGAGCGAGGATGCTTAAGTGAATACTGTGGAGTACAGGCTACCTCGTGTCTGATCTCTTTGGCACTGAATACAGTATTTCTGAAGAAGCAAGACATTGAAGAGAATGTGTTTTCATTTGTGTGATGCATTAAGAGTGTAAATGATGTACAGCACAGCGTGCCGCATAAAGAGAATGATGCAGGCATGGCAATGAGCATAGTAGCAAAACAGAATACATAAAAAAAAAAAAGGTGCAGTGTAAGAAAATAAGACTTTTTAAACATATCTTTTCTTTGTCAACTGTCCAGTCCACTTCATCTACATATGTAAGGAAGGAAAGCTCTGGCTAGGAGGAAGGAGCAGCAGATGGTACTGTCACCTGGAGTGCATGTGTAATGATAGACGGCCACCTGTGCTAGGTTCGGCTCCCAAAACAAGTTTGGGCTCTGTGTAATGTGTTGGAACTGCGAGGGAAATTGGCTAAAGCTGCTCCAGTGTGCTCTTTCTTGTTGCTAAAGAGATTACTGAGCCAAATTTAGTCGAGCCATTGATCAAACGTGTCCGTGTGTAGAAATACAGACACTTAAAAATGACTTTTTAAATCTGAGCACAGAGGGATAACCCCCATAAATTGATGTGTGGAGCATTGTCATGTTTGCATACAAACTCGTCTATAGTATTGAAACTTTCATATCCATATTTCATTAATTAAACTGTTCTGTCACCACAGCACACAAATTAGTGCTTATCTTTTCCATTTATTGTGGGAGCATCAAGTTTTTTTCTGCAATCTGCGGCGTACAAATAAGCCAGCTCGTAACTGCAACTGTGCAAGAAAACATACAGTAGTAAGTAACTTCAGTCCTAGCAGAACATCCTCTCTCAACCTGAAAAACCTGAAAACTTGCCCAGACATCTTTAGAAATGTCAGAGCAGCCATAGCACCTAAACATTTCATTACTTGTGCTTGTTTGAGCTTGATTTGGGATTCAAAAAGGGTGGCAGAGGGGACTTGACTAATTATAGGGTAATAGATTCTTTGATTAATTTAATATGAGAGGTCATCTCTTTCTGACATTTGCTCTGCTAGGCTAAAACACTCCACAGTTAATACCATTTTGGCAACTTTGGAAGGATGTTGGCTTCATTAAAAGTCCCTGAAATGTTAGTTGTTTTCCCCGGTAGACCAAAGTATGGGTTATCCTGCAGCAGTATAATGGCATCATAATTGAAAGTGACTGATGAGGATATGTACTATGTTTCTCTTCTCCAGGAAAAGGCGTGAAGTATTTTTGATGTGTCCGGTGATTCTCTGTTTTGACAACTCAAATAATTGCTCTCATCATACGGTGTTGATCGGAACATCTGTGATAGTATGTGAGGTAAATATCCAAATATCCATCTGCCAAAAAAATTGAGTCCATACACTCCTCTAAAACATCAGTGGTCCATCAAAAGAAACTGCAGACCATGTGTCCTGCCTTGCTCTCCTTCCAGCCTGCCTTTATTATCTCTCCCTGGTAAAGAGAGTGGCTCCTCAGAGAGCTGTCATCCATTGCCATCCATTATCTCTCCGGCTAGCTGTGGATGGCTGAGCACTGTCAGCCTGTGGAGCACAGTGGGACTTGGGGTTAGCAGGGCTCCGAGTCAAGACGGCTCTCTCGCACCACTGTAAACCTCCCAGCGGACGGCACCACGCTGGTGAAAAGACAGCATCTAGCCCCCCCCTCCTCTACCACCACCCACTACCCCACTAAGAGCAGTTAACACACTGTGGAGTCTGTCAGCCCTTGCTCATTAAACAGCAGGCATTTTTCTTTAAATTATTACATTTCAAGTTCATTTCAGTTCACCTAAATGGAAGATATGATTTCATCCACAGTCAGATTTATTGTACTTCACAACTGAATTTTTTAGCTAACATGTTCTGAGCTGTGTATATATTTCTCAGACAGCACTCTGCTCTCTGTGCACAGATCAGTTGAAATCTTAAGTTGTTGCAGAATGTTGCATGTTACTTGCGCTTAAGTGGATTTGAAGACTGTACGCTGCGGACAACAAGAAACAGCCATACAGCATGTTTGCCTGCTTAGCTTCATTGAGTTTTGATTATCTTGAGGCAATGCCAAAGCACAGCAGTCAATTGTTTTACAGACACCTATCATTTCAATATTAAATACATCGTTTGTATCTCTACAGTTATTATGCCTCATTGTAATTACTGCACAGCCAAAATAATTTTCCATGGAAAACCCCTTTAGGATTTTAATGAAGTGAGCAGCACTCCTGGGAGTGGAAGACTAGATGCAGCAAGGAATGCATGATTAATCCTTAAAAAATGCCTTTGAAATGCACCTCCCTGGTCTCAATCCAGTGGAAAAAAAAAACATTTCACTTGTCCCAGCAGTATATAATACATATTGTTAATCATTTAATGGCTGTGAGACTGTATGTCCTACTCTCCGTCATAAATTATGTTTCTGCTGGTCCTAATCATTACAGTAATTATTGGTGGAAATTATCAAATTGTGCTCACAAAAGGCGAGCAAGTCCTAAATGTTTGAAAACGGAACATATCTTTTTTTTTTTTTTTTGGCCATTGCTGTTTTGAAATTATGTTTGTATACTTAGTAGGTTTGGGATTCCTTGGTGGTTTTGCACATACTGTACTCGAGTGTAAAGACACACACATTTATTTGATAGAAAATCACATATCTGCAAAATGTATTAGGTTTAAAAGATGTAATTCGTCATTCTTTTTCAAAGATTACATTTTTTGGCTTTTATTGTCTTTATTGATAGGACAGATAAAGACAGGGAAGTGGGAGAGAGATTGGGAATGAAATGCATCAATGGGCCGCAGGTCCGAAGTGAACCTGTTGGCTTGTTATCAAATTTAAAAATGCAAAATATGGGTCCAGGTGACAACGTACAGAAAAGTACCCTACACACACCAAAGAAGACACTGTGCTCCTTTTTTTCACAATCCTTCCTTGCGATTAATTGTTTCCACATCAAAACAAAGAGGGAAGGGAGGAGACACAACAAAAACGCAACATTAAGAACAATGTCTGCAGCTCACAAACGAGACACACAGACACAGACAAACACACACCGAGTCAAGAGGCATTGACAGGGAGACCAGCATAAGACAAAAGGGACAAAACACACGCACAGAGAAAAGCAAGAAATCTACAGCATGGCCTTCAAAGATTCAACAATGCTGAGCCAAGTGTCCAAAGTTTTTCCTGGCATTCCATTTATGCGAGCCATAGAGAGCTCCATATATATGACATCCAAAAAGAAAAGAGTCCATATACGAATAGACAAGTCATGAGATGGTTTCCAACGGGTTGCAATCATTCTCTTGGCCGCTGTAAGTCCAGCAAAACGGCATGTTTTTGTGTTTAAGAGTCAATCTTTTGATTCAGAATGATCTGTCAGCTGGAGGGCATCAGAACTGACCAACAGGAGAGCAATCACAGATCATGTGAAGATATGTACTGTACCTTGAGCTATTAGTGGGCAGAACGTGCATAAAGGACTGTTAATTACCTTCATCATGTGTCCTATGAATGAAATTGTAGTGAATCTGCTGATGGTCTGGATTTTGTGATACTTCTGGAATGTTAGAACATACATCATGCCAGTCAAGATCGATACTCAGTCCTGGGCAATCGTGTACCCAGATCATCTCAATCGGAAGTCCAGAGCGGCCAGATATCACCCAGAACTGATAAAGCCTTGATAATTTATCATTCTTTGTCATCACATATTCCATTTGTTCAATGTTTTTTTACCTTTGACATGTTGCGTTTCTCTTCTGTGGAAAGTCTTTAGATATCAACATCTAGCCCAAAGATCAGAGCTTTGATTTGAGAGCAAAAATGCTCAGTAAAAGCCACGGCATTAAATATTCATCAGGAGCACCATGACTTGAGATCAGAAGTTTGGGAATTATGTCTAAAACTTAGTAGTATAAATGAATCTTACAATTTTTGCTATCTCACAAGACTTACTCCAATTGACTTTTTCAGAAAGGTCAGCCAGAAAATGGGAAAATGCATGGCGCAGAGCACTGATGACCTATATTAACACTGTGATCTGGTCATGGCAGTAAATGCTTTTATAGAATACAGAAATTTTAAGAAAGAAAGTACATACAACATTTTTACAAGTTCTGTGTCAGCTTGCATTGTCCCAGAGTGCACTCCTCCTGCCATGCAGAGGTTTTACAGCAGTCCAATCTGATAACTATGCTGATGAATGTCAACAATCAGCAGCCTTTCAGCTCGCTCGCTCGCTCACTCACTCACTCACTCACTCACTCACTCACTCACTCACTCACTCACGTTCTATACAGAAGATGAATTCATAGCAAGTTAGCAACAAAAATGCACGCAAGTGACTACAGTGTTAACCACTGACCATAACAATGGACCCAGCTGTGGTATAAACTTTGTTTATATGACAGTTCCTCCTGCAGTCCTTCAGATAAATGATGTAGCATCTGGGAAGGTTTGAATTACAGTTGTGATTTATTTCCCATTAATGATGCTGAGCTATTGTTTGTGAGACAAAGCTGCATCTGCAGGGTCAAAAGGACATCTCAAAAGCACCTCTAGTCAGTTGATCCCTGCACTGGTCATATTGGAAACATATGTGAAACACAGTGTATTTCCTATTATCCCGGTGTGTTTTAAGACCTTGCTCCGATGAGTTTGTCTGTGTGTCTTAAAATGTCAGACATACTTTAGACATTCATACAAAGGCATGTAGCCCTCCAGCAGCCAGGTGAATCACAAACCACAGTCATTGCTCTGCTCGCCATTAGAAACAAACCCATTGGTGCAGACTCATTCAGTCCAAACACACGCCAATGAATTGCTCATCTGACTCCATCTAAACATCTCAAAAATATTGATTTGTTTTGTTTACAAAGTACAGTTGCAGTGTGTTCTTCTACATGTAGATTACAACAAACATTAGCAGTGTCACATGAATCCAACATCTGTGTATAATTGCCCTCCTAATGGAATGGGATCGTATCGATTTATGAAACTAAGTGGACTTGGCTAAATAGAGTTTTAATGATTCCCTTTGTCTTTGGTCCTATTGTGTGCCTCTGAATATCAATCTTCAGAGCCATGTAAGGAAACAAAAGAAGAATGAGCATACTGGGACAGACCTGTTTTTTGTGTGTCTAACAGGTCATATGTCTGTCAAAATGTTCTGTTGCATAGCCAGATCCGAGCTTGTCAGGCTTATTGCAGTCTGGAGAACTCCAAGCACAAAAGTAATTTAGAAAAAGGCAGAATCACAGAGCCAAAAAATCTCATCAAAGCGATTTTTGTCCACCAGTGAGCCAGTGAATATTTTAAGATAATTGCACCAGTAATACCCTCGCTCAAGAATATCTGTATCTTGAAGCAACAAAGCAACAGTTTGCTGCATTAGAAGATTTTTTTTTTTTTTTTTTTTTTGCGTAAAAAGTTCTTTGTACCAAAAAAGGTGCTGTCCCTGGAAGCAGCCATTTCCAAACTAACAGTCCATTGAATTGCAGTCTCAGGCTTTCTAAAGTCCTTGTTGTCCTAATTTTTTGGATGAGGGTTTCTTTTGACCTTGAGCTTGACAAAGAATTTGATTGGAACTAAGTATTGTTTTCTGCCAGCTTTTCTGAGATGTATAGATGAGGCCAATAAGAGTTTTGGCTTTGAGGACTTGTGTTAACTACTCTGTTAACCACAACCCCTCCTCACTTATTCATATTCTCATGTCGATATTTCACGGCCCGGCTATTGACAGTACAGTTGAACTAAAGTGGTCTTGGGTCTGTTGTGGTTGCTAAGTTTGCTCTCGGAGTAGATGACAGGTCTCTGAGCTTGCCTCAGCAGGCGCTTGCGCCTTTGACTGCTGCAGTGTAGTCCATCCATTACATTGTGACAGCTTGATGAATGTGTCAAGCAGTTTAATTAGAGTTTGTGTTCTTAATATCCCCCTCCTTGTTCAACGATGTTATTACCTCAGTGTGTGATTCAATGTGATTATTCACCGTTTTGATAAGGCGAAGTGAAGAAATGTTATTTCTCGCACGAGTGCGGTAGGTAACGAGCATTCTCACAAGACGGATCACTGATTGATCACAGCCGTCCCTTCACGACTGAGATGATTTCAGCTGGTTGCAATTCAGAAAAGGCTGCAGGCACTTAGAGCTGCCAGCTTGTCTCTCACTTGTCCAATATTCTTGGCCGATAGAAAAGTGACAGGAAGACAGCTGGTCCATGACTTGTCAAACATGTTATCATAAGCTTCTTTTTCACCAGTATGTTGATGTAACTGGGGTATTAAAAAGCACACTTCAGTTCTACTGGTGCCTGTGGGCACATGTGACAGCAAAGAGGTTTTTTCAGTGTGGTGAAAAAGTAGACAAATACCCACTCTATTTGTTTGCTTCTGCAAGACTGATGGCTTGTGTTGTCATTCTAACATGTCTGGTTGATCTTTATTGCACTGACATCTTCTTTTAGTTTTTGTTGCACATGACACCCTTTTGTTTTGCTTCAATTAATTAGAGAGAATCATGCTGAAGCTATTTTTAAGACATTTCCAAAGTGAGTGGATGAATACTCGTGATCCAAGATGTGTTGACAGTATGGTTATTTTGCCATTAAAATATGTGTGCATAGATTTTGAAGTGAGCACTCTTTCATGTGCAGGAAGCCGGTGTGCTTCAGCCTGACAAGGGGTGCAGATCAGTGCGGATACTGTTTGAAAGTGTATGAGTTTTTTATGCCAGCTTCTCTTCTTTCATGCACCGCTGAACATGACGAGCCTTGTCTTCCTCCACCTCATCTCAAATCATATACCAATGCTGGGGAAGACTTAAAAAAAAAACCAACTAATTATTCAGCGGCTGTTGTTGAACCAAAGAGTCTGATGATAGAAGTAGTCCGTTTGCAGTATGTTTTTTTTTTTTCAGGATGCAACGCAGTAATAAAAGAGATGACTGACTGGTTTGCAGGTCTTTTTTAGAAAGAGGAAGGTGTTTTGAGAGTGTGTTGTAGTTGTTATGACAGCAGAGATGTAACCTTGGGATAAATGTAATTGTTAACGTGGCTGGCATTTTAAATTTTAAACCTGCGCTGGGAGACAGTTACCTTGAAGGACAAAAAGCTATGAAAGCTGTAATAGGATAAACCAGCATCCTGACAGCAAACAGAGACACACACACACTCACAAAAACAAACAAACAAGCAAGCAAGTAAACACACACATACTCAATGTTTCATTTACATTCACACTAACGTGTGCAAACATCCACGCTTGCCGTCACACCTCGTCGCCCCTGTAAAGTTCCACACACATCCATCACTTGTCAGTACAGGGTGAGTGTAAGATGATGATGGATGGTTAGATGTTTCCACAGAGCAGAGGGTGTGTGTGTGTGTGGGTGGGGGTGGGTGGTCAAACCTGGAGATTAATTGTCAGTCAGTTGGCATGAAAAAGTTGTGTACAAGTCAGATGGGTAAACCTGTATTCGCAAAAGGGAGGACCGTTTCTTACTTAAAGTGACACCCTTTGGACACAAGAACACTGTCTCGTTGGCCCTTGTGTAAATGTTATGGATTCACCATGTAGTTCAAATGTAGTTTTGATATCAAACACAGAAGAAGATAAATGAAAATGTATGAGGGAAAGACACCATTCTCTGCTCTAAGTAACCGTGTTTCAAGGGAAAACTGAGGTCAACAGCAGTGACTGAAGCTTTTTACTTCCTCAACTGCTGCCATTTCCAGGGTTTCTTGCAACATACTACAGTGGAGGCTCTGTTAACATCAGAAGAAATGTTTCTTCTTGAAATAAATTAAGTCATTAAACACTATGTTGAGCCATGAATAACAAGCAAAGTGAGCCCACGTTAACTTCTTGTTGTGATTCTGTTCCACACTATTCATCTCAAGAGGTGCAGCAGTTGTCTCGGTTGTGTTGAAGTGTGAAGGTCCTTCTGACAGTGCACTCCTCCCTCAGTGCCAGGAACCACAGTACTTTCCCTGTGCCAGTGTAGCCCACAGCATCACCTTGCAGATTCCAGCCTGCAACCAGCGTGACCCCGAGAAAGGCTGTGCTCGCACGCCGCTTGGCGCTGCCCTTTCCCCACCTTACACAGGTGCCGCTTCTGCCGGCGCCGCCATATGTTTTGCCATCGACTGTCATATATAGAGGGCAAAGGTGAGAGATGCCCAGCGGTAACGTCCTGGCCGAGAGCTCCACCCCATCAGGGAATCGCACATGCTGTGACACATTTCCTGGTGTGGTGTTATATTTTGACAGTAGGGTATGTGTCAGTATTTAATTGTGGAAATGCAGATTCACAGCATCGATATTTTTTGAATTTTCTCCTCAAGCATCATCTGCCTTTAGCTATTTCTTATTTTGGCTTTTTTTTGGGCCATTCTTCATGAAACAAGTATTTTTCCAGCCAATTTGGTTGAATTCCTGTCAATTACTGCTGTGACCCACTCAAGCTTTTCGTTGTTGTTGTTGTCCTCCCCTTCCCCACACTTTAATTCGGTGATCAACCAACCTCACACAGTTAGGAATGACAGAGTGTGGCCACAGATATGGGGGTAATGTTTCCTGTTGAATTGACCCTCCTTGGTGCTTCAGCGTCCTGCTTCCTGTCTTTTGGAGAAAACAGGACAGTGCTGTGATGGCCTGTGGAGAGAAAACAGAAAAACTCAGTGGAAACCTGGAGAGAATGGGCCACTCACTATTGTTAAACACAGCACTTAGAATGTTTCACTCACTGGCACAAACACTACTTTATGGTGCCATTATTCAAACATTGTGAGCATGAATAATCTTATTGATGGATGTCCATGACCTATGGTGTCTGTGCAGCTTCCCTGTGGTGTTTGGGAATTGTATCTGCTTTTAACATTCCTTTGCGCTCTTGGCTTCATGTTGTCAGAATGTACATTCTGTATCAAGAATTCCATACTATAGGCTATAGGGCATTGTGCAGAAACAGTAGGTTTTTTTTAAACACACATCCTAAGGCTAATAGTGACTTCATATACAATGACAGTTCAGCCTTTGTGGTTTGGTAGGAAGATTTTCCAAGTGAAATCACATCAGCAATTCCTTACATAGAAGGCTTGAACTTGAAACACAGTTGGTCAGGTGCAGCCAGAAGTCGAATATCAGCAGCTCGTCTGCTTTCTCAGGTAATGCTGTCTTCCAGATGTTATTTAGCATTTAGGTAAAACATCATTCTCAGCCTGAGCATCATCCTACTTGGTAGTGTGGCACTTCAATTGAATAATTACTCTCTCTCCACATGTGTGTATATTGTTTTAAATGATAAACCGTGCTGTCTGTAAAGAAGTGGAATGGTTGCTATTATAATTTCTCAGACAGCTGTTGCTATAGCCACATGGAAGATAACTTTATATATTCAGTATGTGTTGAATTACCTCTGAAAAGCCTCCACGACCGTCACAACTTTGACCTTTGAGGAATCTATAGAGAAACAATATATCTACACATCTGTCCACGCTGAAGCCCCACTTTACACAAGGGCCTTTAGCAAAATAGCAATCCATGCATTTAAATAGGAATATTATAATAATGACAGACTGTCACATCGTGTGTGTGTGTGTGCATCTGAGTGTGTCACATTGGTTTTTGGAGAGGGGAAAGGGTGTAGGCCATAGAACATGGCAACACTGGCATCCCAGAGTCCTGGTGGAGAGACAACAGTTGACCTCATGGCTTGGTCTTTATGTTAATGTCAGAGAATTTGTAAGCAGCCAGTTTGAACCTTGAGGGCACCAGTACTGATGGAAATACTGTATATGTGAGTCTAAGAAGGATGACAGAATAAGAGTGGTGGTACATTTATTCTTCTCTTTTCTGTACCATCAGCAAAAAACGCAGCAGATCATTAGTGACTGAGTGGGACAGACTTTCTTTCATAAATAGAAGTCTGTGTAGGTGGTGCACTGAAATGTGTCTGGTGAAACAAAAGGGAGAAGTGAGGGTGGGCTGTTTGAGTGCTGCCAGTCAATCATGTCAACCTGGTAACTAGCGAGCAGTAGCAGAGCTGTAAACCAATGGTTTCCACAGAGGCGTTGATTCACTTAATATACCACAAATTACTGTCGCAACATTTTATATCACATGTTTTTCATTTAGTTGGGTATTTGATGTACATTAGTTCAGCTGCAGTTGATTTAAATGCACTGCTGCTGCCAATTAGGACCTGATGCTGGATTGATTTAAAGAAAATATTTTTTTGCTAAGAAATCTGTTATGCATGTTTTTTATTTTCACCTGTGTACATACTTGGTCAAAATAGAATAGATTGAATTTATTGCAGTATCATTATAGTTTTTATTAGCTCAAACATAAAGAGAGGAAAATTTCCGTTTGGCTTCAGATGTCTGGAAAGTAATCAAACACAGAAGAAAGTATGTTTTCTGCTACTTACTTACATTTGTATTGAAAAGATCTAATACACACATTTTGCAATTCATGCACTCTATTTCACAAAAGCAAGCGTGAAGTTAAATAGTTAAAAATAGTTAAATGGTGAAGCCAACTCTAGAAAAAGGTTTGTAAAATCCCATCTCAGAATGGCTTCTATTCTTGCAGCTTGTTCTCACACATCCCCAACGTGGCTCCCAAAGCATGATACATGATAAAAACAACCTCTAAGATTGAGACTATAATAGTTTGTCAGCTTTTGAATTTGAAAACTCAAGACTGATTCTGTTTCAGCTCATTGAATAACCCAAAAAAGAAAAATCAATTTGGTTAAAAAAAAAAAAAAAAAGTGAAAATGTGTTTCCTTAAAGACAGTTTGAAAACCATGACATACAAAGAGCTGAGCCAAGTCCAACTGTAGTTCAGTATAGACCGCCATGCTCCAGCCAGCAGGCTGTCGAGAGCATTTCAGTGGACAGGGACTAATAATTTGGTAGGTTATTGCAAACAGGAGGTCATATTTCTCGTGGTGATCAGTCTTGCTTAGGACAGCTCCTATGAAGAGTGGCACAAAAAAGAGAGAGACAATTAAATGAAAGGTTTTTGTTGAATATGGGCCTACCCACACTGACAGCATGAAATTGTTAGCTGTAACTGAGCAAACGCCTCAAGCAATTTACCTCCACAGTGTATGAGAATGTAATTTATTTTCATTCACTTTGGTAAATGGATCACAGTAGCTTGCGATGTGTCATTTGGCTGTCTGAGTGTATTTGGTGACATCTGCACGTCTGTTAAACTAAAAACCGTTGCCTCATTAACTATTTGATATTGGCTTACACATTGTGTCTGGCCACTTCATCCGAATCTGTTCCAACTACTTCAATAAAATGTGGGGAATATTTTGCTTCTCAGCTGTCCCGGGACCTGAGACGGGACCAGAACCAAGTTGGTACAGTAAGGTTTTCTAAAATAGTTTTAGCACATACTGAACTGCTGCTGAACTCCTGTTCAAAATGCAGTTCTTGTTCGGGACACACCTGACTTCAGAGTAATCGCTGCAGTTAACTTACATCAATTAGCAATCCCAAGCATCATTAGCTGCTTATACTTTGCAGCCAACATCATCACTAATTCAAACACACAGTGTTAATTGTTAATGGTCTGGTAATGATTGGTTAATTGTGTTAATGATATAGTAGGATGCTGATCAAGTCACTTCAAGGTTGGTGAATTTGGGGATTTGTACTGAAAAATGCTTTTTCTTCTTCTGTTTCTTCCATGCTTGACTACCTCCTGTGATGACTCCTCTTCTTCTTTTGTGTCCAGGTAAGAATACGTTCCTAAAATCCTTCCTCCTTATCATGCCCTTGTTTTCTTTTGTCTGGCATTGAGACAGATGAGCAACGGCTACAGCGAAAACGTGGGCATCATTGTTTTCATTATTCCTTTGTTATTACTGTACATGCACTGAGTGATTGTGTCCTTGTCTGCTGATTCTGTCACAATGCAACTAACCCAATTTAGTGCACTTTGCTTTGCCTCACTGCCTTCGCGAGCACGGCGAGAGAAACACAAGGATGTTTCTGCTGAATTCCTCTGGATCTCTGAACCATGAATCAAAATGACTTCCTTAAACTTTTGTTTAATTTAACAAGTCATACACTTCTGTAATTCAGCGTGCATTTAGGCTAATAAAAATGAAAGGGGAACACAACAAAGTGTCACAGAGATTAGGGCTGCTCGATTATGGGAAAAAAAATAATCGCAATAATTTTGGTCAATATTGAAATCACGATAATTTAACACGATTTACTCGTTGACTTCTGGAAAGATGTTGCAATTATTGAACTTAAAAAAAGTGGAAAAAGTTAAATAAATTAACGGTAAAAAACAAAACAAATTCAACTGAGATTTGCCTTAATACCTTTCCTATTTTTTCATTCAAAACACAAGTGAAAATAAGAGTTTACTTGCAAAACGTAATCAGCGAAATAATTGTTCTTCTCGATTATTCTGTTTTTGTGATCATTGGCAACAGAAATCATAATCATGATTAAATATTCAATTAATTGCACAGCCCTAACAGAGATGCAAAGTAATGCGATAGACAAAGGCCTGTGAACAGCAAGAAAACCCCAACAAGGTCACCTCATTCCTCCTCTGAGCATCCATTGAGCAGTCGAGAATGGGGACGGGAGGAGTGTGTGAGACAAGATAACACACAAGAATGGCATAGCGTAATTGAGATATCAATCAAGGGGGTTATTTCAGGGGTAATTGCTGAGGTTCTTTGGTTTGTGTGTGTGTGTGTGTGTGTGTGTGTGTGTGTGAGAAAGAGAACATTGAATGTAAAAAAACACATGAATAGTCTTGAGAATCTGTCATTCATCTTGGTAGAATAGCCGTCGTATTCATTCCTGTTATTCTTTGCCTCTGATGATGCACCAAGGCTCAGATGCTTCTGGTAACAAAAATGAATAAATAAATCTATTGGTCTGTTGCTTACAATAATAAATTCATATTTAGTTACAGCTGCGTCTACATTTTCTAGTCCTATTTTAAAAAATATATATATATATATATAATCAATTGTTATTTACACAGGATTTCATTTTTAAAATTGTAGGCAGTTATTTTGGGGTTCTTTTTCATTTAGCTAAGGATATAAACAAATAAATTATATTTACGAGTGGGTTTTACTTTTCATGCCAGTGTTTGCTTTGCAAAGGTGGATACCGTGTTTCTTTCCCTAAATTGTAAAAGCCTCATTTTGAAATGGAACTCAGTGACATTCATACAGTACTTAATGTTTATGCATGTGGAATGTTTCATTTTATTAAATGACAATCTGCTTTCATATCATTATGGATGGCCATTTGAGACTTTTTGAGAGGCATTGAGCTTTGTTTTAAGGGCAACTCGGAGCTCATGAATATTCAATTTCCTCATGAGATTACTTCCTGTTATAACACGGCTCTGCTCCCCAAGGACACTACTACAGACGCTACACGCTCTGCTTCAGGCACACACACTCGTACACACTTTATCCCTCACACATGCCTGCATGTGGGCTTGCACACATTCCCGCATACACAAGTCCAGGTAAATTATTTATATATTAGCATAAGAATGTTCACTTTTAATTTGCTATTTTCTGCCCAAATGCGTTCAGATACTATACTCCTTGCATGGTTAAATCAGGGAATAAGCTTTTAATTGTGATGAGAATAATGGCCATGGGTAAAAAGTCTTTTGGCTTCGGTGGATGTGTTCATTATAACTGATCTTATTTCTTCGCACTACTGTGCCGTTGCTCTACTTTTTGAAGAATTTTTTGAAACTCATCCAGTAGAAGTTCAGAAAAAGAGCTATTACTTTTAGGGCTGCCCCCTCCTAGGGGTTTCTGTTGATGCAGATATTTTGGGTTTTTATTTTCCTATGTTATGAAATGTCTATTTCTGAGAGTTCTGCCTCCACCACAACACAATGGAGGTGGATATAATTCTGTTTGTGGTGCTCACAGTTTTAAAATTACATTAAAAAGTTCAGCGGTGTTCACATATCATTGTCAACAGTTTTCATTGGAACTACTTTCCTCCAAAGAAACTGTTGACAGTGTGTTTTAGGGTTGGTTGGTGCACTTATATGGGAGACATAGATTAAATATTAAATATAATTTATTTAATGCCTAAAAATGGAAATGTAATGCTACAGATAAATGAAAGAAAAATGTTTAACATCAACTACCACAATACATGTGTCATGTGACTGTACAATGGGTATATGACTATAGTATGTCTCTGTAAGTAATTATGAGGGTACTCTTTTAAATTGATTTCATGCGCAATGGGGAAAAGTCTTCAGTATATCAGCAGCATATGTAAGTGTGGTTATGTCTGTTGAACTGGAGACATGTAGCACTGACTTACAACTGGACATCTGGTTTGGTCATCCTCACTTGCTCTAATTTTGACAGTTTGAATGGAGGACATTTTTAGAAAAAGGATTTTTTTTTTTTCTCTTCACCAACGTAATACATCACCGCACAGTAAAGACTAACACAGCTTACTCAGCCTCAGACCACTGCCTGTGCTTTCAGATTATGTGTTTATGAAATGGAACTGTGGAAGGAACTATAAAGGAGGAAATGAAGGAAAGATGTTATTTTAGAATGGAAGGAGCGGGTTGTGGGATTTGTCTTCCTCTCTTTACCTATTAAATCATCAGCATCCTTTTTGCAATCTTCCTCCTAATTTCTTTTTTCTTTGCTTACAACATCTTATAACACCACTACCGCCAATTAACAGATTTGTAATACCCAACACAAAACCTTCCAACCAGCACTTCACCAGGCTCGCTCATTCTCTACGCATGTACACCCGTTCAGCTATGATCAACTTGACTGACACGTGAAACACCCAATTATTGGCTACCAGCAAACAATTATTCACATTATTCATCCAATCGTCATTTAACGCCGGCGATTAATGATGGCTCCAGCCAACCATGAAGCGAACATGATGGGGGCATTAGGATAGCAGTCGGGGGTGGCGATGTGGCAAAATGGGAGAAGGATGTTGAGCATGTTGTCAACAGGCCTGAGATGTGGATGACAAATGACCAGGGCTGATTTCTCATCAAGCTGATGTCTATTATTCATAGAGCTGTGTCTGATTGAATAGTGTAGTTTCAAAAGAGAGCCACAGGATTAAAGGCACCTTTTATGTGGAATTAGAGACCCTTTTTCAGGATTTTAAGCACCTTTTGGATCCATTATTGCTGAAGTTTTCTCAATTGGCGTATTGATGAGTGGTTGATAGATTGAATCAATAAATGGATTTGTCACCTTCAGGTGTCTTGAGCTGTGATTGCTTTCATCCTTGCAAAAGGGTCAAGGATGTAGACTTTTTGTCTCTTTCTCTCTGTACCTCTGTAGTGAAGTGCTAAAGTTAACTATTAACACATCCACTGTGACTCATAAAAGAAAGCACACAAAAGGAGAACTTATCTGCTGATAAAAGAAATACGAAGTTTATCATGCAATTGGTTATAATGTAGATGGTAATCTGTCTGGGATTCTTTGGAAGAGTGGATTTTAAGATTGTATTTCTTCACATTTTGTCAAGATCTCTTTTCATTTTTCGTATCTTAACGTTCCAGGTTTGTGTTAAAGGTGTTAAATACAGTAAATGCAATACTCTTGTGTGTATAAATGTGTCTGAGAGGGAGGGAGACTGGCTGCTTATGGGACAAAAGGATTTACAGTAGTCTGGCTGATGCTAACAAGAAAGCTCTCTGGTGCTTTGAAGAGAACTGATGCAATGCATCAGCACTTTGTGAGGGCTACAACAACTGTGCTGCTAAGTATTTAACAAAATCCCCATCAATGAATGCCCCCCAAACAAACAAAGAGATGCTTAACATCTGCTGTAAAGGGAGTGAAAAAGATTGAGAACATAAGGGAGAGTGTGACAACTTGGCTGTTAAATGTGATTCAGATTTTTTTTTTTCTCACTGAGAGGCAGGCAGACAGACAGAAACGAGAGATAGAGACACGGAGGGCAAGAATGAAAGATCACAGATAGTCATCATTATCTAGCTCCAGTCCTCCCAGTGGTGGAGCAGATCAATAGTGTACCCAGCATGGCTCTGCTTTGGAACCAGCTTCATACAGCCTCTCATTACTGCCTACACTGTCATTACTACACACACACACACACACACACACACACACACACACACACACACACAGACACACACACACAGCTCACAATTGCAGACATGCCTGTGCACACATTGTGTTGCTCTCAGTCTTCAGTGCATGTTGCACACACATTACACATCTGAACAAACATTTGCTCTGATTTTGATTTGAATTGTTATTGGGCTTGGTTAACTGTGGCTTTAGAGCATTTCAATGAATCCAAAGCAGTGACCTTTTCTGTTTACAGATGGTGTTTCTTGCATAAAACTACAATAGGCTGCGCAGATTGTCAGGAGTAATTGTTGAGGTTTGTAGAGTCAACCTTTTTTTTTTGTCCCCTTTTACATGTCAGACCTCTCAGCTTCACATAGATGTGTGCACACATGTACACATACACACTTCCAATCATTCCAAATCCCAATCTCAACGAAATTAGGTCATAATATTTATTGTGTTAACGAGTTTCTATTTTTGAATAATTAACATGGAGTTAGCGGGATTTGAGCAGGGAATTGGGTCTCAATATAATCCTCCATGCCTCCAGTGAGCGTAACTATATCGTATGTGAGACCGGTTAATATCTATTCTGGACTGGTTGTATGGAAGATGGATTAGTGTGGTGTTTGACTGTTAAATGAAGATGCGTTTTTTTTAAAGAAGAAAAACAGTGCTGTTTGGTATCTTTGTACCATGACTGATGTGTAGGGGTTATTACATGTATATATACATGAAGGAGTGTAATATTTCTTTAAAAAAAAAGAAGGAAAAAAAGAGAGAAAATTACATGCTTGTCTGCCCTTTTTGGAGTTTTTCCAACAACTTCAGCTCTTGGGAGCAGCTCAGAGAGTCCTCCAGCCACTCTGATTTGCATTCACAGTAAAGTTCAACAAGCCAAAGCCTGCTGCCACTGAACAGTGAGGCAGAGTTCTAGTTATTTTCTCACTCTTAATCAAATGAAGGGCAGGCTGTTTATGCAGCAGTTTCATCATCTTTATTTTGTCTGCTTGATGCATCGAAAATGAAGTTAGTTACTCTCTTGGGGAGCTGGCCGGGGCTTGATAGTCACTCTGGGAGAGTGGAAATCTGATCCAGAAAATACAGATGTTTATATCTGTGCGTTTTGTGTCACTTCCTCGCATACACACCAACGCTGGAAAACCAGATGTTCTTCTATGTTTTATTGCTAGCTGCCCCAGGAGAGAGGAGAGCCACCTGCTGGAGGAGCTGTGATGCTGGTGCACCTTGACCTTGAATATCTATAGCAACCATCCATCTGCTTCTTGGTCTCACTATCCTGCTGTGCTGCATTAAACCTGCATAACATCTGCTAGGTGGCACTGTGGCTCAGCAATTAGTACTGTCACCTCATACAAATAGAGTTTCAGTAATCTGAATCCCCGGAGAAAGAAGGGTTGTAGGGGGTTTTAGTCTATAAGACACATAGATCAGACACCAGACCTTCCAGTCTTAATGATACCAGGTCTTGATGGACTGTGAAAAACTTTGTGGGATCATTGTTCCCCCTTTGGTTTGGTTTGGATGCATGCCATGTCTGTTAAATTCCATGTGTGTACAGCATACATCTACAGACAAAGCAAAACGATAGAGGAGCCAGAGTCTTACCCAAGCAGATAACTTGGTTACCTCTGATCAGTTTTGTGGAGCTGAGATGCTGTGTTCATTTCTGTGTGCTATTTCTAAATGTCACAGTAAGCATCTTAACATACCTGCTTTCCACGTCAGCAAGTGGCAAGGTGCACACGGTGTGCTCATTACTGTATTTTTCTGAGGATGCCCCCTCTGAGTGTTTGTTGTCTCTTTGGTCATGCCTTCCGATGATTTATGTACTCCACTAGGAGAACAAGGTCCCCTTTGTCCAACCTTTGTCTCTATGGATGGTGCCAGTCGCCATCATAGAAAAACAAAAAGCACTCTGTCAGCCTGGTGCCTGCAGCATATGCAACTGCAACACAGACACAACAGGGACTTACACAGTTCCATAGATGGCCCATAACTATGAGAATGAATGTGTTGTGATGTCCAATGTATCATTTGTCCATTGACCATTACAATCAAATATTAGGCTATGACAATTAAATAGGAACATCTACAAAATATAGCTGATGTAAGCTAGATGTATGGATCAAGGCAAACATAAGAGCCATCTGTGTGTTTTCCCATGTTGCCTGAATAATAAACCTTGCATGAGTTAGCGATACATAATCAATTCAATATAGTGTCATATTCTCAGGGATTACATATGAGGCCTGATGAATTGAGAGATGCGTTACATATTTAAGCTCTAGTCATCTTACTTTCTCACTTAAGGCTGCACAATTAATCTAATTTTAATCACAACCATGATTTTGGCTTCTCACAATCAAATTTGCGTGCTCGAGTGATATTTAAATGCGTGTTTTTTTGCAAAGCCAATCTACCGCTCCGTAAACCACTGTCTGATCACATGCCAGTCAGAGTTGTTCCCTCCACCGTGCAGCTTGGTTTCTAGATGTAGACAGTCACTGATGCCAGAGTAACGTGAGGAAAATTCCAGATACCAGCCATCATACCTCGGTCACAAGGTTTACCACTAAATGCAACATTTTGTACCATCTGTGTTGTTTTTCAGACAACAGCAGTGATCAGTGATAGTTAGTGTCTGTTAGCTCACAGGGCTCTAGGTTGCGACTAACATTTTTCCTCTAGGTTGCACCGGTGCACCTAATGTCCTCACATCTGCTGCCTCTCCACAACCGAAACAATGTTGTTTATATCAATGGGGTTTAATTTTGCGTTACATTTCTTCTGTAAAGCCGTACCTGTGTTTGGATCTCTCCTTTCTCTCCGTGCAACCACGCCCCCATTCACTCACACACGGCTTCCAGCAACATGGAGAGACAGAGCGGTAACAGCGCCACACTTCTGACATTTGTCCACAGTTTTGTTTCTGACACAGCTGTATGTTGTTAAGCATGAGAGGCAAACCTGTATTTGTACCAGTGTGTCCGCTGGTAACTCTGCTATCACAGCTGCCACGGCGAAAAACACAGAAGTTATTGAATGCAACTAACTTCAGTTCGTAGAGTAATAGCGTGTGAGACGGAGCCTGCTGAACCCATTCACAGTGAGTCAGCCGTCACTCTGTGAGTAGCATACGTGCATCGTAATCCCTCTCTCTCCCTAGCTCTTTTAATCAGTTATTGTTGAAAACAAGTGAAGGAGCTTTCTCAGAGATACATTTTTTTAAATAGATCCTATGCTATTTATTCCAGATAATTTACATGTGTTGCAGCTGTTTGTATGTACAACATACAACTTCAGCTCAAGAGGAATGAAGCACAGTATGGATGTGAAAGCAGTTATAAATAGCCTCTGTGACTATAAATTTGTTTTGGTTAAAATCAACAAATAATCGTGATAATTAATCGTAATCTCAATATTGATCAAAATAATTGAGATTATCATTTTGGACATAATTGTGCAGCCCTACCCATGCCTCGTATGTTAGAGAATATTATTACACACCTATAGCAACTTGTATGTAAGGAATAAAAAAAGAGGTTGGACTGATGTAGAAAAGGAACAGAGACAAAATAAATAACTGAAGAGGAAGGAGCAGGAAGAGACACAACAGTGCTTATGCAAAAACCAAAAGGAGAAAGTGGAGAGATAAAGAAGGAGATAGACAAAGATGCATGTTTCTATTTAAGTGGGCTTCATACGTTCTGTGCAAGTATGTGTAATTGTAGCTCCTTACATAGTATGTACATTCAGTCAGTTAGAGCAAAATAGAGACCTATGTGTAGAGACCTATCTGTATGACTGAGGTAGTGTTTCTATATTTATGTATGGTTGGCAGATATATAGAGAAAAATTGCTATGGGCCATGAGTATGTCTTTTATTTTTACTTTTCCAATTGAGAATGCTAAGGCAGACTACTCAAACTACTAGATTGTGATGTACTCTATTCAGTCCTGTAGAAGCTTAATCTTTGTGGTATGAGCTTTTTTCCTGAATACCCAGGTAGTTTTGCCAATTTTGTACCAACCAGAGACATTGATGTTAACATACTGTAGGAATATTATCTGCTCTACTCCCAAGTTGCACATGACAGGCAGACAAACCAAAGTAATGCCAGTTAACTGTACAACTGTACTGATGATTGATACCTGATGATTGTGGTAACAATGGCAGACATAATACTTCCATTCGGGGTTAAGTGAAGAGCAGTTTTTATTGCAGTTCTTTAAAATTTTTGCAGACACATACTGCTAGTCCAAAAGAACATTCTTAAGGGGGAATCAAATGAATAATGTAACATTTAAACACTTTGGTATGTTAACTTCTGCTTCAGTTAAAAGGAAAATTAGAATATCCCCTCTGGTCTTTCTTAGATACATATAGTTTAACAAACCAGAGTGTAATCTTTCAATAAGCATGGACAATAAAGACGAGTGCTTTCAGAAACCACTACATGTTTTTCTCTCTCGAAGAAGAAGAAGAAGAAGAAGAAGAAATCTGTTACATGAAACTGGGACACTGGTCCCATAGTGTTGTACTGTATGGATATATGTGTTTCCCCACTGTGTTACTCCCCTTTACACAGGAACTAAGTCCTGCTGTGCAATCATGCTTAGTGCAGTCCACCCGACCCCCTGCAGACAGACACACACACACACACACACACACACACACACACACACACGTATGGCATATACTTACTTACACACGGCGTGCTGCACTCTTTCGTACAGCCCAAGGAGCGGAGGGTTATAGTAACAATATTTTCTGTTTTTGCAGTGCTCTCAGTAAAGGAACTGATCTGAGCTGTTTCCCATTGGCATTAAATATGCATTAGTCCCAGCCTTTCATGTGGGCGATGAGCTGTGTGTTCTGTAAGAAGTCCTGGGGATATTTTCTGATACTTGCAGCCCACCAATTTTTTATCTTCATCTTTTAATTAAGAAGGAGAATGAGGTCTCAGAGAAAGAGAGCTAATCTTTATTAAATGGAATTTCTGGGCCACTGGGTTGCTTCAGGGCTGGTTACGAAACATCCCGCCAACAAACACCGCAAACCCCCAGCTCCACCATCCATTATTTCTCATCAATTAACCTTGAGAAACCACAGGAAAAGACCACACTGAAATAATACGTGGCTTAACATGAACAGTTACATTGCCAAATAATTATTTCAGCTGCTCACCTGTTATGTCTCATTCTCTTTGAATAATGGTGAACAAGGGTCGCTGGCAGAATTCCATTGTTCACTCTGTCGGTAAGCCGTCTCCAGCTCAGGTGATGTGTGCAGCCCCTGGGCCTCCAGCCTGGTTCTTTTTGTGTGAGGACATGGCAATCAATAATTTTTTTTTAGTGTCTGTCGTGCTGGTGGTGGGGGTGTACGTGCCGGCATTGCCCATGCAGGTTCACCAGGAATATGCCATTTCAAATCCCAGCACTCTGCTGGATCCTGTGACCACCACTCTTATTTCCCCTTTCCTGGCAGGTCAGCCTTCTGCTGCATTATCCCTCTATCTGTAATTAAAGGCAGCCAAGGGGAACTGAGATGGAGTGAGAGAGGAGAAGGGCTCAGGATAGGTGTGTCCATATATATCACAGAGAGGCTAGCTGACCGCAAAGATCCAAGCTTTTCCACGGCCTGTGTAATTAGACTGTTACAATGCAGTTTTTACCAACAAGTCTTTACTGACAAGGTAGGTCATTTGTCAGTGCTTTTCAAAAGAAATCTTGCAAACACTTTTTTATCTGACACCCTGTGGTCAAAAAGAAAACCATACAGAATATTGTTAGAGCCATCATCACACTGCAGAATTTGAATGCAAACAGTCTTTTTCACCAAACATCTGGAGATCATTCTCACGTTCAAACTATGCTCACTTCCAATGTCTATGAACCTGCACCTCAGTGTGTGTGTGTGTGTGTGTGTGTGTGTGTGTGTTTTATATATGTGTATATATAAATAAAGATGATACTCAATAATTCCATCCTGCCAGCACACGCCAAATCTTTAATATTCCATACTGCAAGCAAACCCTCTTTATACTCATAAATCTCAAATCTTGGCCCCTTTTTTCAATCTTCTCTCTGCAGACCTGTAATTTTTATTTTCTGCTGTTTTGTGAGTGTAACCCCATGCCAGGGTTTTGTCTGTGGGTCCACGCTGGCAAGAATTGGACAAGATTGGAACCTGTCATGGTAATGGGGTCTCTGACCCGGTGGGGCTATTACACAGTGTGTGTGTAGGTGTGTTAAGGTGCATATGCGCAACTCTGTGTGTGTGCAGTGATGTACAACAAAACAAACCTTCCAATAGGGCCTCAAGGGCAGAGCTTAGCAGCCATAAACAAGCAGCCTTGGTTATCAGTAAGGCAGTAAATATTGATTATTTTAAATGGCTATCAAATTACCCTCATAAATATACATTGATTACACATCCTTGGGTTGATATCCTTTGATTCGGTTTTAAAGAAATGCAAAACTATTAACAGCCATTTATAAATTGTCATTTGTCTCCTGAAGGCTACTTTGAGAAAATGCTGTTTTTGAATTGGCTATCAACTGAACTTGATGTGAGGATCACAAAAATACTTTTACTCACATTCTTATAAATTGCTGCATTTATTAAAACTGTAATTTTAAATATAACCTCAAACCGTTTTCCAGGAACCGTTGGAGTCATTTCCTGGTAGTTTTATCCATTAGTTGTGTTACAGTCCATTGACAGAAAACAAAATGTCAGTCACCCCAGAATAGATCCAACAACCATCATCTCCACGTTCAACTGCAGCCTTAACCACCATACCTTCCAAACCCAAGGCTTTACCAATGAACAATCACAGTGTCTGCGGAATATGCAACACATCATTAACTGTGGTCTACCCCTGGTTATTTAATACACATTTTTTTCTCTGTCTGTGAACTCCCCTCACTGGGAAAGCCTTGAGGGTATAGATAGTTCATGTATACTGCTGCCAACATTGTAGAAGAATTTTACAACCAAAGCCAGCACTCATTCAAAGCTGAACTGCATCTTACCTCTTACTTCTATGTAATCACTCCTCAGCAGCTTGAGGTTCTGCTTCTCCCTTATTTCCTCCAGCAGCCGCCGAGAAGTGTCGATCATATTGACGTTAGCGTGCCTCCTTGCTCACCGTGGGTGCAAATAATCAGATTTGTAACAAGAAAGCAGCCTGTCAGAGGAGGTGAGAATTGAATTTTTGAACTTGTGTTATTGGTCCGATATGAATACTCTTCAGCGGATAAAACAGCATGCCCCGCTGTTCTCATGAAGAGAAACTGAATTACTAATTTGAGACAGAGGCAAGTGAAGATTTAAAAGGATTCACTGACTGGCAAAGGGACTCCTGCAGCGGGCCAAGATGCATGCGTCCTATCTTTGCTAGATTTAGGGCTCATACTGTATGCGCTGTGAAAACATCATCTATTCATCAGAATCGTGCACAGTGATAGACATTTTTAAGTTGGCAACCCCAGGGAATTACAATTAAACAAATTAATTCAGCTAAAGGCGGTTTTACACACTTTCCTCAAATTGGGGAAATTTAATTGTCACCATATCAAGTTAAACAATAATTAAGATGAATCCCAGTGCCATTGTTGACACCAATAAGTTTGATAGAAAGTGCTCTTACACATTTGATAGACCACATTCATTGTTGAGGCTTGGCTAAGAGGCTGGAAATGTGAGGAGAAATGGTGAAGGAAGGTGAGAAATTGAGTGATGTAGTGATGATTTTTTACAGCCTTCACAACATGATGAAAAGCAGTGGGGTTGAAACGGAAACTGGCAATAATAATTGAGTGAAAGACGACTGACCTACTCCTGCTCAGCGCACCTGCGGCAGGGATTCCCACTTCCTTATGTAACAAAAGGCTGTATGAGAAGAAAGCTTCTCAAAGGTTGTTTGACCAAATACCTTCATTTTCTCGTATCATATTTCCATCTTTTTTTTGGCTTTGCTGAAACATATACATGTGTATACAGAATATTTTTTCAAATATTAGTTTTAATGGTTTTCCTATGCATTACATATTTTCTACTGGAGCTGCTGCCCCCGCGACCCGATACCGGATAAGCGGATGAAGATGGATGGATGGATTACATATTTTCTGTTATATATCAACCTCTAAAATAACTGCCCTCATTGTGTGAACTCTGCAGAATCATTCTCATCAAAATCAAGGATAAAGGTATTGAACATTTTAATAAATGAGTTCCCTGGAGCTTGACAGAGCACGACATGGAGTGGGTTCAGCCTTGAGGCATTTTTGAATAGATAGAGCGGCAGAGAGCTTGATCTGCCTTTATGCGCTTTTAATTACGCACGGCTGGCTGGGCTCAAATCCCCAGACAGCCGAGGAAAAGCACACGTCAGGGCCAGCCACTCCGATGGCAGCTCAGTATTACCCTACCTAAACACCCTTGAGGGAGACAGGGACAGGGTGAATGAGAGGTGGGAGGATCACAGGATTGTCTTATGGCAGTACACAGTTAATTCATAAGACACATTTAAAAGAGCCACAGGCAGCTGTCGATCATTCCTCTGTATTGTGACTGACACACAGTGAAAACAACTGTCGAGTGTACAAGTGTACAGGTTACTATCACCCCCAGCTGCCTCACTTACCCAATATAGTGTATTCCACATAGCAATACCTCACATATAAATGCTTGCGTGTTTTATAAAGTGTGTGCAAAGAAAAATGAATCCTTACTTTCTAAGATGGAGTGAGTTGGACATGTTGTCGTGCATGGCTCTTCATGGTGAGTGACATTTGAGTGTTTGATCTTGGTCATCAGTTGGCAGACAGCCAGTCAGTGTCGGGGAATGTGAGAAGACAGTCACATTGCATGTCTATAGCTACTATGACTGATTGATCAGCTGTGTCAGCGCATGTGATAAGGCTCAGGCTAGTGTATGTTTTTATGTTCGCTGCAAATACTCACACCAGACTGACCACACTCACTCATCCAACAAACACACATAAATTCACATAGATTCACAGCTTCTCTCTCTGCCTCACAAACTCACAGTTACTGTGTCACACTTCTTCCATTGACACACATTCCAACAGTTGCAAGCACTTTGAACAGCAAGAGCCAAGGGAATATGACTCCCTCACTCAGAGACCTTTTATGTATCAAAACCCCTTGATTCACAAGACTCTCACCTCCCAGAACTGCACTTTACTGCGAAATGAATGCTGTAACCGCCAGGCAATGTCAAGGTGAAGGAAACGTGTCAGCACCTCCCCCGGTGAGCTTTTCCTCGCTCCGGCTCTCTCCAGTTAATGATCCGAGCGTGGAGAGGGGTGCCTCAGCTAGGCCCAGCCAGATGAGCCCAGAGGAGATAGTTGGAGGGAGAGGAGGATACAGACTGTAATCACAGGCAATCATCAGTTCTCTCTGTGGATTTTTGCTACTCTGGACTGGACCGCTTGGCCCCAAACCTGTGATTTGAGCTGCGAGGTGGAGTGAGACAAAAGAAAAAGAAGGATGATGTGGACAATGAAGATTTATAACATGGAGTAAGCACAAATGAAAGATTGTAGTGATTTACTGTAGGTGAGAATGCCCCTAAATCCCCTGCTTCTGTTGGGTGAGGGCAGGTGACATTGCCAAAAGTGAATTAAGTATACATTTCTTGTTCTATATATATAAAAAAAGGCTTAGTTGTCAAACAGAGCCTTGTTTAGAATGTAGGAGGAAAAGGATATTGGATGCTGAGAAGTGGATCCAACCCCATTGGATCGAAGTTGTAAACAGGCATGTCCATGCTAACCCTCAGCACAGTTAATAGTGTGGAATTCATGGTTTTGGTATCCAGATTTTAATGGATGGTTAGACTTTGGAGGCATTTTGAGATTGTGTTTGCTAGTTACTCAGTGACCGACCAACGTGCCTGCTGCATTCAGTTTGATTAGCCAAGCTTCACTCAAATGTAGCTGAACTACATGTTATGATTTGCATCTTCAAAAAGAAGTTAGTTTTTTGAAAGGAAATATGTTTACAGTATTTGAGCACAGCAGTAATAGAGACAATGATAATCCAACATGCTGATGTTTAGCAGTGATAATGTTCACACATTGTGCGCACCATTGTTGCTTAGTGTTTGCATGCTAATATTTGCTTTTTAGCACTGACCACAAAGTACAGCTGAAGACTAATGGGAATGTCATTTGTTTCGCAAGTATTTGGTAATTTAAAAAAAAAAAAAATATCATGAAGATGATAATGTTGCTCCATGAAAAATCAGTTCATCACCAACATTATTATATTTCATCTGGATGGGGACATGATGATTTGTAAAAGTAATTGTGTGCACAGCCCACCTTCTGGCAGGTGCAGGACAAATGAGAAATACTAAAGTGAAAAATATGTAATGTCCGCAACACTGCTTTAAGCTCCAATAAATTGATACAAAGGCAACGTTTTGATCTTATTGGGTCTTCTTCAGGCAAAAAATAAATAAATAAATGACTCAGTAGGGTTGAAAAGTTGCTTTTGTATTAAATTATGGGAGCTTAAAGAAGTATTGCGGACATTACATTTTTTTCACTTTTGACATGATTGTTTGTAACAAATTACATGGGAATTCAGCCTGATGTGGCGGGCGCAGGCATTGTGGCTTCTCGACCCCCCCAGGCTAAATCTAATGCCGTTCTGCTTCCTCCAGCTCGCCTGTCTCTCTTCACGAACACACAAAAAGCCCCCACATAGCCTGCAGCAATGATACCAATATGGAATACAGAGTGGTTGTTCATTTCATTTTACTGCCAAGCTTGCTGGTGCCACTCAAAGAGAACAAGAGCACTTCCCTACAACTGCCAGTCTGATTTACTGGCCTAGATAGGCAAAAAATAACCTCCGCTTGTATGGCTATATGCATGTCTGCTCTTCCTTTGGACCTGTAAACTTTAACATTGTGGTGTGTAGTGATATTGTGTGAGAGAGAGCCTTGGACTCTTTGTCTCTAACCCTCAGTCCTACGTGCTCTGCGGTTGAGTCTGGTTGTCTGCTTTCTACTGTGGTCTTTCATCACGCTCACTCCCCGTTCTGGTATGCTTGCCAGTATAGTGTGTGTGTGTATATGTGAGTGTTTGTGTGTGTGTGTATGAGAGTGTGTAGGCAAGCCCAGATGTTTACTGCCATCTAGTGACCGAATGCTTCAAATCTTTCGGTGGGGTCAAAAAAATTACCTTTTGAGATCAAGCCTACAGAAGTAAATCTATGACTAACAGTGACATGTAGTGTTTTGTAAGCACTGTTCATATACAGTAGGTGTGTTTGTGGAGGTGGAGGGTGGTAGCTCATTAATATGAGTCTATATTGGTGTAGCAGGTCAGTTAAGTCAATGAGTGAGTGCTAATTCTTCTCCAATCCTGTGTGCTGCCACTTGTTACACATTTGCATATAAATTGCTTTAAATGTGATGTTGCTGCTAAATTCCTTAACCGGCACTTGTTTAAAATTCATGAATGCTTTACAATTTTGTCAGGCACGGTTGAGCTGTCAAAAAGTCCTTTGATACATTAAAAACCCGACAGGTGTGCATAGGCATTTACTGTAAATGGAAATGTTGTAAAAGTCTCTCCCATTTTGTCTCTGAAAAGCTTTGAAGCCTCACATGTCCTCTGTCTCTGTCCTTCCTTGTTCAGAGTCGTTACCCAGTCTTGGCTAGCAGATGGTGAAGGGAGACGCGTGCGTGCGCGCGTGAATGGTGTACAGTATGTGTAGTTATATCCAGCGATCAGTATTCGGAAAATGTTTGGGGTCGCTAGGTTGGCTGGCTGGCCTGACCCCTTGCTCTGGGAGGGCAGGGATATTAGGATATTTTTTCACACTGGGTCATTCTATAATAAATTTTAATACTTCTCAGCTTCTTTTTAAACACTTTATCAGCTGTATTGTAGCTCAGTTAACTAATTTCTTCTGACCTTTTCATGAACACACAAACCCAGATATAAATCTTTTGGACATACAGTACGTACACACACACACACACACACACACACACACACACACACACACACACACACACACACACAGTGACTCTTTCTCTCTTTCTCTCTGGTGCTGCCCTCTGTTGCTAGTTGATAATCAGACTTTAGAAATGTACTCTAGTTCAGTGTTAATTTGTGTCTGCTGGTTGATTATTTGCCTCAGGATGAAAAATGTAATGGCTATTGACATTCTGCTAATTGATTCCTATGTGAGAGTGTAAGAAAGAAAGAAAGAGAGATAAAGAGACCTAGAGCTTAATGTAGACCAATAAATCATCATTTACAAACAATATCATATGCTAAATTATGCAAAGTAACACCGCAATGATGTAATTACAGAAAACAATATTCATGTGAAATATTCACGGTGTGAAATATTAGTGTTTTTCTAAATATACACTTATGAGTTACAGGAACCTATCTTGCACCCAACGCAGCGCAGTGCAAAGCCCGACATAAGTGTCTTTGCTATTGCGCCCATGTCATTTAAATAGCAAATGCACCTATGGCCATCTTTGCGCCCATGGGCGTGCTGATCTTACAGGGAGGTGTGCTAAGGTGAATTCTTGGCATATTGTGCGGCAGCAGAAACAGAAACTTTAATTTAACACCCCATTAGTAAAATGCGCTTAGGCTTACGCACAGCACGCACACACTATGCTTGTTACACACACACACACACACACACACACACACACACACACACACACGGGAGCGGAGCACCACACAAACATGCAAAAGATAAAAAATAAAAAAAATTTGGTTTAAATCTGCCATCATAATAGCAGTGCGCCAAGGTACAAAGGGAATGGGAGATGACGCTATGCCCAAATGCTATGACCAAAATACACATGAATTAATGAAGACACTAACACACACGCCTGGTGCACTGACACTTTTTCCCGCTGTCAAACGAGCAAAAGTGGATTTGGACACACCCTAAACCCACCTGCGCCAGGTAGGGCCCATAGTGTGCTTCAAATGGCTTTTTGTGTCACATCATGATCTTGTCTTTGTATCAATTGTAAGATATAATCATAAACCATACAGTAATATAAAATAGACATGTTACTGTAGTTTGCACGTTTAGTCTTGACAGAGGTGACCTGCACATTCATGCTGACAATGCTTTCTCAGCAACAGAATAGTACATCAGCCTCCAGCAACAGCAACGCATGGACTCTGATGTTTCTGGATCTGCCAGACAGCGAACTCCGTAATAAACATTTGATGTGTCTGCCTGTGTGTGCATGTACACATATGGCCCACTTTTCATAACGTGTTATTGTGCAGCCCTGTGGTGTGTGTATTGACCCTTATTGACCCTCTGCAAAGAAAAATTGTCTTGTTTAAACTAGTATCGGAAATTGCCTATTCAGTGGCTGGATACACTGGATATGGGCCGTCCAGCCACTTGAACAAAGAATGTTGACCGCATTTTCTCAATGTTCCCTCATCAGTATGTGTAAACACGCCTATATGCTGCCTGTTTAAACATTTTGAGCTCTCTGCACATCCTTGAGTCTCTTTTGGCAATGTTTTTTGTAATTCCTCCACTGCGTGTTTACATGAACCTTCGCTCTATGTTTCCTTCTCTAAATGTTGTGACAGCAGGTCTAAACAGGATGCAGGTCAGCTGTAATATTAGTTTATCCTAAAGATATACAGGTTGGCCAGAGTGTTTCATTGGACTGATATCACTGTATTCAGACTGTTTGGACAATGCTTCTTTGAGAAGCATCTCGCTGCACTGTAGATGGAGCTGCAGTGAGTGCTGCACAAAGCCCTAACAGCATCTTACAGTTGAGCTGTGTTCAATACAATTTCACACAACACAAGCATTTGTAGTTAAGTGTAGGATTTGGACACTGCAGTTCTTCTAATGCATTAATTATATAATTAGATACCCAAAGGAATACAGGTTTGCACTGGGAGTGGCTTTGTTGGCAGGCTTGCAACAAACTAATTGGTCGGTTTGGAAAAAGAAGCCTACAGTAAGTAGTCATATTTTTCTCATTTCTTACACTTTGTGAGCAACAATTGCAGAATGGAGGACATTTGCCCTGGAAATAGCTTTTGCTAAATGACAAATATACTAAAAAATGAGGCCACTATACTAAACTTTTTCTTGCTTCATGCTGTCAGCAGTCTCCACCAGCATTGGAAACTAGAAGCAAACACAAGCAGCGCGAGCGGACCAATCAGAGTTTTGCTGAATCGCTGAGTTTGATTTCTTAGGAGTTGCACGTTAACTCTGGTTGTGGCTCGACAATATTTTGAGTTCCTAGGTTGTGTGCTTTGTACATCTATAATCTGTTTCTTATTTTCTAGTGTTTAAGTGTCTGCTCACTGTCACCCCCAGGTCTGGAACAGTGGTATTCCCTGTATGTTATTTGGTTCTGTCAACAAGACTGACTTGGTGAGCCATGTCCTGAAGGGTGGATTTGGGATGAAGAGTAGTTCCTCTGGTATCTATCCAAGCCCATGTCTGTTCTGTCCTCTCCAGCCCCTCCATCCCCTTGCTTGCTTTCTTTCTCTTATTTTTCCCCATTTCTCTTTCCTCCTCTCCCATGACCTCAGTCAGTCCTCAAGAGGAGCACTGTTCCAAAATGGGATGGTTTCTCCCACCCTCTTCTTCTTTAGTTGCTCTCTCCCTCTCCTTAACATTGAAAAAAAAACCTCACTGCTGAGTGACTCATTCCAATAATTGTTGCTTTTAGCTGTATCAGGTTACTCTTTTCTCTAACTCTCTTCTTGCTTTTCTTCCTTTCCCCCAGTACAGTGTGGTAGCTGGGCCACTTGTGAATTAGAGCCTTTGAGCGAAAAGGCAGAAAAAGAGAGTGACATCAGGGAGGGAGAGAACGAGAGGGATCCGAAACCTGCGTAGCCCTGTAATTTTATGCTCTGTTTCTATGATTGTATGTATGACCATTACAGACAAATGAGTCAATAGGAGATTGTCCTGCCAGCTGGGTCACTTTGTGTGTGTAGATGTGCGAGTAAACAGGATGTGTGTGTCTTATTTTAGCCTTGTCTGCACTACTTAGGTGTGTCTAGGTGGAGCACGACATTCTTGAATCTGACAGAAAAAGACACCTTTTTAACAAGAGGTGACAAAGAGATGCTACATGGGTGTGTAGACAGTAAGAACAAAAGAGACCAGAAGTGAGATAGCAATGGAAAGGGAGGGGACCAAGAGAGGAAGGCCAGACAAAGGCCATTTTAAAATGGGCAAGACTTGCTAAAACATTTTTGAAAAGAAGGGAAAAAAGAGCAAGACATGGAACGAAGGATGAGATCCCTCCCTCCTGCCAAATCCCAGTTACTGTAGACTATCCTATAGCTAACCCTCCCTCCCTCCCTCCTCTCCCTGTCCCATGTGAGCAGCAGCCCGATGACTGGACCTCTCTGTGTCTCCGCTGCTTACATTTTAATGCGCTCCGGCAGACATGCATTGTTCTCCACTGTACACTACTTGTTGCTCCCATTCTCAAAGACTTAGTCTGTGTTAGCTCTGCAGAAAGGATCGACAGGGAAATACTTGAGCTGGCTCGTCGTGAGTACTGACATTTCAATTTTTGGGCTTTTGTCAGGGGTGAAGAATTGTTTCATTCATTTGTTTGCCCTGCCAGAGAGTTTTGCCTTACGTTTATGAGTTTGATAAATGTTAAAGTGATTTGCGGTAGGAGATTTTAAAACCTGATAGTGAAGTTGGCAAGCTGTGAAAAGAACGGAGAGAAACTTTTGTCATATGTTGACGAGAAAAATGCTCCGGTAGTGAGAGCCTTTCTAGCTCTCCTCTTGTTTCTGACTGACTAGCTCCATTTTTGCTGACTCACTCTATTAACTTAATACACAGGCTATGTGGGTGTGTGAACATGTGTTGTGCCTGTCTGTCTGCTACCATCTTAATGCGCTTATGTGTGTTAGTCAAATTTAATAATTTTCTTTGTGTTCCTACCCGAAAATGTAAATATAGTCAGGAGAGAAAAACAGAAAAAATGAGAAAGAGACGGTGGCATGCTACTGCATCACTTTTTGTCATCATTCTTTCACGTCCTTATTGATTTTCTTCTCTCTGCTAGCTAAACGAGAACAATGGCCCCACGCCTGGCCAAGACCCCGAGTAAATAAGCCAACTAAATATCAACACCAAATCTCCTGCAATGTTGTTCACTGATTTGCTTTGTTGCCAGATGCGTGCACGCACACACACACACACACACACACACACACACGCACACTCACACACATAATCTGGCCTTGTCATCTAGAGGGACTCTATTGTTTGTCATGCATAATTGTTTGTGTGTATGTGTCTAAAGACTTGTCCAAAAGGTTTTGGACAATGGAGTCTGTCACTAAGGGGATCTCTCTCTCTCTCTCTCTCTCTCTCTCTCTCTCTCCTTTTCCTGTCCAAGTTCTCCTTCACATCTGGATCTCCCCACCAGCTGTCAAGGAACAAGGGAGCGGATGGAGGGAGGGAGGAAGGAGGTGTGGAATGGGGGTAAAGAGAGAGGGATAGAAATGGGAGGAAAGGGACTTTGCATAGGCCAGAGTTCCCTTGTTAGACTTCCCCCAATGCAGGAAGAAAAACCTCACAATGTCATTGTGAATGCCCACTGTGTGAGAGGAAACACAAATGGTGTATGCACAGACGGAAAGCATTCCTTTGCACACATGCAAAGACACATTTATGTTCACAAATGTGCACATAACACGCAAATACCCCCATGGACATAAATGCATGCATATCCAAATGCATGTATTTGAACACACTCTGAAACATACATACTCATAGAGATGCCAGTGACAGTGAAGCAGGCATTAAGCCCATTGAACTGCCTCATATGCTGCTGTAGTATTTAGCTCAGAGAGGAGACTGCTGGTGCTTCGTGAAGGGCTTTGACTGTTCCGTGTAGAGTTTTCATTGGGAGGTTTTCCCCCCAGGCTTTAGCTGTCAGAGCAATTCCTGTTATCTGTCATTCTCTTTACTCTCTTCTACCTTTGGCTCATCACTGAGTGTCTGTCCATAGCCAGACTCTAATGAGACTCCCTAAAGTTGAAACCATAGTGAAAAGCTCTACTTTAAAGAGAATCACTTGGCATTTACTTCTCTATGCTTTTTCATTTTCTCTGCCAGATGAAACTGCACATGCCAGCTGTTGTTGCAATGCTCTGCCAGAGTTGGGCAGCCACTCCTGTGCCTGTTTGTTCATGCAAGGGCAGGGCTAAGTGCCATGGCAACAGGTGTGTGTTGACATCATTAGCGTTACGCAAAAAGGCGAGGCAGCATGGACACACACTTATTCCAAAGGGCGAAAGTGTTGCTCACATCTGTTTTTGAGGTTCTTATGCAGTGAGTGTGATCCGCGGAGGGTTGGCTATGATTGGGACAGTGATAAAAACACCAGCCTTTATTTCCTCCTCGGCCTCCCAGGAATGGTTATACTGTGCAGTTTCTGCCATATGTGCATGTGTAATTCAGCCATCTCCTTCTGTCAGTGCAGCTGGTCCGTGTCTGTCTGTAACGCTACTTTTTAGTTTATTTCTAGCTGTTACGAGCTAAGCCTGCATCTTTGTGTGATTTATAGGCGAGCAGCGATGATGTTGCTGTCACTGCTGAAGGTTTACTGTCTGAATAGCCTCTCTTTGTGACTTGAGATCAGCGTTAATATTATTACATTTCCTGTAAATGTCTTGCACATAATTAGTTTTAGCTTTTGTAAGTGTGTCTTTCAATATAAAATGTCATATATTAACATAATAGTGATGTGTTCAGTATCAGGATGTCACTAGGCAGACCCAAGCACCACGGCCAATGATTGAGCATCCTTTGGCACAAAAAGCACTGTACTGTACAGTATGTTTCAGCCAACAAACCAGAGTAATGAGTGAAATGTGTTCAACTGGGTAACAAAGCTCTAGTTTGTTTTGGTTGGGGTAATAGTATTCACTCAGCGGTAATGTCGACAGTGTGCACAAAAATGTCAAATAGAGAATCAGACAGAGGTGGAACAAGACCAAGGCTGATCACCACCACAGTGGGACACAATTAATGTGTGAATGAATATAAATAAATGTGGGAAGCCTTGAAACGGTCTTTAAGACCCTTACAACAAACAGTGTATTCAATTTTGTAACATGTAAGTCATTTATTGAAACATACATACTAAATGATAATAAAGTGAAAATCAGTAAAGAGAAGAAAAAAACAGTTTAGCGCATCAGTTGAATTCACTGAAAGTCAACCATATTAATGAGTCAAAGTATGCTACATGGCAGCCATCTGGGTTATTTTTTTATACTGTCTTTGTATGTGTTGAGAACGGGTCCTCTTAGCTTTGTGAGCTGGATTGAATACATATGCAAGGACCGCAGATGGGATTTTACTGATCCTACCTCTCTTTCTCTTCACTTCTCACTTTTCTCATTCATCCAGTCTCTCTTATTTTAGGACAAATGAGTCTTCAGAGCAGCACCTTATTATCCGTCTCACGTTTTTGATCCCCGACCTGCTCTTTTTATGTTTCTGCTCTTATCTCAGGACACATGCATGCCGCCTCTCTCTCTCTCTCTCTCTCTCTCTCTCTCTCTCTCTCTCTCTCTCTCTCTCTCTCTCTCTCTCTCTCTCTCACACACACCTACCTTCATTGCCTTGAATCAGAGATTTGTCAAAGTCAGTTCACACCTTGCAAGACAGACTGCAGCACGGGGGCGCTGGTCAGTGCTGATGTGGCATATACTGTAGGGCGGCACACAAGGAAATACAGGTATGTGCTTCGTCATATTTGTAGAAACAAATCCGCATACATGAAATCCGCTTTTGGACGTTTAAAATCCTTGTGGGGTTTTTGTTCAGGTTTCATATTCTGCAGTATCATTAGCATCCTTGCTGAAGGTCCAACCATGAAGAGTTTCATGAGATTTCTGCCTCATTGCTTCAGTTGGTTCTATTACAGAGGCATTCCCTCGTTACACATTGCTGAGACATATTTGTGTATGTTGTCCAACTTCTGGACAAATCTGTCATTAACTTGGCTGCATGCAAATGTAATCACAATGTCAGTCTTCAAATCAAGTCAAGTAGGGCAAGTGTATACAAAACAAACTATGGCAGTATGTTTTTATGTGCTATTGCAGACAGGCAAATTATTTGTAAATCTCTTCTTGAATTAGGTAGAGTAAAGACTGTTTCTGCAGTGACATATTTTTCATTGAGTGGGTGTGCCAGTGGCACCCAAAATATCGCCATTACAAATGATCTGCAGTTTACTCAAAACATATTCAGTCCACAGCCTGATTGCTTTTGACAGGTTTGCAAGTCTCTCAAAATAGTTCATTCTGTGTGAGTCTGTGAAGTAGTTATTTTTTTAACAATAAACTACTCATCCTGTCTACATAAGTCCTATATTTCTATTTCTTCCTATATTTTGCCATTTTCATCCCTAACTATATTGTGATATATACTGTATATATTGTTAACAAAACAAATGGTAACAAAAAGTGTGTGTGTGTGTGTGTGTGTGTGTGTGTGTGTGTGTGTGTGTGTGCGTGTACATATGGATGTATCTGGTAGGTGCATACAGACAGAATACTTATACAGGTGCAGTGTCTGCATGTCTGATTATGTTGTTACAGGCTTACACTACAGTGTAATTCTCTGTACATCAGCTGGTTTTATAAAATGTGGCTTTAAAAGCTCATTAAATCTATTTTGAAACGGGTCAGAGGCCAGATATTGTATAAATCTCCAGCAAAATCAGTTTTGAGCGTGTCACAGGTTACACATCATATTGACATGAAAGGATTACAGCTATTATTGTTGAAGAAAGAATATTCCCTGATTATAGCCAGATTGTGTGTGGATACAAAGAGCTCTGATTACCTCCGGCACTGCTGCCCCACTTCCCAGGATACCAAGCATTGACTAACAAAGCAGGGGGACGGGAAAGGCTGTAGGCATACACACTCTTATGTACAGTACTGGCACACATCAAACACAATGATTAGCACTTTGTAAATTAATCTTATGATTTACTTTCAGCCCACATTTTTTTTTTACTCTCTTTTTTTTTTTTTTTTGAATTTAGAATTGAACAATTCTGTGGAGTTCTGTATAAATACACAAAATATAGGCATCAACAACATGTACAACATGGTACAGAGCTAATACTTCAGTATAAAACATGCAAGCTTATGGATGATTACCTTTTTGAATGATGGTGTGTAGCACATCAATGAGTACTTGATCAAACACGGATAAAGTACGACGATCTCTCTTAACACCAGCCGTCCACATACACACACATGCTTTTTGTTTGTGTTGCCCATGGCAACGGCTGGGCTAGGATCGGTGGTGATGTCAGCAGTGATGTACGAGTGTTGGAGTGCAAGGGGGTGACCTCAGCAGAGGGGAAGTCCCAGCGGACTCATATCAGCTGCAGCCAGCGCTCGCCGTCAGGACTTTCTCACACTCAGTATCCGTACGAACAACTAAAGCTGCCCTGACCCCTATAAACCCCAACTTCTGATCCACAGGCATCACAAATCACCAGCACCCAGCATGACAAAGACCTCTGACATGCACACATGCACAGCCCCACACACCATACATTGTCTAATATAACCCCAAAAAAAGGGTCTGGAATATTTAGAGGATGATTCTGGATGAAATGAAAGGTACACTGTGGAGCTTTTGGTCTGCAGGAGCAGTGGTATTTACTGGGTAATAGCTAACATTCAAGTATGGAACTAAGCCTGTCTCCATGGTGAATCCATTTATTTTTATACATTGTGATGTTGAAATATGTTTTTGATATGGTACTAAGGCCAATTCAGCTCCTACATTAAATGTTTTAGGACATTCAGCAAGCATTCTGGTCATGTCTATGAAATTAAAACCAAGCATTTTCACAATTGGCTGTAGTAATGTGATGTAAATGGTACCAATAAAAGAGTGGAAGAACACAAAGACAACCACTAGCCAATGTCGGCAATGCAGTTTAGAAAAAAGGTTTTGCAAATATTTTATGAGAAGCATGTTTATCAGGACTTCATGATGCATTTAGTGTATTTTGGTTACAAATTTTGAGAGTAAACAATGTTAGCATTCAGTCAGTGAGTATACCTTACTGTTGTGAAACAACTTGAAATTGTCAGTGTGTATGCTGTAATTTAATTAGGGTGTAGTTATAGTATTTCCTGTAAGTATGGCCAGTGGTTATGCTCATCAGTCTTGGTTTGAGGCTTTTGGCTGCTGGCACATGTGTCCTGCGGCTTTTTTCAGTGGGCAACTAAGGCAGCTACGTATGTTTGTGTCATGGTCTGTTGTTGGCATCAATGTGTTTTTGCTGATATTCAAGCCTATTAGATCCAGCTCATCCATTTTGCCTCAGAATGGTGGCCTCCGTCCAGGTTGGCACAGAGGCTGCCCAGCCCTCTCCTCTAAAGCAACAGTTCATAAATGAATGGTTGCCAGTCTCTCTCTCTCTCTTTCTCTCTGAGGACAGCTGTTCTATCTGTCATGGATGGAAAAAGCAATCATAGGAGCAACAACCACATCCATGGATACAGATTAGGAATGTATGTGTGTTCTAGGCACAGACATGTGTGCTCTTGTTAGCATGAATCTGTTCATGTGTGTATAAGTTGTAAACTCTTATGAGGTGTAGAAGCTCAAGAGCCTGTAATAAAATACATTTTCCTCTGGATTAATTTTACATTACCGTCTCACTCAAAGGTGGGTGTTTAATGGCTGTTGTAAAAGTAAAGGTTGGTAAACACATAAAAGTGCTAAAGTTAAAACGGTGTGTTCTAAATGTGTGGGAGGAGAGAGGGGAGGAGGGAGAGATTAAAGTTACCCTGACACACGTATTTCATTACTTTGTGGTACTGTTTAAAGTTCTACCATGAATTCTGTAACAGTTTCTTGTGGAAAAAATGCCTTGGTCACCTTGTTTCAAGCCATTCTAGTGTGGTATAGAAAGCCTGCAGGAAGACTCAGCTCAATTTTTTTGCCTGTTTTCATTAATATTCAATGAGCTAAGCTGCTTGACTCTGATTGACTAAGAGCTAGCCAATGAGAGCCTGGCTATCGGTATCCTTTACCCAGTGCAACTGGGCGAGCTCATGAATAGTAATGAGCTCAGGCAACATGATGTCAGACTGACCAGCTTTTGTAATTGGCCTGATTTCTTCACTTATTTCTTTCACATTCACGACATGACACAAACACATGTATGGACCTATGGAACATATTTCAAAAAATGCAAGTAAAAACAGTTTTGTCTGGCAGGGCACATTTAATGTGCAGTTTTCTGATAGTTTACCAGCATGAAAGGATGTTTTCTGTCTTTTACACTAAATTGATTTGAGCAAAATGAAGGAGCGCCTGGGTAGCTCACCTGGTAGAGCGCGCCTAAAATGCCCAAAAAATAATCTAAAAGACGATGTCCCTTGTCAAACCAATTAGATTAGTTTTGTTCATTTATTTAAATAGTCCCTGTTATGCTTTTTTATTTACCCATCTTTTAGTGTGTTATAGTTTTTCAAGTATGTACAAAAACACATTTTCACTGACAATGGAGCTTTCTCTCCCACAGACAGCACTTTTTCTCAAATGCCTGAAATGTCTCACCCACATTCCTTTTTGAAATTCCTCAATTAGTGATGTCAATACTTTTAATTACAGCAGACTTGGCTATTTTGGAAGGAGGGCCAAGAGCTCAGACAGAGTGTTTCAGGTGGAGGCACTGCAGCAATGGGTAGTATAAGAAACATAATATGTTTTGGAACATCAACACATGTAAACCTATTCTAGTAGACCCCCAAGAGTACAAATATGAAGCTGAAAAGGAGTATAATATGGGCTCTTTAAGGAAAATCACAATTGTTTTTCTCAGCTCAGTGTGACATTACAGACTTCCTGGCAGGGGTTTCATTTCTCTCTTTGCTCCCAAAATGTTGATATTACCTTGGTACTTTGTGGCAAATGTGTGTCAGATCAAGTAAGGTCTTATGCATTATCACTGCTCTGCCCCAGGTGGAGCTGTTGCTCCAGCTGTGGACGGTAAACCCCCAGCCCTGTCCTGCCCCCTGGCTCCATAAAACATCCTCTTGTAACCTCCCTTTGTCTTCTCTGCCTGTCTCAATCAGTGTTCTCCTTCCTGTTCCTTGCCTCATTATGTTCTAAGTTAGTCAGTAAAAGTTATGATTATTAAACTTTTCTTTCCTGTTTTTTATTTCCTGACAATGACTGTAGTTTACCCACCTTTCATTTTTGTCATTACGTCATACTTAAAAACCCAGTCCGCAGCAGTAAACATGTTTCCACCACATGTCCTGCTTTCTGAAGCCAACCATTCATGTGCATAAACAGACTGAATCATAAGTCTGGTTGAGGTTATGACTGAGCTAAACCCTGGAACTAGACAGTGTCTGAGCTGGGCTGACTTTATTCTGGCTAAAGTCAAATTATCAGTGTAACCCGTTGCAAAGTGAAGATGCATCGCCGTGCCTCTGCTATTTACAGCTTTAGATCCAGGTACGTAAAGCCTTTGCCTTCTGCACATTTCACCCATCATTGATAAATATGTCATGGATGGTGTTAAAGTAAAATATATGACCTGTGTGTGTGTGTGTGTGTGTGTGTGCCTGCTGGGTGGCTGTCTGAGGGTTTAAAAGAGCAGCCTGGTTATATCTGAATGCTTAAATCAATTTCATAGTAGCTTGTCTAAATCTTTTATATCACCAGGTGCATTTCTATAGTGTAGATTTGTTTGCATACCAATAAATGTGGCTTGATTGATGGCTTTTGATAATGATATTAATGCAAATGTATTGAATGGGCCTAAATGCAAGCTGTTGGTGTTTCAGTTGTTATGGTTACACCAATCGTTCATCCTACATTTACTTAGCTCCCCACATCCCTAGCTCCCTCCACCCATCAGATTGTGGGACCAGAGCCAGAGAAGTAAAATTTCACACAAGCACACACACACCCTTGGAAATACCCGTGCCCAGACTTCAGTTTTTAAATTCCCTTTCAGATATGGTATGGAGAGCTTTACATACTCAGGTATGTGCTTTACAAGCCACATGTGCACATATTTTCTCTGCTCTGAGATCATCATGACCAGATGATCTTGCAGCTGTCCCTCAATATATTCCAGAATTTGACAAGGAGAGACAAAGAAAAAGTTTAGAGAAAAGAGGAGAAAGTAATTGAAACTGGTTTGTCCTCATGTTCTCTAACACACAGCCCATGTAATTGCAATATCCCGTTCTTAATATTGCTGTGGACCATTGTTGCAATCCATCTTTCCTGTCTGTCTCTACTGTCAATTTTAATGTTATTGGCTGCATGTACAGTGAAGTTTAGCATTGTCTTCAAAGTGTGGCATGAATATTATTCATGAATATTATACGTTTCATGCATTATTATGCATTATGGTGCGAGCCAGTTACCGATACAGCAGATCCACACCTGCATTGGTGCTGCATGCTGATGTATGTAGAGATGCAGTTTGTTTGTTTATTTAGGATCCTCAGCTCCTGCATTGCGGGTGCTATTCTTCATGAGGTCCTTACAGCTCACTTGAAAATGTGGCAATGCAATAATAAAATACACACAACATAATAAAAATGAAAATTGTAAGACAAAAACAAAACATACACTATCATTTTATAACAACCCATGTAAATCAACAAAATACACACACGTAACACAAATACAGATACACAGACAACTCCACCATTGCAGTCATCCTTACGTTTAGGCTGACCACATTTTTTAGACCAGTATGTCTACATACTATCGTCACATAACATCTCTTCCATCCTCTCTGGACACATCTCACAATTGAACAAGCACCGCGATTTGACGGCCTTTCCTCCACTGTTTTCGGGTGGAGGATGAGAGGGGCAGATGGCAGAGCTCAATCCGCTCAAGGTGCGTCTTCTCTGGGATGATTTGAACAAACACACAGTGTTTGCCTCAACCAATGTTTCAATTGTCCACTTCTTTAATCAATAGATATGTTTTAACTAAACTTCTAAATCTCTTTTTACTGCTTTCTTGTGTACATTTTGTGTTACTGCAGTGCAGGGGAAGAAGAAATAATCAGAAAAGTAAGGTAAATACTACATTGGCCTGGGCTAAATGCCAGCTCTGCGCCACAGGATATGCTTTACTGCCAGCATGGGCTCAGCACCAAGCCCTGCAGCAGTGCACTCCTGTACCAACACAAGCCTCCTGTGAGTGTGTGCTCCAGGGACCCCTAGCTTGTCTTCATCTCTCTGACCATACCTTCCCTGCCCGATCATTTTCTTAATCTGTATCTTTTTCAGCCTGTCTGATAGGTACACCATGGTCTCAAGTTGTACAAGCATATATGGTTTCATAATACTGTATTTAATCAAAGTAATTTTTTAGGCAACACATTTGATGGTTGCAGTTTAGCAAATTTAAGGCTTTTCTCAGGTTGTAGCTTAAATACATTGAGTTTGTTGCATTTGTTTAGACAAAGTAAATAATATCTAAGAAAGTTTAAAGGGCTTTTTTTTATTTTCTGACATTGTAAAGGTTAAAAGATAATCAAAAATAAAAATAGATAATGATAGTACCCATTTTTAACAAAATACATATTAATGACATTATGTCATAATACATTCAAGACATCTTTCCCCAAATGAAGATACAGTACATGCAATCTGCTTTCAAACATGGCATTTCCTATTTAGTAATGTGTCCTTACCTCAGGCAGAGCCATCTGTATCACAAACTCAATGTTACTCAACCTGTATTTAATCTCAGTGGGCCCATTAACCTCTATACTGCTTCTGGTCCCGCTGAGTCGTCTCTGCTCCAGAGAAGCTCCACTCTTCCAGAAGGGTGGGGGGGGAGTGGAGCAAACTCATTACTGGTGCATTGGCTGGCCTCTAACCTAGACTGGAAGGACAATCATTAAACACACAAGTTAATGACCACCGACTGCTGTTTTCTTTTTTTTGTGTGTCGGTCTGGATGTCTCTTTGTTGTTGTAGTTGTGTGTTAGCGCATGTTACACACACACACACAGATAACATCTGTGTGGACACGGATAACGGAGCAACAGAGAGATTGAGTTGGTGAGAGTGAGTCAGAAAGGTGTGTTAATTGGTTAGGAGTGACCATCTGGACCAGAGCTTTCAGACAGGACTCCCCACCAGCCTGTAATGAGGTCTCGTCAGGCCGGAGCAACAATCGCCACGGCTTGTGCCAAGCATCGGGGCCTTGCCATGGTAACCTCTAAACCCTTTTATCACCTCAAAGGTTATGAGTCAGCCAGCTACAGCACAGAAACACATAAGTCATCCCTGACATGACTAAAATGTTTTAGATAGAGAAGAGACTACTACAGAATGTTTTCAAAAATGAATTGTAATTATTTTAACAGTTATGGTTCTAATCTGAATTGGGCATTTAACTACACTGACAGTACTTTTTTACTACATGAAAAGGGTCCTTGAGAACTGAGTATCAAACTATCAAGAACTCAGTGTTCGCATTAAATGCCTTTGTTGTATACTTATTGTTCTTTTCTTCTTCTTCTACTCTGAGTCTGATTTAAATCTTTCAATTTGGCCAATTTCAGTTGAGAAGATTCTTGCAGCTGCTTGTCTTTGGTAAAGACCCAAAGACATCAATTGACCCAAGCAGATAAAAAAAGAGGAACAATTCAAACACAGAAGTAGCTCTTCATACGATTTTCAATTGTATTTGTTTGATAGCATAGTCCTCCAGATCCAGAAGTTTGACCAGGACTTCATTCGTGGCCATGTGAACCTGTTTAAGTAATTAGGAAAATATACAAGTTTTGTTTTGTGTTTTTGTGGCTCATCACTGCCACTGGGTTCATATTTTGCCAGTGTAAGCAGGATCCTCTGGGCTAAAATGAGGAAAATTCCTGTGAAAGTGGAGGGCTACAGCAGTTGAGCTGATCTTGCACTATGTTTGTGTGTTGTGCGGTTGAGTTTCGTGTAGACAGTCACACAGACAAACAGAGACAGATTGAGACTGCTTCATACTCACACATATACGCACTGTCAGCCAGAAAGTGAGTTTGGTAGTATGAGACACTGTCATAGTGTCTGATTGGTCGTCCTGCCTGCCAGTCATCTGTTGACTAAACTTCATTCATTGTGGTGCTCTTTTTTTATTTTTTTATTTTTTAAATATAAATGAAATATATGCAAGCATTAAGATGGTTATGGAAGATTTAAAATCGAATTTAGCACAAAACCAAATGTCAACTGATCTCTTTGGATGAAACACTGATCACTAAAATTGAAAACCACTGTAATGTCATAAAGCAATACAAATGGGTAGGGTACAGAGGAAGCTCAAGTAAAAGTTATAAATAATTGGGAATGACATGTGAACAGAGCTAAATGTGCTGTGGTCAAGGTTTGACTCAGGACCAAACTTTAATAATGATGTCGGGGGGGGGGGTCTTATATAATGTGCTCAGTCCAAGCCACATGCTGTCAGACCGCAGTTACAGTGGTGCTCAAAAGTTTACATACACATGCTTAAGTTGACTAAAAAGAGGAATAAAAAAATCATGTTTTGGAAATTTATTTTAATACCTAAATTAAAAAATGAGGTAAAATCCAACCTTTAAGGACACCAATTTTCTTTGTGAATGAATAACGTATTGTAAATAAATAAATGTTCTTATTTAAAATACTGGGGTCATAAGTATACATACCCCTATGTTAAATTCCCATAGAGGCAGGCAGATTTTTATTATTAAAGGCCAGTTATTTCCTGGATTCAGGATATTATGCATCCTGATAAAGTTCCCTTGGCCTTTAGAATTAAAATAGCCCCACATCATCACATACTCTTCACCATGCTTAGAGATAGGCATGGTTTTATTTCAGTTAGACTAATACCTGGTTTGATTTGCATTGAGAGATGGTTTTATAGAAAGTATCCCATGCCTATCTCTAAGCATGGTGAAGAGTATGTGATGATGTGGGGCTATTTTAATTCTAAAGGCCAAGGAACTTTATCAGGATGCATAATATCCTGAATCCAGGAAATAACTGGCCTTTAATAATAAAAATCTGCCTGCCTCTATGGGAATTTAACATAGGGTATGTATACTTATGACCCTGTATTTTAAATAAGAACATTTATTTATTTACAATACGTTATTCATTCACAAAGAAAATTGGTGTCCTTAAAGGTTGGATTTTACCTCATTTTTTAATTTAGGTATTAAAATAAATTTCCAACACATGATTTTTTTATTCCTCTTTTTAGTCAACTTAAGCATGTGTATGTAAACTTTTGAGCACCACTGTAAATCTGGAGTACAGAGCCAGTTATACAGCGCAAGTACAACAATTTAGTCTGAGGTACCTGAAGAACAGACACACATCAGCACCACTTTTTAAAATATATTATTCAAACTTCTTACACTTTAGCATCTGTTGACACTTTAGCTATGAACTCAGGAATATTTGTTTGTGGTTATGGGACAAAATGTAAATCAACAATGATAGATAACCCATTGTTAAAAAGATTTTTATTGTTCTCACTTGTTTAGATTCTTTGTCTGTGTCTTTGTCAGCAGGATATCTGAAAATGGATTTCTAAGCAGTAAAGTGGCCCTGCGCCAATGAATTTGTTGCTCTAACAATGAAATAAACTGAGACAAAGATTGTATTCTAGATGTTAATAGTGTGTTTACGGACAGAATAATTCCGTTTTGCTAAAAATGTATGATAGTGATCAGAACAGTTTCTTGGTGGATGTTTGTATCTTTATTTGGAGAGGTTGTGTTTGTGAATCAGGCAGAAAGCCAGATCACTTTTCTCCTTTTGGGTCTTGAAATGGATATATAATATGGGACAATTTTTTTTAACCCGGGTACTGGCCTAATATTCACTTATATCCCCAACAGCAGTCCTAACAGCACAGAGCATTGGGATTTGGTTAAATAACATGTTGGTGTTGAAAATCTCGCTGCACTGAGGTTTTGATATTGAGCCACTGTTTTTTTTATTTTTTTATTTTGCATGTCAGCATGTATTTTAACATGGCTGTTTATTTTCCTCCTAATATGCAAATGGACAAGTGTGCGTGACAGATCATATGTTGCGAGTTGCATGTAAGATATATGATGGCTGTGTGCATACTGACAGTAATTACAGAAGACTGTACCACAGAGCTGCCTGGGGCTGGCGAGGAACAAATTATTATAACATCTAATTCATAACCAAATGATAACCAGGTCTGCAGCCTTTGATGCTAGCAATGTGATATAAATCTACAGGGAAGGTGAAGCTCTAAATGCTCATAATACGTAGTGCACTGTGAATTTCATTTTATAAATGTGGGCTTGAGGTATATTTAGATTGATTTGCAGTTTGTATGCAGTTCGTAATTCTGTGTGAAGGAGTGCATGACTGAGTGTGAGCTGTATATCTGTGTCTGCTTATGTCAGTGTGCCAGGGAGAATGTGGCATCTCCAGAACTGGAATTCCTCTCACACCACACTCCACAAGAGACTCTCTGTCTTTAACTCTGCTTCCGTAGGAACTGAATGTAGTCTGTTTTCTAATTTCCACTGGTCAAGTGACTACCGAAACAATAAACTCCCAGCTTTTAATTACAATTGTCTATATTCCAAAGAACCAACAATTGCAAAACGTGCAGTAACAGTTCCAAAATACATTCATGTTTTACCAACATTTCTTATCCCAGCTTCTTTCTGGAGTGTCTCACTCCATGTGTCTCACTCACATCAGCTTAGCTCTAGGTGAGAGTGTTTCTTCAAATAAGCAGAGATAGACCCATAAAATCTTTATCAAGCCCCGTGGCTACTGTCTTGTTAGTGCTGGGACTGTACAGTAAATGCAAAGCGTGTGTGTGTGTGTGTGTGTGTGTGTGTGTGTGTGTTAGAGTTGGATGCTATCCAAATTTTGATACCGTCAAACCTCCTCCCTATTTTACCGCGGTATACGGTATTACCGTGAGTAATTAAAAATGATGACGTAAGGCTCAGACGGTGTCACCAAACTGTGGCTTGTGCCTACACCGTTCAGAAACTGAATACCAAACACTAATACTAAAACACGGAACACCAAATGCTGCCAAACTGCAGAAGTGGTGTTCTTCGAGACCAGGTCTTGCCATCCCCCCCCCCCTTTTTGTTTCCCTCCACACTGTCACGTGATGACCACCACACATAAGCATTAAATAATATATTTAATATTTAATCCTTGTCTCCTATATAAGTGCATTGCATTTTTTTAATGACTGTATTGAAACTGATACGTTGATATTTTTAAGACCCCACGGTATACCGTATTACTGCCCAACCTGTGTGTGTGTGTGTGTGTGTGTGTGTGTGTGTGTGTGTGTGTGTGTGTGTGTGTGTGTGTGTGTGTGTGTGTGTGTGTGTGTGTGTGTGTGTGTGTGTTGCATAGCCGACATTGTGAGGACCAGTGTGAGTTTATAACCTTTGGAGTGAGGACCATTTTACAAAGTGAGGACATTTAGGCCGGTCCTCACTTTTTTTTCACTGTAATGGCCTCCAGAGGCTGTTTTTATGCTTTTCTCAAAGTTTCAGAGAGGTCCTCAGAAAAATAGTAAAATGAAAATTGTTAAGAAGAAATTGGTGTGTGTACATCTTTTGCATACACACACTTTTGCTCTCTCACTCCCCCTATCATACACACACGTGTACTGCACCTGAGCATTGTTTTCATTCTGGCGACCCCTTCAGGTTCACACAGTTACTGCACCTGAGCTAATCTGGCACTGGCGACCCCTACAGCTTCATGCAGTTACTGCACCAAAGCTGCTCTGGTTTTAGGCCTTGTTTCACCACTCTGCAGTAGGCAAATGTCCAACAGAAGTTTATATTATACTAAATACAGTGTAAGGAATTATTAATAAAGGTAACTGTAAGAATTGGAACAGGATTATAAGAAATCAGGAGCACAGGGAGCCAGGATGGCCATAGTAAAACAAAAACACATGACACTGCTGTAGATTTGTCTGCATGTAACAGTAAACCAGGTAATAAGCAAGTGGGACTCAAAGTAAGTACAAGTTACAATATAGATCTATAATCAGATTAATAATTAATAATTAATTAATTGGTAATTAAAAATGAATGAATGAATAACAACCAAAGAAAAACAAACTGTGCACACATAGAATAATTAAGACCCAGGTAATTTTCAAAGGCTTTTTAGACACAGTTCTCCCTCCAACTCTGGTGTGGGACCAGTATAATAATACAGGTATGTTGTATATCTGTGGAGCTGAATGTATGTGTACAGTTCAATCCTACCACACTGAACGTAGGTGATCTTTAGTTCAGCAACAGGTTCTGTATGTTGTTGGCTTGGCTCTCCATCCAGTACTGGATCACAGTTTCTCTGGATTATCTAAAATCATCTCTTGAGTCTCCCTGGTGGCTCTGAGCTCTCCTCTAAAGTCTCTGGACATCTTTAGAGGTCTTCAACTCATAACCCTGACCTATGAATGATATCCAGATAAATTACCTTCATGCTAATTATATTAATATTACTTATCATAGCGTAAAGCTTATTAAATCAACATAATGCTTCAAGTCACAATCAAAGATAGCACTGAGTAAAACTCAGTTTTGGTTAAAGTGCATGATAGAAAACACAAATAATATATTTAGCACTGATGCATTAAATTAAATTCTTACTGTAAGAAAATACCTGCACTAACACTGGAATTCAGCACAAAACTACATCTTTACCAGCAACAAAGCTGCAGAGCTCAACACACATAATGCAAAGAGTTGTTAAAAACACCACCAGGCCAGAGCATGTCTGTTTAGCAGCAGTATTTCTTAAATACACTTCAGATACAGTTTTAGTTAAGTAGTTAGCATTTTTAGCATTATCAAATGGGATTTTACATTGCAAATTAGCGTTGCAGCTAGTCGACATTACCTGCAATTAGCTACATGTTAGCAGGTAAATGTACTCACCAGTGTGGATTCAGGCCTCAGTGCACACTGTCATTTTATGATGTCTACATTAAGTATGAATTAACAACACTGATTAAATGAGCTCCTCCATAGTTTAGCTGAGTTTCTTACTTCAAAAGGGATTTGACCTTTCACCTTCACCTGCAACCAGTCAGTGGAGCTGGGCTGAAGCATTTGATAGGCTAAAGTGAATTTGAATGTATTGGCTAGTAGTTTAGCATGCTAACATGCTAAACTAAGAAAGCTAAACAGTAAATATTAAACCCGCTAAACATCAGCATGTTAGCCTAGTCATTGTGAGCATGTTAGCATGCTGATGTTAGCATTTAGGTTTATTGGTTTCCTTAACAGGAACAGTCGTGATTAATAAACACTGGTATAAGAGTTAGCCAAGAGGCTGTTTGTCATCTTTAGTCCCTGTACAGATGTTACCTTACTGTACCTGTCATAGTACAGCCTCATAGAGCTGCTGTAGACTCTGGTTTATCTGGAACATAATGATTTAATCAAAAGTTTACAACCTTATTATATCTGCAGAGTAAAGAGTGGAAGTACATCTCACTTTGTTCTATTTTAAGTAAATAGAACTTATGTAAATATAATTTGAGATATGAGTGATGCACCCACCTGTAGGATACAGTGACAGTATAAGAAGACATTATTTATTCTTCCAGACTACCTTCTTCTTAGTTGCCCCCCCCCCCACTATTTGCTGTCCCTGCTCACATTATATGAATGCATGGAGACAGCACTGTGGCACAACAGACAGAGCTCACATAGCAAAGTGAGCACAAATATTGTATTGCTACTGTGTTTAAAATATACATGTTGTTACCTTATAGTAACGTATTATCAGTTAACATTATTTAAATGCACGTTGACAGAATATGCAGCTTCATTTCCCTACAGGGCAGAGTTACAGTACAGTAAAGCACAACGTCCCAATAGGTCTGATGGTTTAGGGGCTACAGGAGCAAGTGGCAGCTCCTGTATTTGGACAGTTTATTGTGGCATCACGTTGGACAGCCAGTGGCTGACATGTTTGCCTCCCCAGAGAATAATCAGGGTCCTGTAAGGTGTTCCTGGGGAGGGAACTGAATGGGACAGCAGGCCTCACCTCACAGCCTGGGGAGACACTGAAGGCCGTTTTATGGTTGTGCAGAGGTGCCACACAGCGCTTTCTCTGTAGGCTACGCAAGTGGTCTGATGTTTATACGCTTATGCGCTGGTGTGTGCGTTAAGCCAGCGCGTGTGTGTGTGTGTGGGGGGGTCTGGGTGATAAAGCGAGGTAGAAGTGAGAGACTGACGATTCTCTTCAGAGTGGGTAGTGACTCTAGATCATAGTGAGAGAAACAAAGTGTCTCCCCTGTGCTTTCTGACCAAGGTGAGACATCTTCAGCAGGACTAGTTAACCCTCTCCTTGATTTCATGTTTATGGAGAAAGAGAACCAGGAAATGAGTCGGGGGGGAAATGGAACGCTACCAAGCCAAAGCTGAGCGACGTGCGACGCCACAATGTGTAGTTATATTTTTTGAGGGGTGCACGTCAGGCTATGGCATAGGGTCTGGTGTAGACACAAAGGGGTCTGCGGGGGTACACCGTTGATTCCTCCACAGCTTTATCATTGCTGTTTGGCCACTTTCTGCCAGGTGCATCAATGTTAGGCACTTTAAGGAGAGACACACCTGTTCTTGGGAGTTTCTGCCTTCACAATAATTCAGCAAAGTAAATGTACATCCACAATACTTTACTTTTTAGCTGACTTTATATTAGCTTACAAACTAGTAAATCAGTGAGCACATGTAATGGACCTTGGGATCCATTACATGGACATGAACCCTGATTAATTTGAAAGCTGTAGAAATAAAGAACACTTTAAAAGTAATACTATATGTTGTGTTGTTGCTGCAGACTAATTGTCTACAGCAATTTAACATAACTAACAACCTATAACACCGAGAATCAGCATGTGTTGAATATGGAGAAATTAAAAAGAGACAAAATCTTCAATTTCCAATAAGGTGAAAAGTGAAACTAAATTGATAAATAGACAGTGAACAGAGAGAAATAAAACATATAAATTTATAGGATGAAACATGAGTTAGGCATACAAACTACAAGTTGTTGATTCATTATTGTATGTAAAGCATCCCACTTTCACTAACCTTTATTCTTCTTTATGTTATTATTTAATTTTAACTATGGTCATTTTAAGCTGTAGCACTGAACTGGATGGTTTTATATTGAAAGATGATTTATTTTAATTTTACTAAAGTAAAAGGTCTGAGTACTTTTTCAACCACTCATAAAATAATATATATGATTAAACTTTACATTGAAGAGCGAGACATTAATGTTAAAGTTCTTATTTTGCAGTGATAGTTGGGATTTTTAACTCTGCAGCCTGTAAAACAGGCCTGAGAGTCAGAGGTGAATATTGTGTGGTTGTCTCAACTGCTGCAGCTCCCACTTAATTAATGGCCCATCAGGGGAGGGCGCCCCCTGCTCTCAGCCACTCAGATGAGCAGGTGGGGGAAGGGCAGCTTTCTGTGAGAGCAGGTCACCTGCAGGTCACCTGCCCTCACAGAAAGCTGCCCTTCCCCCACCTGCTCGTAGAGTTGAAGCTCAGAGCTGAGGCATGAGACGAGAGGAGCGTGAGACAGGTTTCAAGGTTAAAGTGCATGATAGAAAGCACAAATAATATATTTAGCACTGATGCATTAAATTAAATTCTTACTGTAAGAAAATACCTGCACTAACACTGGAATTCAGCACAAAACTACACACAATGCAAAGAGTTGTTAAAAACACCACCTGGGCAGAACATGTCTGTTTAGCAGGAGTATTTCTTAAATACACTGCAGATACAGTTTTAGTTAAGTAGTTAGCATTTTTAGCATTATCAAATGGGATTTTACATTGCACGAATTAGCGTTGCAGCTAGTCGACATTACCTGCAATTAGCTACATGTTAGCAGGTAAATGTACTCACCAGTGTGGATTCAGGCCTCAGTGCACACTGTCATTTTATGATGTCTACATTAAGTATGAATTAACAACACTGATTAAATGAGCTCCTCCATAGTTTAGCTGAGTTTCTTACTTCAAAAGGGATTTGACCTTTCACCTTCACCTGCAACTAGTCAGTGGAGCTGGGCTGAAGCATTTGATAGGCTAAAGTGAATTTGAATGTATTGGCTAGTAGTTTAGCATGCTAACATAACATAAGAAAGCTAAACAGTAAACATTAAACCCACTAAACATCAGCATGTTAGCCTAGTCATTGTGAGCATGTTAGCATGCTGATGTTAGCATTTAGGTTTATTGGTTTCTTTAACAGGAACAGTGGTGATTAATAAACACTGGTATAAGAGTTAGCCAAGAGGCTGTTTGTCATCTTTAGTCCCTGTACAGATGTTACCTTACTGTACCTGTCATAGTACAGCCTCATAGAGCTGCTGTAGACTCTGGTTTATCTGGAACATAATGATTTAATCAAAAGTTTACAACCTTATTATATCTGCAGAGTAAAGAGTGGAAGTACATCTCACTTTGTTCTATTTTAAGTAAATAGAACTTCTGTAAATATAATTTGAGATATGAGTGATGCACCCACCTGTAGGATACAGTGACAGTATAAGAAGACATTATTTATCCTTCCTGACAACCTTCATCTCAGTTGCCCCCACACTATTTGCTGTCCCTGTTCACATTATATGAATGCATGGAGACAGCACTGTGGCACAACAGACAGAGCTCACATAGCAAAGTGAGCACAAATATTGTATTGCTACTGTGTTTAAAATATACATGTTGTTACCTTATAGTAACGTGTTATCAGTTAACATTATTTAAATGCACGTTGACAGAATATGCAGCTTCATTTCCCTACAGGGCAGAGTTACAGTACAGTAAAGCACAACGTCCCAATAGGTCTGATGGTTTAGGAGCTACAGGAGCAAGTGGCAGCTCCTGTATTTGGACAGTTTGTTGTGGCATCACGTTGGACAGCCGGTGGCTGACATGTTTGCCTCCCCAGAGAATAATCAGGGTCCTGTAAGGTGTTCCTGGGGAGGGAACTGAATGGGACAGCAGGCCTCACCTCACAGCCTGTGGAGGGACTGAAGGTCGTTTTATGGTTGTGCAGAGGTGCCACACAGCGCTTTCTCTGTAGCCTACGCAAGTGGTCTGATGTTTATACGCTTATGCGCTGGTGTGTGCGTTAAGCCAGCGCGTGTGTGTGGGGGTCTGGGTGATAAAGCGAGGTAGAAGTGAGAGACTGACGATTCTCTTCAGAGTGTGTAGTGACTCTAGATCATAGTGAGAGAAACAAAGTGTCTCCCCTGTGCTTTCTGACCAAGGTGAGACATCTTCAGCAGGACTAGTTAACCCTCTCCTTGATTTCATGTTTATGGAGAAAGAGAACCAGGAAATGAGTCGGGGGGGAAATGGAACGCTACCAAGCCAAAGCTGAGTGACGTGCGTCGCCACAATGTGTAGTTATATTTTTTGAGGGGTGCACGTCAGGCTATGGCATAGGGTCTGGTGTAGACACAAAGGGGTCTGTGGGGGTACGCCATTGATTCCTCCACAGCTTTATCATTGCTGTTTGGCCACTTTCTGCCAGGTGCATCAATGTTAGGCACTTTAAGGGAGAGACACACCTGTTCTTGGGAGTTTCTGCCTTCACAATAATTCAGCAAAGTAAATGTACATCCACAATACTTTACTTTTTAGCTGACTTTATATTAGCTTACAAACTAGTAAATCAGTGAGCACATGTAATGGACCTTAGGATCCATTACATGGACATGAACCCTGATTAATTTGAAAGCTGTAGAAATAAAGAACACTTTAAAAGTAATACTATATGTTGTGTTGTTGCTGCAGACTAATTGTCTACAGCAATTTAACATAACTAACAACCTATAACACCGAGAATCAGCATGTGTTGAATATGGAGAAATTAAAAAGAGACAAAATCTTCAATTTCCAATAAGGTGAAAAGTGAAACTAAATTGATAAATAGACAGTGAACAGAGAGAAATAAAACATATAAATTTATAGGATGAAACATGAGTTAGGCATACAAACTACAAATTGTTGATTCATTATTGTATGTAAAGCATCCCACTTTCACTAACCTTTATTCTTCTTTATGTTATTATTTAATTTTAACTATGGTCATTTTAAGCTGTAGCACTGAACTGGATGGTTTTATATTGAAAGATGATTTATTTTAATTTTACTAAAGTAAAAGGTCTGAGTACTTTTTCAACCACTCATAAAATAATATATATGATTAAACTTTACATTGAAGAGCGAGACATTAATGTTAAAGTTCTTATTTTGCAGTGATAGTTGGGATTTTTAACCCTGCAGCCTGTAAAACAGGCCTGAGAGTCAGAGGTGAATATTGTGTGGTTGTCTCAACTGCTGCAGCTCCCACTTAATTAATGGCCCATCAGGGGGAGGGGCGCCCCCTGCTCTCAGCCACTCAGATGAGCAGGTGGGGGAAGGGCAGCTTTCTGTGAGAGCAGGTCACCTGCAGGTCACCTGCCCTCACAGAAAGCTGCCCTTCCCCCACCTGCTCGTCAGTTGAAGCTCAGAGCTGAGGCATGAGACGAGAGGAGCGTGAGACAGGTTTCAAGGCTGCAGCAATTCACTCTTGGAAGGAGATGCTACAGCTAAGCGGCCTGCTAGCTTTTGAAAGACTGGAGCGACTCAACTAAGGAAAAGACGACTTTTGAACTGTTTCTGTGCAGGTAAGATTTTATCAACTCTAATTTCAAGCCTCCACATGTCACTTAATGTCACTTGAGCAAAATTATTTTGGCAGTTTTAGACTTTTTATTGCCAGTTCTAGTAAATTCTAACGATTAACTTAATTGGCATGCACTATATTTTTGTATAACTATGTGAACATATATTAGTTTAGAGATTTATTAGAGTTTTTTAATAACATTGCAGTGACACCATTTAAAGTCAGTTTATATATATTTTCTGAAAATAAAGTAAAAACTGTTTAAAGCATTTTTATATCTAGTCTGATTTGTTTTTTAGTTTGTAGAACTATGTAAAGTGGTTTATAGAAGAGAAGTGTTTTATGTGCTATAACAGGCTATAGTCTTTAATGAGGTTTTGGGGCTCACTGATATTTGTGGGGAAGAAGAGTGTAATGCTTCAAATGTAGTTATAAGACACTACAGCATAGAGCTACACTGCAGATAATGCTTAGCAGTCAGTTTTTACTTTAAATCTAAAGGAGCTGTGCTCTCATGGCTCGTTTGTAAAGTTTTCAATCTTCTTTTTGGTTTTAGGTCCAGAAAGTGATGGCAGTGAGAAAAACACAGGTATGTGTCTTTATAAAGTATTTACGCCAAACTACTTAATATGGATCTCCAGTGTACAGCCTACTACTGACTTACAGTGTACTTCTACATCAGAGGAAGACATTGTACTACAGTATTTACCTGACAGAGTGTTGTAGATTCAGAATGGAATCACAAAATATCACAATGACAATGTTGAGTAATCAGACATCAGCGTCATGGAGTCATGGCAGTGTGCTACCCACCTGGTTTGTTATGATAGCTAATTAGCACATATCTGTGTTCATCAACCACCAAAACCAGACCATTAGTGTGTGCGTGCAGAGAAAGAGTGACAGTGTTGTGTCGAATCTTTAACAAATTTAACATTTCACCAGAGGTGTTTATTTCCATACATATGGCTTGATGGTTAACGACGAAGTAGGGGATTTGATTTGCAGGGGTATTTAGGTGACTTAATTAACTCGACCCAGGGTGAGTCTGATGAAAACGGATATATCTGCCCAGTTCAACTCTGATATTTTCTCGTATTGCACAGCGCTCTGAAGGAACAATCTCAGAGATTAGGCTACGTTATGTTCTGCCAGCTCACAGCAATTTATTACAATAACAGGAAAAGAATCCCCTGCAGTTCTAAACCGTTCTGCATGTGGCGTCTGCTGATGTGCAGGATACCTTTCCCCCAAACATGGACACACACATATACAGACATGTCTTGCTTTATAAGATAAATAGCTGCCCATAAGAGGCATCATGCACTGTATGCACTTGTTGTCTGGTTGTGCGTTACATGTGTGGGATTCTGAAATGTCCTGAAATTCGGGAATTGTCGTTTGTTTATTGAAAGCCAAAGACGGTCCAAAGAACTTTGCACATGTTTGTGGGTCTGAGGTCTGTGCCACATTTTAGCTGCCAAAGCTCCGCTGCTCTCTGTCTCTGGTCCTCAGGGTGAGCGGGGGAGGGGCCAGCTGTTAGAGCGGTAAAAGCCAATGTGTGCTTCTTTTACATATTTAACAATATGCACAAAGATGCACTGAGAATTGTTTTGTTATCTAATTGTAGCATATATTGCAAAATCTGTAAAGTGCCCATATTATGAACAAATATTTTGGGGTGTTATTTTGTGTCTCTGGTGCTTCCACACACATACAAACTTTGAGAGAATAACTATCCATGGTGTTCTGAGTGAGATCCAGTTTCTAAATGTCCTCTGTCTTCAGTCTCCGGGTGAGCTGATCAACATCTGCACAGCTTACTACGTCACTAGCCGAGACCAGGTGGCTAACTGTAACATATGCTAGTGCTAGCATGCTAGCTCGTTCTCAATGGCAAAACACTACTACAACAGCCACTAGTTGACCAGAATCTCCAAAAGACTTCCTGTCCTTGTTCTGCAGGGACAAAAGTCTCCCAGCTAATCCTGCCTTGGATTGACCACAGCTGGAGAGTTATCTAGCTGATGGGATCTTACCGAGCTACTGAGCATGTGCAGCTCCCAACAAAGATAGTATAGAAGTCAGATGTCTCACTCTGGAGATAAAACTAGTGAGATGTCTCACTGTGGAGATAAAACTAGAGAGATGTCTCACTCTGGAGATAAAACTAGAGAGATGTCTCACTCTGGAGATAAAACTAGAGAGATGTCTCACTCTGGAGATAAAACTAGAGAGATGTCTCACTCTGGAGATAAAACTAGAGAGATGTCTCACTCTGGAGATAAAACTAGTGAGATGTCTCACTCTGGAGATAAAACTAGAGAGATGTCTCACTCTGGAGATAAAACTAGAGAGATGTCTCACTCTGGAGATAAAACTAGAGAGATGTCTCACTCTGGAGATAAAACAGAGACCTGAACACACAGGGTGAAAACAGGATCTGCAGCGGATCTGGTGTTTTTAGAAAATGAAACCATGGAAACCTATTCTGGTCCAACCTCAAAATACAATTATGAACCTGAAGATGAGCAGAATATGGGCGCTTTAAGATTCATAGCCCTGTTATTAGTTAAGCTAGTATTACTATTTTCTGGAAAAAACCTCAGCATAGCAACTATCACCACTCATATACAACATTATGAATGACTGTAATGTCCACGTAACCAACACTGGATCACAAAACTGCAAGGTGAAAGGATCTATTAATTAGACTGTGCTGGATGAATTAGTACTGAGTAAAAATAGCAGGCTTATTATCTGTTTATGCAGATCTGAAAACCCATTGTTTAAGTGTTGATGGTGTTCTGACTGTGGGTACAGGATGTTAGTCGCACACACATGTATTGGCATGTTTTCTTACATCTGACTGTGACAAACAGTTTTAAAACCCACACTTTTAACATTTGACATACATCCAAAAACAGTATGCTTGATGTATGCAATTTCCATACAAATAGTTTTAAAATTTCTATTAAATATCAAATTGATGTCAGTGGTACAGTCCATCTTTAAGAAAACTATAGTAGCATGGCTCTGTAAAGTTGGACTTGAAAGTGAATGTGATGTCTTTCTCATGATTATGCTTTTACTTACAGTTGGACTGTGTCTTTGAGGAGTCAGGAAGGGATTCCTCTGGGTCTGAATTATGCAGCCAGATGGACCCAGATTACATAAACAAGCTTCTTTTCACAATGGAACAAGGTTCCTCCACCTTCACGGGAAAGAACCTCGACACAATTGATCTTCCTGTCTCTGGTACGTATGCACTGTTACATATCTTGTTTCGTCTTGCTTGGTTTTCTTGTCGTGCAAAAAACATTTTAATACTTCAAATTGCTACTAGTCAAGCAACTGTAGTATTTCCAAGGAAAAGGCTCCTGGACAATCTGGTCTACAAATACTATAACAGTCTAATATTTTCATCTTTCACTAAGAGACAGATTAATCGATAATGAAAATAATTGTTGGTTGCAGCCCTAGTCTACACTCAGTATCCCAGGGCTCCAGACTGCTACCAAAAGTTTCAGTGTGCAACTAAATTTTACATCCAGTTGCACTGCGACCAGTAAATTTGCCCCCCTTTTTTTTTTTTAGATGTTAAACGTAGAGGGGGTGCGTCAATGAATCTGTGGCAGGCCAATGAGTGTGAGAAGGATTGGGACTGGCCACTGTAAGTGGCTAATGTGTGGAGGGGGAGGGTCCTAGAGATAATCAAGCGCGCAAATGTCTGTGGGAAGGAGACAGATATCACAACTTGCTGCATGCGTCTGAACAATGGGAAGCAAACTATTCACTCGTTCTTCCGACCTGCGGCTAGAGCGCTAGAGCCAGAGTCTACAGTGTCACAGTTGGATTTTGATTCAGAGTCAGAGGGTTGTGTGGCAAAAAAGGCCCAAAAGCACCAAATTCAAAAGCCAGCTCCACCTTCAAATGTTCTTCTAATGTTTACATACATTTGTTAAGTAGTGGACTCAATTATATCAATATCCATATTTACATACATGTGGTCAGAATGTTAGGAATACCTATAAATGTAACGCAGTTCATTACATTGTTTCTAACTATGAACTTAGTGCTAATACACAGGATTGAATTAAGACCTCTGACAATGTCAACAACTAAATATTACAGGCATACATGACTCTGCAGGAAAGACAAATTTGATTGTATAATGTATTTTGAAGTGTATAAACACTGTGACTTGAACAGTGACACCAGTGCATACTCACTGGTGTCAACTCTCATGTCTCAATATTTGTATCGCCTTTGCAGATAAAGTTGAATGCATTCACAATTTGGCCTTTCATACACTGCATAGGTTGAGGTGTCACGTTTTGCTTGCTGTTGTTTTTCAGATGGAGGTTCTGACCTCTTGTCCCCCAAAAGGAGACTGGAGCCCTCAGTGAAGATGGGAGTTCAGATGTAGATGGTGAGTTAAATGGTATTTATTATGAAATTCACCAAAACTCCTGCCTTTTGACAATATAATAGTATCATATAATAGTAATATTATATTGTAATATCCTAGTACACACTGCTGCGTACAGTTTTGACCTCTTGAAATATAAGTGCTAGTATCCAGCTGTCAGATTGTGGTAGTTATGTTTTACTGTCAGCATTTAATTACAAATGGACCCTGAATATTTATTATACCTGAGATTTCACTAACTAATGGGTGCTAATGTTTGTCTGATACAGTTCTAGATCTGAGTCCCGGAACAAGCTTGGTGAAGAGGCCCTCAGAGAAGAAGAAAAGACGTAAAAAGACCAAGAGAGTAGAAGCAATGGGTAAGTTCTTTAAATGTGGGCAAAAAGGTATATATACTTCTAAAGCTACCATTAAATGCTCTCTGTGACTGTCTGCGAGCCATGCAATGGGTTGGGAACATTAATTTCCTTTATGTCACTTGATATTTTGAAAGCAGTAATCGTGCTGTGTGCCCTCCGGGGCAAACTGCGTACATTTACAGGCACAAAACAGTTGTGATATATGTTCTAGAGTTATTTTATTGCTCTTTAAAACATAAATCAACAAATATATTAAATATTTTAACAGGCGCCACAACTATTGTAGCAGTATTGGGTTTTTCAGGCTACTCAGTGGTTGTAACGGCTAGTGTGACTTAAAAAGTGACACCATTGCATACCCACTGGTGTAAACTCTCATGTAGAGCTGGGCAATATATTGATATTGTATCGATATATTGTCTTAGATTTTGGATATTGTAATATAATATGTGGTGTCTTTTCCTGGATTTAAAGGCTGCATTACAGTAAAGTGATGTAATTTCCTGAACCCACCAGAGTGGTGTAGCTGTTCTATTATTTGCCTTTACTCACTTAGTCATTATATCCACATTATTGATAATTATTTATCAAAAATGTCATTGTGCACATATTTTGTGAAAGCACCATTAGTCAACACCACAATATCGTTACGGTATCAATAGAGCTATTTGGGGAAAAATATTGTGATATTTGATTTTCTCCATATCGCTCAGCCCTACTCTCATGTATCAATATTAATCACCTTTGCAGATATAGTTGCTTTCACTAGGTTGTCCTTTCATACACTGCATAGGTTGAGGTGTCATTTGTTGCTTGCTGTTATCTTTCAGATGGAGGTTCTGACCTCTTGTCCCCAAAAAGAGACTGGAGCCCCTCAGTGAAGATGGGAGTTCAGATGTAGATGGTGAGTTAAATGATGTTTATTATAAAATTCACAAAACTCTGCCTTTTACGAAGGATCCTGCAAGCGTTTTCTCAAACTTATTAGAGTACTACTTCAATCTGGAGTGCATGAATTACATGTCACCATTTCATCCTTTTGTTTCTTTACAGTTTGTTACACAAGATGAATATCACAGTAAATATTTAATGTCCTTCCTTATACCAGTTAAATTATTGTCCCATGGTGATCCAGTTGTGAGGAAGAACTATTTTGTAATATTCTAGTACACACTGCTGCTTACAGTTCTGACCTCAGACAACTACTTTAAGTACTAGCAGCCAGCTGTCAGATTATGGTAGTTATGTTTTACTGTCAGCATTCAATTACACATGAACCCTGAATATTAATTTTAACAGAGATTTCACCAACTAACGGGTGCCAATGTTTGTCTGCTACTGTTGTAGATCAGAGTCCAGGAACAAGGTTGGTGAAGAGGCCCTCACAGAAGAAGAAAAGACGTAAAAAGACCAAGACCGTGGAAGCAATGGGTAAGTTCTTTAAAACTGGTCCAAAAAAGGCATATACAGTCCAGACCACAAGTATTTGGACAGTTGGACCTTTTGTGTTCTTTGACACAAATAAAGTCTCAGCTCTTATTTAAATAGGTTTGCATAAATATAAAGAACTGTGTGTGAGCCATAGCCCTTTAACACCCACTGTCCAAAGGTTTGAGGTCCAAAAGTTATTGGACCAATAAACATCAAGTCTAACAAATTCATAGTATTTGATATTTCAATTCAATTTTATTTATAGTATCAATTCATAACAAGAGTTATCTTGAGACACTTTACAGATAGAGTAGGTCTATATTTGCAGTCTTCAACCCATAGACAACAGCAGGCTGCAGGTTATGTTCATTAAGTCTCATCTTGATCATTGACAAAGAAACGTGTACGCTTTCATCCAGGAAAGCATTCTGAACTTGCTGTAGAGTCATAAATTGGTTTTTCATAATCATACAAATGATTTTCCAGTCATTAACTAGATGTGTGCTCCCCGATGTACCAGCTTGTAAGTCTACTCTAAATAAACCTGAAATAAGCACTTTAATGTACTATCCATTTTTATATTTAAAATTGAATGTACTGAAGAACAAAATTGTCCAAATATTTACTGTCTAGATTTAACGTCAAAGCCACAAATGCTTTGAGATGCTTTACTGAATGTACACTGAGATGTATGTATTTAAGGTCCCACTCACTCCATTGTCTTTTCTGTCATTTGTAGTGGTGCCCACAGTAAAGGTGAAGAGACCGTGGAGTGAAGCAGAGAGGAGTGCGGTAAACAAACACATGGCAAAGTTTATTGCGGAGCGCCGCGTTCCAGGTAAAGAACACTGCATATGATGCATAAAAGAGGAGGAAACCTTGGGTCAAAGATCCTGGAAGGATGTAAAGAACTTTGTGTACAACACAAATGTTACATTAAACCGGAGGTGTGCTAGACGGCAGCATCACTTTTGAAGATCTTTATTGTGCAATATAATGTTGTGTTCTAGTTCTCTGGTGCAGTTCTTTTGATGCTTTGTGCGGTACTGTTCAAGTGGCGTTTCAAACCATAACAATAAGGCACATTTGCAACTAACATTTGTTTTAAAATCTATTAATTGCACAAATATTTTGTTAATACTTTGTTTTATAAAATGTCAGAAAAAGGTAAACTATGAAGGTAAATATGGTGCAAAACGTGAGTGTGCAGATGTGATGTAAGCACTTGTAGAATATGATATGAGAACTTGTAGAAAAAAATCTGTACTTGTATTTATTTATTTTTTCACTTCAGTCACTTTTCCTACAACCATGACTCAGTGATACAACCTCTGGAATCTGTCGCTGCAGCTTCTCATCTTATATATTATATATTATTATATTATATGCAGCGTGCTCTCTCCATCATACAGCGGCGAGGCTGCACATCGACCTTTTCAACACTTCTTGATCCATTTGGTGCAAAACTAATTTGTACCTGTGGACAGTCTGTGGAGCTCTGAGCCAATAGGACGGGGGGTTCAGCAGGGTTTCTATCACCAGATGAGGGACAACTCTGTCCGAGTTATTTATGTAGCATGAAAGCTAGCATTAGCTAACTAGCAGCCAGCCTGCTTCTAAATACTGTAAATACCTTTTAATTATCTCAACACTTTAACAGTCCAACTGGAACACTGGCGGTGAGCTCCAGGTCCAGCAGCTGCAGACGGACCATCATCAGTGGGTATAACCCACCATCTGCCTTTAAATTTAATTGTATTTATTTATAAGCAGGCTGGTTGGTTAGTTTGCTAACGCTAGCTTTCTATTCCACCAACACTGGCGGTGAGCTCCAGGGGGGTTGTGCCGCTGCTACCGGGTCTGGAGCTCTCCGTGTCCCGATGGCGATCAGATCGAGGTCGGCAGCGGAGCTTTCTAGCGATGTTTCCACGCTGGCCGAGCCCCACAGATAACGGCCCGTCTGCAGCTGCTGGACCTGGAGCTCACCGCCAGTGTTCCAGTTGGACTGTTAAAGTGTTGAGATAATTAAAAGGTATTTACAGTATTTAGAAGGAGGCTGGCTGCTAGTTAGCTAACGCTAGCTTTCTGCTACATAAATAAGCCGGACAGAGTTGTCCCTCATCTGGCGATAGAAACCCTGCTGTCCCCCTCTGTCTTGTTGGCTCAGAGCTCCACAGACTAAGTCCACAGGTACAAATTAGTTTTGCACCAAATGTATCAAGAAGTGTTGCAAAAGTCGATGTGCAGACTCGCCGCTGTATGATGGAGAGAACACGCTGCATGTAATAATATAATATAATAAGATATAAGATGAGAAGCTGCAGCAACAGATTCGAGAGGTTGTAATCACTGATCTGTGGTTGTACTAGAAAAGTGACTGAAGTGGGGAAAAAAATACAAGTACAGATTTTTTCTACAAGTTCTCACATCACATCTGCACACTCTCACATTTTGCACCATATTTACTTTAATATTAAACACCTAAAACAAAGTCTAAGGTTGTCTTCAGGTTTATTTTGTCCAATTGAAAGTTGTTGTGACAGGTTTGTCATAAATGAGAAAGAAAGCAGCACATTCTCAAAGTTGAGGTTTGAACAAAAATGAAATAAACGTTCTGAGAACTGGAGTTCACACATATTGTTTTTCTTGCTTTACTTTAGTTCAGAAATACATCTGTGGTTTTGTGCAGTAGTCTGATCAATGGTCACATCATTAATTTTTATATATTTTGCTTCTGTATATGAACCTCAAACTGCAACTCTTCAAAGACTCAACTATGATATATATTATTCCATTATGTATTTGTTATAAAACATAAAATGGTAGCAAAGAATAACTAACTAATAATAAGAAAGAAGATAGTTTAAATAGTCTAGCCAGAACCGAACCCAATAGCGCCCCTAGAAATGGTCCTCACTTCAGTGATAGAATGACGGTTCTTATACTTTGTTTTAAAAATAATCTGAGGTGGAAAACTGAGTCAGGGAGACATCTAGTGTTTAAATATAGCATTAGTTTGTCTGTAAGTATAGCAGAAAGGGTGGTCCTCACTTCAGTGGCTATTGTACCCGGTCCTCACCTTTAAGCTCATACAGGAATGTGTGTGTGTGTGTGTGTGTGTGTGTGTGTGTGTGTGTGTGTGTGTGTGTGTGTGTGTGTGTGTGTGTGTGTGTGTGTGTGAGTGAGTGAGTGAGTGAGTGAGTGAGTGAGTGAGTGAGAGAGAGAGTGTGTGTCCCCGTGTGTCCTATACGATTGGGATGAAACCGCGGGGGATACAGCACACATGGTCATTAATAACATTGAGGCCAAGCTTATTTTTACTGTATAGCTCAGAGGCTAACATATGGCAGAGCGTCTGACTTGACATAACAGGAAGTGAAGGATTTAATAGACAATTCAGTGTAGGGCACCGTGCTCTGTGGTTTGTAGGTGTATTTGACAACAGCAGAGGGCACCACTATTTCCCATTTTACTGCCCCATTCCCAGATAGAGGGACTTGGAGAAAAACAGAGAGAGGAAGCAACTTTTTGAAAAGTGGAAGAAAGATGGCAAATACCCATGGGAAAGCTCCTGATCAGGAAGAGACCAATGAACAATCTAAAACTGCTCGTCTCATCAGCCTAAACAGATACAATATCTCTGGGTTGTTTTGGGGATTTAAGTTGCATTCCACAATTTTTTTTAGCAAACATTATGGTCACATGGTCATTTTTTCCAAGTTGACCCCGTTTTTTAATAATCATGGAATACTTGTCTCCTTACTTTGACTTGAGTGTAAATGAATATACTCTGTGGACCTCAGGAAGGGTTGTTGCCAAGGAATCAATTAGAATCTGAATAAACAAACTCAGGCCATGTTCATGTCAGCCAGGGATAACTAATTATGTATAACTGTGCAATAAAGTAGCTGTCTAGTGTACTTTTTTTATACATTACACAGCTACAGCTATCTGAAGTATTTCTTAAAGTCAATCATTTTATTTAGTTCTATTTGTTTGTATGGCAGTAGTGTTTTAATTACTGTTCAAAATACTTTTCCGTCATAAAAATCAAGGTTGAACTCTGAGTTTTTAAGTCATAAATTGAAAATGACATTAAGTGAAGTTAATCAGTAATATGTAGGTTCTTCTATCTCAATGAACGGTTAGTTTGGGTATTTTTTTAAGTACTTCCACATATTCATGAGCAACATTTCAGTAAAGTTACAGCAGTTCTTCTTGGGTAGGATTTATTCTTACCACACAGCTCTGTCCCTATTGTGAAACTGGTCTGTCACAGTACATTTCGTGCAGAGCTCCACTACACAGAGTGAGATGACCAGTCGAATGTATGACACACTGGAGATCAGCGGTCAGCCTGGCACTGCCACCCTGTCACCAACACAGCTGCCAGCCGAGCCTCATGACCTCCATCTACAGTGAGACCAACACATCTCCACTGTCTGCACCTGCGGACTCACACAAACAAACAAACAAACATGCACTTTATACCCTGCTCTTGTTCATTTCCAGCACACATGTAATATCATTTTAACAAAGATGCAGTTTATTACTCTTCCCTCAGCCATTTCTCTTTCAAATACATGTCCTTGCCTGCAAATCTGCACCAGTTTTAAAAAACACTGTGCAGTCAGTTAGTGTAATCTGCATTAGTCTCCAAAAAACACTTTGCAGTCAGTTAGTGTAATCTGCATTAGTCTCCAAAAAACACTGTGCACTCAGTTAAAGGACCCTGGCCTCTTACACAGTGTTGCGCATACTTTTGGAAGCTCACTTACATCCAAAGCAACATCTGTCCTTTCAGTCGCGCCTGATTAAAACATTCTGGAATTTCAGTTCTCACACTCTCACACACAATAGTGTAACATAATCACCAAGCACATGACCACGGAGGCATACACTGCATGGAGAATCTGGGAATCCAGGGCTTAGCAAAAATATGCTTTGTTTATAAATCAGCGTTTATTTACACAAAGCACATGAAAGGGACCTGCAATACCACTACATTAATAAAAGCATGGATTACTATTTGTAAATCCTACCTGGAAATGCTTGTGTCTGTGGGAGGCACAATAGAATGTATGCATATAGAAACTAACTGTATATGTCATTGAGCTAGAGAGTGTGCACTCGAGTAGAAACCAGCCAACACCTACAGAACTCTTAGAAATAAATGTCGAATTCACTAAAATGCAACATGAAGGATGTGAACAGTTGCAGTGAAAATGTTTTGTCTGAGTTAAAAGGTGTCAGCGGGTCATGTTGTTACAAACCTTGAGAGATTTCCTTTATCCTCACTGCATCTCAGTGACACTGATAAATTGTGTTATTTATTTCTTGGCCCTGGAATCTTGCATTACATTGACACCCGCACAGGATATTGTGTTGCATTCTGTAGGTGCAGGTATACAGACTTGACGTGCTTTCTTCGGCCCCACATCCAAATTGATTTTTGAGGAGCCTTGACAGACAGTATATATTGTGTGTACATACAGCAGACCTTTATCTCTTTTTCTGTATCACAGTGTTCTCCCTGTTGCCCATGCACATCACTTTGAGTTTATTTCACACTCTACCCACTGTCTCCCTCTTCCTCTCTCTCTCTCTCTCTCTCTCTCTCTCTCTCTCTCTCTCTCTCTCTCTCTCTCTCTCTCTCTCTCGCCTCAATAATTCCTGTGTTGATATTTGAAGTTTCCCTAGCTTTCTAAAGACTCCAGTGTTCCGGTTGACCACCCTATGAAAAGTAATACCTAGAGCACACAAACAGCAAGTGCCAGGCATTTCATTATTACTCCCTGAAAGCATTGTTTTCAGTGGAAAGACCACTGTGTTGATTTAATTTAATGAGTTGCTTAGCTGGGGGAGGGGACCCAGGCAACAGTAATTAGTTGTCATGCTAATTGGGTTTGTGTGATAACTCCCACACAAGAATCAGTGGCGTGTGAAGCACTGTGGGGCTGGCCCAACCGCCTACTCATCACACACCACACATTTTCTTGCGCATTGGAATACACATAAACACACATATATACACACACATAAATAAGAATAACAAATGCTCACGTCCAGATTGGTTCAAAGAAAATGCCTCGGGACTGTCAAGCCTTTGACCCATCGACTGAGCTAAATTAATGATGTGAAAATCTTCATCCCAATTATTCACTAAGAGAAGGCCCTCTGACAACCTGAGATAAGAGTTCAGGACATTCGATCCAATAAAGCTTTGGGTATAAACCTGCAAATTTTGATTTGGCAAAAAAGGAAGAAGACGTATAGAAACATGGGCTAAGAAAAAGGCTGATGAAGATATGGTAATTGGAGCAAAAGGAGAGGTGATTACAACCTTGTTGCTTCAATGTGAGGAGTTTATAGTGACCTATATTTTACATAGTAAAATCATGAAACCATTATAAAGATGCAGTCTAAAATTTACTGGAACAGAATAGGCTGCATACTATCCTTGAGGCATTAATCAGCATATGATGTAATTTCCAATACTGTCTACTTTGGGTGGAAATCCTGTAAAACTCTGTTATTTTACAAGGCCACATGTAGTGCAGAGTGGTCATGTAAAGCATTCCTTAAGTGCGTTGTTGGTGCCCTTGATGTCTGTCTACCAAGTTGTTAATCACCCTGGTAGCATGGTGCCTGACTCCCAAAGGGGCTATTTTTAAAGCCTGGGTCACTGACCTCCAGGAAGGGTCACTCTCACTATCAGGGGAGGTCCAACTACTGCTTTGCTTTAATGCTGTCTGCATTCTTTTTCTATCTCTATCTCCTTTTCTCCCCATACCAGTCTGAGTCCTTCTCCACTGTCTCTTTCCAAAGTCCTAACAACTCATGGTTAGAACTAAATAGGTTTTACTATTCATTTCTTTACAAACTTTACAAATATAACTTTTATCTAATATTAACTTCAATTATATGACCGGCCTGTAAGATTCCACTGCAATCTTCTCCTACTCTCGGGGCTTACCCACTGCTAGTACCAGCTCAGCCACGGTGCCTTGTCCTCCATTTTTCATTGCAGATTTAGTACCGCCTCATGCGTAAAGCGAGCGCGGCTGGTCATCATACTGACGCCGTAGGAAACTGCCGTGACTTAACGAGAAACACACAGAGCGTGTCTTCTGGCGTTGCCACAGCCAGAAGACAAAAAACCTGGCAAAAATAACCCGCCGCTGGCTAAACTATTTAAAAATGGCCGTCTGTCGCTAGCAATAATGACACAGTGATTAGTGACGATTCTCTCTGACCAATCAGTAGGTAACGGGTTTTCCCGTTACCTTTTGGTATCACCTCAGCTTGCTTGGAACCTCGACAGAGGTGATACTAAAAAAGTACTTGGTAGCTAATACCAACTTTTTTTTTAGTACTACTTTTTTTAATGATGGAAAAACGAAGAAGTCAAGACGTGTTCAGCAGGTACCATGTAATGGAAAAATGCCATATCTGACTCCTCCCTGACCTTTATCTTGCATCTGCTTCTTCTCGCTATGCTTTGCTCTACTTTGCATCATCACCCGTATGAGTGTGTTTCTGCCGCTTTTGTGATAATCTTGCTGAGTCGTCAGCAGTGTAAAATGAAACCTTACTGTGATATACTGTAATCCATGTGTGTCTCGACAGAAGTTTATCTTAGCCTTTAACATTATTTAGCCTGTGGGAGTGTTTGAGTGGTTAATGAAAGGGCTTAGTGGAAGATTAGTTGATTCTTTGTAAATGTAAGTTCCCTGCAATGATACACTGCAAGAACCCTGCTCTTTCCTGAGTTTTTGTCTTGTCCTAACCTGTTCTGAAGGATTTCTTTCCGTTCCTATGAGTCCTGTAAATTTAGTCACTGCCAATGTAGTATGTATACGACGTTCCACTTCCAGGATTGCTCTTGTTTACCGGATGTCATTCTTTTCGGATGTCCCGTTACCTTACGCTTTCTTTGTGTTGGAATATTAAACTCCAGTGGATTTCTGAGGACTATGGTTAACTGCTCCTCAGATCGCTGCAGGGTAAATCCAGACAGCTAGCTAGTCTATCTGTCCAATCTGAGTTTTCTGTTGCACGATTAAAAAAACATTTGCACGTACACATGTTCCACCAAAACAAGTGCCTTCTCACAGCTATTTTATAGCGGTACTGTCGCTCCGCTTGGTGCTTAGCACCGCCCAAAATGATTGTGATTGGTTTAAGGAAATGCCAATAACCAGAGCACGTTTTCTCCCAACCCAGAATGCTGTGTGGACTAGCCACACTCTCCTCCGCAGTGCTGTGGAGTGTGGCCTGGCAATGTGAGACTGTCATTGCTGTCGTCAATCCCATTCTCTGTTTTTTTTTTTTATACAGGCTTGTTTTTTAATGATTTATATTGAGCAAATAGTAACGCATATCACATCACGGCTTCGGCACATAAAACGGCTGTCTGATATAAAAGCTTCCTGGCTCACTCTAGAGGTTTTCCAGCTTCTTCCCAAACCTGATGACACAGTGTAATTTTCCTCCCGTCCCACAGGAACCAAGCAGAATCAGTCCAGGAGAAGAAGAAGGCATGAAAAGACAATGAAACTATTAATATTAGATAGGAGAAGAGATGAAAAGATAGGGAAAGGCGATAAAAGTGTCAAAATAACTTTAATACTTAACATCCATCAGGATGTAGTCCAAGACCTGAGCCTTTCAACACTATGTCCAAAGTAACCCACGCTAGCAATTTACATTCATGACATCAGCCTTTTCACGAAAGAACTCCTATATATTATGAGAACCGTGAAAATACATTTAGCTCTCAATGCCTTTCAGGACCAATTTATTGACACTTTAATTAGTTGCAGGCAAATCCTCTTTGTGTTCATATACTCCAAATTAGGGCTAAACGATATTGTGTTTTAGCATCGACATCGCGATGTGCGCATGCGCGATAGTCACATCGCAGGACGTTGCGATGTGGACGCTAAAACTTTTTTGCTGCTTGATAGAAAAGTAAACTTCCACCGTTCTCCTTTTACATGATTATTATCGTCCGACCCTTCCCCTTTAAGACAGGTAGCCATGTGGGCAGCGTGTGTATGTGATGTTAGTTTGACGGGTTATTGTTATGGGAAGTGAGGTTCTCCGTGTGTACAAAAGTACCGTAGGCAGCAGTGCCACTGACACAGTGATGCACATAGTTTTGATGGGTAGTCAGTGAAGCTACAGTAGTCAGTGTTTGATGTTCGCTGCAAATACGAATTAAATCACCTGATTAATGCAACATAATCACAACGTCTCCCGGCCATTTCCCCCCTCAGAAAGCTGCTACTAGCCAGGCTAAAGCTAATATAGTTCGCCTAAAGAAACAAGCAGAAAGCTGCTACCAGCCAGGCTAAAGCTAATATAGTTAGCCTAAAGAAACAAGCAGAAAGCTGCTACCAGCCAGGCTAAAGCTAACATAGTTAGCCTAAAGAAACAAGCAGAAAGCTGCTACCAGCCAGGCTAAAGCTAATATAGTTAGCCTAAAGAAACCAGCAGAAAGCTGCTACCAGCCAGGCTAAAGCTAACGTTCGGAGCCGCGACACTGGAAACGTAACACCAATCTACTACAGAAGTCTGTGTAATTTAGAGGCAGAACATGCAGTCACTGTCATACACGTTAGCCTGGATTGATTATTAAATGAAAACAATGGTTTCATGCTAGTCAACAAACGTATTTCTACCTAATTTCCCTCCAAAACCACTTCAGAAGAGTAACGTTAGTCACAGCGCTTACTTGCTTTGGTGTTTGAGGCAAAGACAAGTTCACATTAGAAAAGATCCTTTTTCATTTTTTTCTTCTATGTAAATGCACTCCCCTACAAAATCACCGCAGTAGTCGAGAATGATTTATTATTTCCAAATAGAGTTATTTATGTCATCTTTTAAAAATTACTTCTTTTTTTTCATATTGCAATATATATCGCAGGGGGAAAAAATATCGCAATGTAAGATTTTTCCAATATCGTGCAGGCCTACTCCAAATGTTGCCCTTATTTCTGACCAAATGTTCACACATTATCCAAAGAGCTGATGAAAGGAGACAACTCTCTTGACATGTAATACATTGACAACGAGTTTATGATGAAAGAATTAGCAAGTGACTTTTGTTTCCTCTCGTCTGGCAACATGACACCTTGATTAGTGCTTAGTGGGAAGGGGAAAGTTGGCTCTAATCACACACACACCGGCAGTGTTTGATGAGTGTATACTGAGTCAACAAGATCCCTCTGTTTGAGTTGCTCCAGGTGGGATCACACTGTCTTGTATTTGGCTATGGAGTTTTTTTGGCTGGAAGAGTGTTTGTGGTGTGTGGGTGTGTGTGAGCGGGGTGACTTCCAACACCCCTATTTTAAGTGGAAGGAGGGGGAGGACCAGGGTGGTGTCTCAAAAAACATAGTCGTCATTCTTAGGAGACTGATGGACAGTGCAATGATGTAATGGCAGTATGGACACCCACACCCACACACACTAGCAGTCCTATAACTTGCTGCTGCTGTCAACCTGAGGTTAGAGATGAGGACCTGAGGTCGGCAGGGCAGACCCCCGGGTTGTTGACTCACCGGCCAACAAAGCTGCTCTTGTTTGAGCGTGTGTTCTGTGTGTTTAGATTGCAAGCAGGATACAGCTAAACAGCTGCTGCTCATCCAAAGCCTGTAAAACTCATTGTTCACCTACATAGACTTTGAACCATGATATTATATATAAAGAAACAATCAGTACCAACTGGAGTGGAGTAACTTGGATGATGAATTCAGATTGTGGTTGCATGGGTACACCACTTAAATCCAGATTGAAGTATCTTGATGACTACTTGAAGGATTAAAATGACATTTTATTAAGACATTCATGATCCCCAGAAGATGAATATTCCAGACTTTGGTAATTCTCTGACTTTTCCTCTAGTGCCATCATCAGGCCAAAGTTTGTCCAATACTTAGGTTTATGACCTGCAAAACTATGGACTTTCCCATCAGCCTCAGCCGTATTAGGAGTTTAGTGCTAATTAGCAAATGCATGCTAACACGCTAAACTAAGAAGGTAGACATTATACCTGCTAATCATCAACATCATTGCGAGATTGTTGGCATGCTGTTGTGAGCAGTTAGCTCAAAACACTGCTGTGCCTAATTACAGAGTAGCTGTGAGTCTTGTTTTAAGCATAAATATCTTTATAATACTAATGTGCTGCAAAAATGCAACAACGTCAGTGAAATGTGTGGAAGCCTTTTGCACCATGCATAATCCACAGTAGGCCGTCTATTACATTTCTCCTTGCACTACAGGTGAAACTGTAGCTTTGGGGATTATGTAACTGATCACCTTTTACATGGTTACAGAAAGGAATGTGTGGTAAAAGTTGTTTCTGGTCTGTTCTACTTCCTTTTTAGGTTATGTTACTTTAAATGTGTGTTCTTATTGCATGTGGTGCTGTAGGCCGATCTGGTAAACAGCAGGTGAAGCAGCATTTTTGATTGGCTTGGAACCACAGGGAAGGGAGAGCTGAGTGTAGAGTTGAATTTTAACATGTTGAATCTTACTCTCCGTCTCTCTCCGTCTTTCTCATCCTTCTGGCGTCTATCACAAGACCTGGCAGCTGTTGCAGCTCTGAGAAAATGTGCTTCTGACCATCTACAGGGAGAATCAGAGACAGACTTCTTCATTACAATAGAGTGGCCTGCTGGCGGAGCGTAACAAATGGCTGATCAGATAGGATAGCTGTGCAATTTCATGCTTGTACATAACGTGTTTCTTTTTATCTTTATATATTTCAATAAGCACAGAGGACATTGCTGTTACATTGTATGCCAACTGCTGTTTGTGATATGTGTATGTGGTATTTTTAAAAAGAAATTAAGCAAGTTACTAGTCAACTTTTCATGTTTGTTTTTTGTTATCGTTCAGCATTTTATTCAGATTAATGCCAGGCGTATGTATCACCCCTTAAAAACATTTTTCCCATGCGCTTTTTTTTGTTTTTCACACACAATTGTGTGAAGAATGTGCTTTGTTCACAGTCCCTATTCAACTCTGGCTGGAGGGACGTATTGGTGGAAAGCTCTGTCAGCATGAGATAAAAACTTTTCTGGGTTGTTAAAAAAAAACAACCTTAAATGAGCTGTACTCCTGTAATAGCTTTAAAGGCATATACTGATCTCAGGATAACTATAAAATCATTGTTTAAAACATTCATAGAAGGAAATAGGGACATCAAAATCATCATTAGGCCTAAGTAACATTTGGTTAGCATGGGTACAGTAGACATTTGGAGATTCATTCACATAGGGTGTTCACGTGTCACTGGTCAAATTATATTACACAAACAATTAGAAGTCACGGTTTGAATAACTTTACATATGAGTTATTATGGGAATATTAATGATTCCTCAGTCATTTGAGTGAATTCCTGGCAATTGTGCTTCTGACACGGGACAAGTGTTTTTTTCTGCGGTGATGTTTTGTTGGGAGGAGTGTGTGAGGGAGAGAGAGAGACGGCGGGTGAAGAGAGGGGGGAGGCGCAGTGTTTGGAGGATTTGCTCTGTGCTCCGGGCGTTCTCCCACTCGGAATCTTTAATGGAAATAAGCTTGTGTGTGCTCGCGCTACTAGTTTAGACAGTTTTCTGTCACTCGTCGAAGGATTCAATAAACTTTTCGGAAACTTCTAGCCCACTTGCACGACACCTCCCGCGGTGTGGGGTTTATTTTATGACCGGGCACGGATCCGTGCAGTGCGGGCTGTGGAGCAGGGAACTCCCCGCAAGGAAGTTTTCAGACGAGTGACCTGTTGTAGGTTCAACACAACTCGAGGCCACCTTTCTTTCCTTTTGAGTTTTTTTTTTTAATTACTTGACATTCGACGCACGAGTTGTTGTGGGAGTTGCGTGACTATGTCAGGGCGCAGTTTAAGCGTTAAACCTCGGATCGTGCCAAGCAATGTTGGAGCATTTCACCGGTGCGTCAAGGGCAACTTTCTCTAGGAGCAGCCTTGGCACCCACATCTCGTTACTGCTGGTGGTCAGGCCCCTGCCTGTGGGCTTGGATTCAAGTTTTGCACTAAACTGGTCTGACTGAACAAAATATTCCAAAACTATGGAAGGTGTTCAGGGGACCGGTGCGCCTTCCGATGAGCCTACCGATGAGCCCCGGGCAGGCAGCGCTGCTGCGTCCGACAGTTTTTCCCAACTGTGGACGGACGTTATGGGGATGCTGGTAAGTTGTTTTTTGTTGGGGGGGGGAAGGGTGACAGGATCATATACTGACATCATAGACTCACAACTAACTGTGAGTTTTCACCCTCGTCCTCAAAGTTGACACTGATTTGTCGAATGAGAGATTGTGTATCCAACTGGTCGGTGCATGCTAATCACGCATCAAAACAACTCTCAGCAGCGCAGTGCGTCCTAGTTATAGGCCCGAGTTTCAAATGCACCAGCACTACCATCCTCCTGGTCTGGGAATCATTCAGGTGTATTAGTTGGACGCTGCCAAGGACGAATTTATACTCTTGAGTCGGTTGGATCTCAGTGCAAACAGGAATCGTGTGATATAATGGTATGTTACGGATTGTAACCCTTTGTAGGCCTGCTGTGTTTTGTTTGCTGCCATGTTCTCTGTGGTTTTTGAGCATTTGGTGTACAGCTACATTCAGTACGTTTGCATGCACACCAATGTTCCACTGTTACTCTGAATATGATAATATTCCGAATTTGATACATGTCATGTAAACAGCATATTCCGGTTGAATAGGCCTTTTCCTAATAAGGCGTTTTCCGAAAATAGCTTTTTCCGATTAAAACGTGGGTTATTCCGGTATTATTTGGGTTTTAGAGGCTTTCTTTAAACATGTAAACAGCACATTCGGAATATGCGTCTCAATTGAGCTTAGTTAAGCTATACTGCTATTTTTCTCCAAGTTAAACATGATTTCTGTCGCTAAGGCCTACAGCTGAGATGTGTTGTGTCTGCTTTGTAGACTGGATGATAACAGTGCCAAATATAGATCTAGAAATTCTCATTATTAGAGATGCTTTGGCCTCCTGATGTCTCAGAGATCACTAGATGTTGTGGCTATCAGGAAAACATTGTAACATTTTACTAATTTGCATATTAATGTTGTAAGATGATTTCCCACAGTGTTTCAGCCCCCCCTACTTGATCATAAGATATTCTAAAGGCCCTGGTTTCTTCCAGGGAGAGTCTGATTTACTGTACCTTACATGTTTGTGCCTTTAATGCTTGGGACTTTGGAGATGCTCTATATTGTAACAACACTCTTTTGTTTGGCAGGCCATGGGGTCTGATTGATCTGCTGACCAAATGTGTTGCAATCACTTCCACTCTGTTAAAGACAGAGGTGTTAATTTGGTTTGGTCTGGCACTGTGTGTGTGTGTGTGTGTCTGTGTGTGTGTGTCTGTGTGTGTGTGTGTGCGTCTGCGTGTCTGTCTGTGTGTACACACCGGTTGAGAGGCCCAGGCAATTTAACCAGATTTAATGCTCTTGAGGCAAATGTCTGCAGGGCTCATCTTCGATGTTTTTCTCCCTGAGTTGAAACACACATTCAAGCACACCACACACATACACAACAGAAATAAGCTTTTTGAACTCTTTTGTTCTCAACATAATAAACAAATGCATGATTTTCTTTGCTAACATCATGGTTGAAGCTCATTAACTAATGGTAACATTAATTTTAAGTAGCTATCAATACTGCCAATAAATATCCTGCAGCACTCATCTGAAGTTAAGTTTAAAGTCATCTGCCATCTCACCAGCAGACATAGCACACTTATGTTATTTCAAAATCACTGACCTCAGCTTTTGGTGAAATCTTATTCCACGTACTGTATCGCTTCACATGTGTATGCCTTGAGTCTTTGGAAGGCTTGGATAGTTATGACCATCTTATTTTCCTAGAAAACTATACTGGAAAATGTAGAATTGTGACAATATCTTCTTGGCTTTTTTTCAAACGTTCAGCAGGTCAGTTTGTCATACTAGAAGTAACTGCTCGACAAACATAATAATGCATAATTTTCTGTTGATTGTTTTTCTCCTGAAGTGAATGGACTTTTTGGTGATGATGAGTTGATGGCAGGTATAATTTATGTAAATATAATGGTTTCCAGTAAAACATTGTCATTTATCTGCAGTATTCTTAAGTTTGTGCATAAGTATACAAGATATTTTCACTGCTTTAAAAAAGTCACAAATAGAAGTCTTCTAAATTACCCTTTTATATAATGAGCTTAATCCTTAACTGTGTTCAGTTAGTGAGTAAGTGTTCTGGCTCCTATCTTTAAGCACATGAGATCCTGAGCACAATGAACACCATCTACCTCCTGAAAGTAAAATGGATCTGCTATATGGTGCTCATTTACATACACATGCTTAAGTTGACCATGTTTTGGAAATTTATTTTAATACCTAAATTAAAAAATGAGGTAAAATCCAACCTTTAAGGACACCAATTTTCTTTGTGAATGAATAACGTATTGTAAATAAATAAATGTTCTTATTTAAAATTCATAAGTGTTAAATTCCCATTGGCCAGTTATTTCCTGGATTCAGGATATTATGCATCCTGACCTTGGCCTTTAGAATTAAAATAGCCCCACATCATCTGCTTAGAGATAGGCATGGGATACTCTATAAAATCATCTCTCAATGCAAATCAAACCAGGTATTAGTCTAACTGAAATAAAACCATGCCTATCTCTAAGCATGGTGAAGAGTATGTGATGATGTGGGGCTATTTTAATTCTAAAGGCCAAGGGAACTTTATCAGGATGCATAATATCTGAATCAGGAAATAACTGGCCTTCTGCCTGCCTCTAACCTGTATTTTAAATAAGAACATTTATTTATTTACACGTTATTCATTCACAAAGCCTTACCTGGTATTAAAATAAATTTCCAAAACATGTTTTTATTCCTCTTTTAGTCAACTCACCACTTATAACCACTGCCCTATGACTTTTAATGGCTTTTATTTTGCTTGGGTCCCTACATGTACTGTATATGGGAATGCCCTTTTTAAAATTTGGGATTGCACCAAGCCTGATGGTTCAACTTTAAATCACCGTTGCACTGTTGTGCAAATGTGTTCGGTCTTGGATCCTCACATGTGAGAACAAGACTACAAACTTGTACATATAGACATCCACTCTGATAAAGATTTGGTCAACATGCTTACTATACTCCTGTCTGTCATAGATTAATATATGTTTCAGCAAACTCAAGAACTACCCTTAACACTCAAGTGCAAATAAGCATTAAAACAGCGACTGTCAAAGAGGTTCATCCACATAATGTCATCCACATTTGCTCCTTCAACTGAGTTTTGGGCACTCCGGTCTTCAGTCTTTTTCTGAGGAGGCCTTGTCTTTGAGGTTAACCATACACAGCAGCCTGTTGCGGAATGTGTTTTAATAAGAATACCTAAGTAAGCCGGTCATTTATTTGTGGTTGAAGCCGAGTAAATAGCACTTGAGCTAATTAAGACTCAAAGGCAGTTTATGACTGAATGGCACAGGAGCTAGTCTATAGCTCTAAGTGGTGGGATTTACAGATGTCTGAATAGGGATTTGCTTCTAGTCCCACCCCACTATTGGAGATGTGATGGTTTTTCCTTGGGTGTGAACTTTCCTTATTGAATGTTAAATAAGCAACATATTATGACTTTTCTGTATTGGCATGATATGTTTTGAGGGGTACATCTGTACACACTTTAAGATCTCTGTAATAATACATTCCAGTTCCATTCCATTGCTTTTCCTTTAGTAAATGTTCTACGAGTCTGTGGGGTTCAGTTTTATCTGGAATGATTGCTGTATTTCTACAATGTAGAGGAGATACGCCACATGCCTTTAGTCAGGACAGGTTTCTAATTGAGCTCCTTCCTAGTCAATTGGATAACAAACTTGGACAACTTACACAGATATCATTATTACTTTTGGTGTAAGGGACCATAGTTGGTCCGTACGGATCAACACTCATGATTCATTATGCATGTAAACTGCGGATTAATTGCAAAGTTTAATTGAATTATTTTTTACTGTTCCTTAAAGTGCTCTGTTGTATCAGCGGCAGTTAGTGGTTAAGTTACCCGAGAATAGGGGGCTTGTTAAGTTTAGGAAAAAGATTGTGGTTTGAATCAAAATACTCCCAAGGAACACGCATTTCTGGGTTGAAAGTCCTTTTGTTTGGAAAGCCCGGGCTTGAACGTATCGTGTAGTTCTTTATGTAATAAATGGAAATCATTTTTTAAAAACAAATATTGTCCCCCTTTTTTATGCTGATTCGAAAATGTATTCAATCTACGATACTCAAAACCGGGATCCGAACCATGAGTTTTGTAATTTGTGGCACCCCTAGTTATTAATTATTCACTCCTCTAAAAGAAACCAGTCATCCCGCTTTTGCTTAAAAGGAGCCAAGGCTTTGTGGAAATATTTTACTTGCCTGCAAGGAGACCTTTTCTGTTTGTTTCTAAGAATTTTGTGGTGTTTCACACAGTGTGGGTGGAAGTTTGTCCATTTGGAAAACCCTGATTATGTACTAGACAGAGCTCCATCTCTTGACCTAAGGATTGGATTCTGCTCTCGAGACATGAATATTGATCGTGTCTGGGAAACGTATGGTTAGATGAGGTGATCTTTATGTGCTTCCTCCCACATAGCACTTCATACGGAGTGGCAGCATATGCTCCAGTTAGCTAGGCCACTTTATATCTCTGCCAATAATGGTCTAACACAGTCTGACATAGCCGTATTTTGTCTATTGTTGCCGAGTCCAACTCAGCTCACTCCTCCTTTGCTTCTCCTCCATGACGGGTTTCATTATTGAGGTCACACAGAGATCTGGCAGGTTTCCTCTTTTGGGATGGCAGAGCACTGTTCTGCTCAAGCCACGGATATCCTCAGGAAACCCTCTAAAAAGGAGGTGGGCTTTGTCCCCTGGCCTCACCTTCCTCGACAGTCTTCCCCCTTTGGCTCCCATGGCAGACACTATGTCTTTTAGTCAGTTGTCTGCTGGCTCTATGTTATGTGGAATCCTCCACCACAGTACATCCAAATTTTTTCAAAATTCCTGTAGTTTCATCCACCTGTCTTGACTTATCTTTTTCCACATTTCTCATATCAAACTTTGCTTATCGTTCTTTTTCTTGTCTGTTTTTTATGATTGGTTGGCAGTTTAGGGACACTACTGCACTAGTCCATGGAAAATGGGGAATGGTCAAATCTTTTCATTTGGAGGAGCTGGGGGAAATTGGGTGGATAGAGGGCTGGGTGGAGAAAAGGATGGATTACCTACTATTGCTTTTATGATGAGTTGTGTTGGTACTGTTGGACAGGCGCTCTCTCGCATGGGATGGGTTTAAGCTGGTGTATCCATGACTTAGGGTGAATGCGGATAATTCTATGGATTCATTTTTTGATGAAACTTTAGTAGAATGCCACACAATACAAGACAGTGTGTGGCAATTTAAACCTGCCACACCCGTCCTGAGGTTGTGTAGCAAGTGAAAGTGATCATACCACTGACGTTCAAGTATTACATCAGATGCGTGGCTCTATTGTAAAGTGTTGTCATTATTCTTTCCTCAAGAGAATGGGTAGTCACCAGGCCAGCCCTGTAACAATGGTTAATACCATGTACAACTACCATTCAACCCATTGAGGAATGTGAGCCCAAAGGATAGACCAGAACAAACATGTTAGGCCCAGTGCTAATGACTTTTAGCCTTTTGGCATGTCTTTCTATCTGGTTATAATAAACAAGTGCTTTCTTTGAGAGACTTTTCAACATCTAACATGATGTGAACACTTAAATTGAGTGTGACTTGATTGTGAGATTAGTTGTGCAAATTGGCAGTGATTCCTAAGCACGCAAGGAGGCCTAAGTTATCAATGCTCTGCATGCTGGCTGTGGAATTTTTGTGAAAAGATTGCTTTTGTGGATTGCCATTCAGATGCTCTGTCGTGAAGAAATTGTCACTTTAGCTGGGACCGCTCATTGTTGGCAATCTTTTATATTTAGAATTTAAGAAAGAACAGCTTGTTTCATTACTCAAAATATTGATTTTGTGAAACATAACTTCTGTGTACGAATGCTATACAGGCCCAGTAGTTCACAGATGGTATAATCTATAGAACTATAATTGTAGCTATAGTGTAGAAACATTAGATGTAGGTTTTAACACAGTACGCAGGATTGTCTCTTTTCTTAAACTGCTTTTTACTGACACAAGGAAAGTCTGAAGAGACAACCTTCTGTGGTAGTGAACATGCCAGGAATGCCGTGGCTAATTGATTGAGCAAGCAGAGACTACTGGGTCTTAATGCTGTTTGCAACGATGCTCCCTTTTGTGAGCATATATATTTATATTACAATACTAAAGCAGAGAATATTTTATTTGTTTTCCACAAGAGACTAGATGAATCGTATTCATATCTTGGAATTCTGGCATGGATGTTAATTAATGTCTCCAAAGCAATGTTGAATGAATATTGTGTAAATCACTTGGTTATGGATCAGTAGCAATCCTTTCAAACATTGCTGAAATATTTATCCACTGTGGTGCAATACCGATAATTTGTATTTTGCTTCCACAAACTCACAGTTATTATTGAAACAAGTGTCTTCTACAGCAGTGTCCCAGAACATTTCTCAGAATCTTTTCTTTGCTGTGAGTTGCCCAGTCTTGGAACAGAAGTGAAATACAACAGTTTTGTTCCCAGTTTTGCCTGAAAAAATTTCAGCTGCACATTAGGAGTAGCAAGCAAGCTTGAACAGTAAATAACACATGCACACTCTTTACTGTAAATACACGCAAAGTCACCCACACATTTTTGCCTGGTGTTTTTTTTTTGTATGCCTATTGTTGCTATTGTTCCAGTCAACTGGGAGTTGGCCTCTCTCGCATCCAGGGCGGAGAAGCAGTTACATCAGCTAGTATTAGTCTCCATTTTAACCATAGCTCCATGAAACTAGATGTGTTTAATATTATAGTTAATACAATTCTAATTATTTATTTTTTTAAAGATATTTTTAGAGTGAACATTGTTTTAAGTGACCCATATGCTTTCCAGGTTAGATAAGCTGTGGCCAATTTAATACTCATCCTTAGAATCTCTCTTTATAGATGCAAATATTTTTCTTCCCAAACTCTTTTTTTATCCTCCCCTCACCCCACAGCTGCCCTAGTCAGTATCCCACAAATCATCTCTTGTTCAGCCTCCACTCCAACCCTCTGTCCACATTTCCAAATTGGATGTGTGGACCACTGTCAAATCCCTCCATGCTCTTCCACCTACACTCCCACGTTGACAGATTCTCTTTAAAATGTCGTCTAACTCTCGCTCATCTGCTAACACACACATGGCAAAACAACCCATCAAAAATAGTTGGTTTAACATTCTTTACTCGTTCCCTCATTTTCTCTGCTGTGATTCTCCCAAAGGCATTTTTTTCACTCACCGCACTTGTTTTAATGTGCTGTCTAATTGTGGATATATAAAACTGAGCATATCCAGTTTATTACAAGGTGGTAGTGGAGGTGGGCTACAGAGTCAGTTGTGTTGGACTACCATGAGCTCATGCCACTGGAGAATTGGAGGAATCCCAGTTGTCTATGCACACACACGACTGTTTGCATGCACAGATTCACATCAATCTGAGAACAGCAAAGCATGTGCAGCTTTACCTGTCCACAGCAGGTTTGTATTCAGTGTTCTGATGGGAGTGGGGCCAGAAATATAACAAAGCTTGAATAATTAATTCTGCTGCTATGACCTATAACTAACTAACTAACACCAACTGTATATGCTCTCTGTCAATCAAGAGTTTGTGTAATCTCAGGACAGGTTTAAAATATCTAGGAGTTTTGTAATGAGGGTGTGCTTTCAGTCAATGTGAGGAATGAAGGGGAAAGCATGTGTCTGCTCGGGGAGTGCTCCCAACGGGAATCTCAAACATCTCGAACCATATGTCCGGCCAGAAACAGAATTTCTCAAGTAATGAGAGTGGGAGGACAGATGACATGAAACTGGACTTTTGAGACAGAAAATGTGTTTTTTTGTGATATTGTGTTTAGTGCACAATCATTAAGTGCCCTTTCATAACTCCATTTACTGAGCTGTGTTGTATATGATTGGTTTGCCTCAGTTTGTTTTGGTCCAATGTTTTTGAAATCTCCTGTGTGTGCGTGTGTGTGAGTGAGACTCACAGGGATCCATTCATTTGTGGCCTGGCACCCAGATAGGGAGTCCGGTTGAGAAAGAGACTAAGAGAGACTGTTCGGACCCCGCACAGTGACTCAATGCTAGCTGTCTGCCTGGCACAGATTAGATCAACACTGATGAATATTCAACAGTTTGCCATCACTGCCAGAAAGGTCTACATTTTTACCAAAGCAAGAGTTGAGTGTTGCTCTATTCAAGGAATAAATACATTTCTCAGAATGCTTCTGGTCTGATGGAGGTCATTTGATTATTTTTTTTTTACGTCAGTCTATATTCCAAACCTGAAACATGGACTGATCCTAACTAACTTCATGATCAAGCTTTATGATTCAGGCCCCTTGGGTTGACAGTTTATATTCGCTGACTGGTTCATAGAAACTAAGTTTAGACCTTACTCAGAGGCCACACTCTATTCAAAAAGTATTCTGTTAGGTAATGTCTTCACTGTTTGGAGCACAGCTTCCTCCCTCAATCCTACACGTCTTCCATACAAAGACAGGAACTTTGCTGATCTAAACTACAGCTAACCGGAAGCATGTGTTTGGGTTGAGTTCGGTAAATGTTTGAGGAGGCAAAGGCCATCCTTGATATGAGCCTTGATAATATACAGACCTTTTATTGAGTGGTATTTTTAGGATTTCTGTTTGTAAGGAATATTTGTGGGAACAACAAATGCCTCTGTACATATGTGCTGATGACTGATTCTATACCTGTGCCACCCTCAAGCTATGCCACTTTTACCCAAATGCATGCCTAGAGGTACCTTTTATACGCCACTAGTTGTAAGTGTATGTGACAGCGGTTTAATAAAGCTGTGCTGTGGATGGAGGCGGATTTGCTTGTCGCACAGTGTACTGACTTGTTTTTTTTTTTTTTATCTCACATGAAGCACTAGTGGGATGTTAAAGTGATATAAGCTGCATGAAAAAAATGAATAATAGCATTTACTGTTATTTTTTTTTTGTATGTATGTGACGTTTTTAGGTGATTCACCAAATATCAAATTCTCTAAATTTGCAAGTAAATTTAGTTTTAGATTATCAGCTTTTCTTTCTTGGGATGCCGTAGGTCCTAGGCTAAACTACTCTCTCTCTTTGTCTTTGCAGGATGGTTCTCTGGGCAACATAGATGATCTTGCCCAGGAGTATTCTGAGTACTACAATACTTGCTTCAGTGACGTCAGTGACCGCATGGAGGAACTACGCAAAAGACGAGTCTCCCAAGAACTTGACATGGTAACACGTTAAAAAAAAAATAAAATAAAATAAAAAATGTTTTGAGTAAAAACAGCTGTCAGCTGCAACATTTCTCACTCTCTACCCAGTTTGCATGCTTCTGAAGTGCTTTGGACAAATTCTAAAAAAAATTTTTGCAAATCCTTTAATAATGACCCTAAAAATCCCCCTTTTGGAGTAGTCTCATAGCTTTACACAGTGTAATTTCCACAGTCTTAGCCAACAAACTGGGAAGGAACATCGGCGTAAGGAACAAACATGAATGTGTGCTAAGGTTTAAGACTTTCCCCAAAGTCAGTATGCCTTTTCTGGATGTGAATGCAGGGGTGTTCTGGGGGTCCATAGAGGGGTGGTCCTTTTCACAAGGATATAGGGTAGTGGGGCACCTCTTTGGTTGCCAAGCTGCACACAAATGTATGAAGGAATGCTGCTGGTGCTGCTACAGAGGGCTTCACTCTGTGCAGCACACCACAGGTTGACAAATACAAGAGTTGTGTGTTATGCTAACTTCATAATTGCTCTATGACTTATTCATGGTGAATTTAATTGGTTTGAACCCTTAGAAAATGCTATTGCTGCTCAATTTCTAAAACAAATACATATGAAAAGTAGCTACTTTTTGTGACTTAGACCAGGTGCTTCTCTACAGCATAGGTCTGCTTGAAAGAAAAATGTCCAGCTTAAATAAAATGAGGCAGTTTGATGTCACAAACATAATAGCACTGCCTGACAAAATAATGATTCAGTTTTCCCTTTGCTCCATTGACATAGTGTTACCTCAGCTTTTCTTATTTTAGCCCCTGTCCAATTAGTCTGTGCTCATATATTTTTTGTCTGTCATTACTGGTTTTCCAGTTCAATAGGAGACATCTTCTGTTTAAAGGCAGCCATGTGGTTTTGGTTGGGTTGACAGGTAGAACTAGGATGGATAGCTGATTTATTATACTTTTTCTTTAATGATAGCTGGCAGACATCCTCTTCTCACCGCTTTCATGAGAGGTATTAGACACCATAAATAATAATAGCAGTCGTTACATCGATGCATTTTGATCATAGGTTAAGTGTTCTCTCTGTGTAGCCGTCGTGTAACGTCTATGAAGGTTCTCAGTTATCCAGGAAAGGGTTAAACTCAAAGGTTACCGGACTTGGTTAAAAGGTGCTTTGACGTTTTGTGACTCCTTCGAGAGACTTCTTCAGTTAAAAATGTGAGTGTGAGTTTCACAGTAATATAGATTACCTCTGGACATTTTATATTTTGGGAAGTATTCATCCTGAGGAGATAAAACAGGGGAAGAGGAAGCAATCAGCAGATTTTGCAGCATGGGTGTTAGAAGAGTGTAAAAGAGCTGACTGGGCCCTGAGCCTGAAGCCCAGGACAGGAGGAGGATAAGGATGTGAACAGAGGAAGACGAAGGGAGGAGGATGAGGGAAATGAAGAGAAGGAGTGGAGAATGTAACACCCTGCAGCTGTCCCACCACTCTGCAAAGTTTGGCACCAAAATATAGGAGAAGGGAAGAGAAAAAAACATGAAGGAAAGACTACAGGTCAGGCAACACCTTATAGAGAGCTCTTTAAAGTGCAGTATCAACTCACGATACTGAATATGGATTGAACTTTGCATTTCAGTTCAGTCCTTTTCTAAACTTAGGTTTGGGGAATATTCAAGACTAGAGCAGCCATTTCTACACAGAGGGTAAAAGTTGGTTGAGACATAATTCCTTCTCTTAGGCAATATTTTTCCACTAGGCTTGATACCTTCATACACTGAGAGGCTGTGGCACAGTATCTGTAAAATGAGAATAAAAAAGTGAAATGCATTGTGAAAGTAATACACAGGAGGAGAAGAGCAGAGCACAAAAGATGAAGTGAAAATAACTTTGGTGCAACGGACAGCCATACCCAGTCAGTGAGTAGCAAAATAAATCTTGTGTATTCTTATGTCTACCCAGAAATCAATGGCTTCAAGCCAACATTGTGCCGCCTCCCTCAGGACCAATCGCAGATGGTTAGAGAAGGTCAAAATGTCCAAGAGCCACGTTAATGGGGAGACATTTAGCAAGTTGTGCTCCTGAGGGACTTGCCCTTTAGGGAAAGACCTGTCACTTGTAAAGGGTACAGGATGGTGGGTGATGCAATCAGGTCTTCACTCCATCCAGATCCACTCCCTCTCTAGTCGTTACCTTTGTTTTTTTTTTGTTTTTACAACTCCAAATTTATAGGTCAGTTCTTTTCTATTTTTGATGGATACCTCTAATCATTTCACGTCTCTTTCAAAAACCTTTTGGGACCCAGAAGGTTACTAAGTCACTTCAAATTATAGGACAAAGGTCACATCTTAGCTTTGACGTGTCCTGGTCTTCACACCCCAACTACAAAAGGAGGCAGAAATCAAGATGAAGGAGGTGCTGGACAAGGGCAGGCATGGTCCATAAGAGAGGAGTCTAAGGTTAAAGTATGACTGTTTACAATACGTTTGGCAATTTGATTTTATAAAAATAATACATAAAAAGACCCAGTGTCTAGTTCAACTGTGGTCAGCGTGGACGCACCAAAGAGAAAGAGGAAGTCCTCTTTTTGACTGTTTCTGTTCTCCAAAACCTTGTGAAATTGACTCTAAGGCCAAAATATTTGTGATAGTTTTTCTTTCTTTTTTAAAATGGGAACCTTTTGGTTTCTTTTTGGGGGTTTTGGCTCCTTTAAAGAAATGTTCTTGCAACACTAACATTTTTACAAAAATGCGTGGAGCTTCACATTTGTTTGTTTTCACTTCTTTTCACAGCGTGTCTGCCAGCTCTTGAGGGGTCTCTCAATTAACAAAGTGACGGCTGTCTGTTGTGGTAAACGCTATTAGGGGCTGATGATAGAGGCTCTCTCAAAGATGACTATCAATGTACACACTTCCTGCCTGGTCTCTGCTGAGTTGTTCCTCTGCATCTTCATGTTAGTTTTGAGTAGTGGGGACACAAGGGGTTGAATAAACATCCCCCTTTGGGAATGTGACCTATGGATTAGTACTTCCATGCATGTTTCCCAGCGCTCCTATAGACAATGCGAGTTCGGATGGCTCTCACTGGCATGCTGATTTGGTGGCTGACAGGCTTATTAGTGGAAGTGATAGAAGGTATTGAAAGGGAGTAAAGAGTTTAGCAAATTAAACAAAACGTGTTGTTTCAAGTGAAAGGTCAGGCCAAAGAGTGAAAGTAAAGATTGAAATGACATTCAGAGAATTTACTGGTATTTTATATTGTTTTGCATTTGTTATATCTGCAATGTTTGACCAAAACCACAATTAGTAGGTCATTTACGTAGATGCAATTCCTCTAATCAACATACACTGCAGAGAGCTATACATTTTAGATCATCCTTTAAGCGTGCCTATGTTTTGGAAAATTGCTGTAATTTGTATAATTGATTTGTATAATTTAGTGTCTACTTGCATATCATTTCGTTTCCAGACTTCAATAGCAGAGAAAAGTAGTTTTTGCTTTGTCCTTAACTCTTATGGCGGCTCTTAAAGGAGTATTCCAGTCAATTTCAACACGTAGCTCTGTTTTTTTTTTTTTTTTTATTTGTAGTGCTGTCAGTAGCGAGACAAACAATTGGTGCTGCCTACACCATGTTATCCTTCTGCTAGTGTTAGCACCCAACAGGCTTAAACAGGGCAAGTTTAAACGTGTTTTTAGCCTCTAAACATGTTCAAAATTTCATTACCAGTGCCTAACCATGTAAAGTGATTCCTTCTGAATGAACACAGCGAATCTGATTGCTGTAGATGTGACAGAAAGGCATAAACGTTGTGACAATCAACTACTGTGGACTTCACTAGAAAACAGGAAATGAACAGAGGCATGGATTAACACACTTTTTTGCATTTCTGTCACATCTACAGCAGTAAGATTCACTGTGTTAACTCAGAAGAAATCACTGCACATGAGTAGGCACTGGTAATGACATTTTGAACATGTTTAGAGGCTAAAAACACGTTTAAAACTTGCCCTGTTTAAGCCTGTTTGGTGCTAACTCTAGCAGGAGGATAACACAGTTTAGGCAACACCATTTGTTTTTATTTGTCTTGCTACTGACAGCACTACAAAAAATAAATAAATACAGAGTTACATATTGAAATCGACTGGAATTCTCCTTTAAGAGTGTTCCTTTTTTTTCAAGATAAGCTACTTGTTTTTTACAGATGGGTTTAGGGAGGGAATAAACCCTAAAGCACCATTTCCTTTTGCCCATGTGATTTATGTGCCAAAAATCTTCAAAATCCAGATATTTTTGTAAATTCTTCACTTTCATGAAGTTCCGTAGGTAAACCTTTCAAATTTGATCTGTAGATAAATTTATCAAGACACAGAAAACAATTCTTTTTTTTAGACAATTTATCAGATCGGTATGTTCTTATTGTCTGTGACATTCTTGGCTATAACACTGTAGTTGCTACTGAACATGAAAACATTCCAAAACATGGACATTGAAGCTCCAAGAGTCAGGCATGCAGAGACTGGTTGGATAATCCTTTATAGCCGACAGAGAAAAACCATCAAACTAGATATTAGCATGTCTCTCAAACCACAGCGATGGAATGGATGATGCCCATCAAATATAAATCAAGATGTATGATTTTGGAATTTGTGGTTGTGGGGCAAACGTTTTGACACATTTCTACATGCTGTAAACCATAATGAGAGATTGCAACAGTATCCTTGGTAATATTCTTGACAGTCATTTTAAAGTCGTGGATAAACACGCAGGTCTCGAAGAATAAAATCCTTTTGATGCTTTGGCCAAATTCCTTCAGTCGTTGGTCTTGCTGTTGACTTCATAATTGAAAGACTTATGACACAAAAACGCCTCAGCTGGTGTCATATTGATGTGCTTGCTTTAGGAATGCTCTGTAATAGTTTTCTAGCTGAGTAGCTTGACAGTTGGGGGTCAAGACTCAAGTACAGACTTGTTTTGTTTTGCCATGAGGTAAGGAATAGTGTGGTTAATGTGCGTTAACCTGCGTCAAAGTGGGTCAGTTCAGCAGGGTTAAAACTACAGTTTGGAAGAATGACAAAGTGAATTTGGCTGCTTATTTATCCTTTCTACCTACAGGTCTTTTGCCTATAAACACAGCATCTCAACAGCAACCTTTGTTGCTATTAGATTACTTTCAAATTATGTTGGCGTAGCTCCATTATTGCCACAACCCTGGTAGAAAGCAAATGGTATATTTGCAATTTATTTTATGATTTCAGCCTTGGGATCCTGACTCTTGGAGTCATTGGTATTTGTAATAACTCTGGTATTTGTCTTGAAATACCAAAACAATGATGATCCTCATGGCTTAGGAATGCTCTGCACTTGAAAAGCATGCAGGCCTGTGCTGCAAGTACACACCAGAGATGGCAAAAGTACTCACTTCCCGTACTCAAGTAGAAGTACAGATACTTGTTAAAAACTGATTTAACTTCTTTACTCAAGTAAAAGTTACCAAGTGCAGGCTTGGTAATGTACGTAAAGTATAAAAGTAACCTTGCGAATGACAACCATTATTTATTCAAAGCTACCTGGACCATACAAATGTTACTAGAGTGCACGCTGAGAAACACCAGTGGACATGGAAAAAAGGCTCTTTATATGCCATTGCCTACATTTTAAATGGATGTCTGCCAATTGGCATGACATGGGACTCCAGGTTAATAAGATTCTGACTGAGTAGCAATCTTTCCCTTAACATTTGAATGAATCTACATGAATGTGTGTGTGCTCAAATATGGCTTTTGGAAAGAAAATAGGGATAAAAAATGAATAAAAAAGGATAAAAAATGAATTACTAAACAGACATTAATGAAGACAAATGCCTACTATTTAAAACATCTTTCTCACAAAAGACTTAGGATGATTGGCTGCTTGTCTGTCGAATCTCTAGATCTCTGTTTTCTTCATTTTCAATAATGTCGTCATCCATACTATGTGCTAACGTTACAGCTATCAAGCCGCAATGATTTCCCACGAAGGAATGCAGAATGCCGTAAAATCTGTTGTTTTATTGGTGCGTCAAGTGCAACGTAAAGCATAGTCCCATCCAATTAGATTGAATGTGGTATTGACGATGTGAACAATAATAACGGTAATTCCAGTGAAATTATTTGAAACTTGTTAGTGAGGGCTAGATTAGAACTGTATTTAAAGCTAATTCTGGTTTCCAACTTTACCCCAGGTGTGTCTGTTAAAACACTGACAGAGACAACTTCTCTCTGTTGATGCTTCAATATAATCAAGCACCGTGCAACCTAGCTAACAGTTGAAGAACACAAACAACATCACTAGCTAACTTACTTTAAATGCGCAAGAACTATAGACCAATACAACAGGCTTGAATGAACTGACAACATAAGTTATAGGCTACGACTTACAGTTCTTAAAGACGCACACACACAATCTTAACTGATTATCCTCCGATGGGACAGCTGGTCTCTTTTTCTTTTCTCTCACTTTTTTCCTCTGTGTGGCGCGCACGCGCCCGCTAGCAGTATGAGACACGTGTCCGTGCTATTCTACGACGTGACGACCTCTTGTACAAAACAAAAGTAACAAGCCAATTTTTTAAAATGTAAGTAGAAAGTAACGATATTTGTGTTCAAATGTAAGGAGTAAAAGTAAAAAGTAGCCACAAAAAGTAAAGTAAAAATATCAGAAAAATCTACTTAAGTACACTAACAAAGTATTTGTACTTTGTTACTTCCCATCTCGTGTGTGCACACACACACACACACATACACACACACACACACACACACACACACACACGCTCTTTCACAAGCCTTCTGGAAAGTGTAACAGTGTGTGCAGCAGCTCAAAAGTGGCATTGCAGACTGTGGTTTATACTGCCACTGAGAAAATGTATTTCCTGCTTTTGTGCGTGAGATTTAAATGGCAATATGTCAGTGTGTGTGTGTGTGTGTGTGTGTGTGTGTGTGTGTGTGTGTGTGTGTGTGTGTGTGTGTGTGTGTGTGTGTGTGTGTGTATCTTTCTGGGAGATCTTCCTAATGAGCCAGGTTCTGCAGGCTTCCATCGCACCATACTGGTTCCACCGCTGACGTATTTTTCTGGGCTTGCACCAGGCAGTTCAGTTGGTGCCTGTACCTCCACATGTGCAGTCCTACCTAGCAACCTCATACTTGCCCACCCAGATTTACCCAACTCTGCCAGTTGGCGCACCTCCACTAAACCACCTGGTCTCTCTAGTTTTGCTGCAAATCTGCTACTTTTGCCTCTGAGGTTGGCAGAAACTCTACTGGGGGAGCTTGTGCCTTCGGTGGGTTTTGCAGTCATGTTTGGACTAAACTGCTGCTATTTAACACTCATCTGTCTTTCCCTCATTAACTAGTCTGGTGCTGCTGTAGCAAAGCAAAGTTTAGATGTAGTTACTGGATTAATGATGGAAAGCAATGTGATACACTCACTTTACAGAAGCTTTTGATGCTAGATTCCATGTCTGCAGACATAGTGATCTAATTAACTGGAGCTTTTCCTCATACGCTCCCTTACCATTTTCTCTCTTTTATTTGAACTCAATTCACTCATGCTTAAGCAATCAGGGTTTTGCGTTCACATCTCATTTGCACGCACACACACACAGAGTGAATTGTGCACAAACAACCCAGCGGACATCTGGAGGGGAAACACACGCATATGTGTCAAATCGGGGTAAATAGGGCAATATCTCTAGCTGATGCTGGAAAGTTCAATTAAAGGATAGCATGCCCCCTCTGGGAGTGTGTTGTGAGATCCATGTCTCACGTACAGATACCCCCTCAAAGCGGCATCATTTGATATTCTATTTAATGTCAGTTACATTGGCACCGTCTTCAGTGTTCACTTATGCTTCTTTGTTAGCAATGCACAAGTCTGAGACAGCTATTTCCTCTCCACGTCCTGTGCTGATCGGCCTTTAAAGGCAAACGGGATGTAGGTTTCGTTAGTTTTTTTGCAGATCCTTTCTTAATCTTTTCACCCTCCTGCCCCCTCCTTCCATGTCAGAGATGGCACACACAGATGGGGGAGTAAAGGAAAGCTGAGGAGGAGCAGGAGGAACAGAGAGCTGCTTTGTATCTCCGTCTCTTAGGACCTCTGTATGTGGAAGGGGAGGCGAGTTGAGTGTGTGTAGGTGCTCCGTGGTTTGGGTATCTGTCTAGGTTTATGTCTGTGGTGACATGATGCGGCCTTGTCAGGGGTTGTGCATGCCTGTGTATGTTTTATGTGTATCCATGTGTGGTGTGTTTGCCAGGCAGTATGGCAGTGTGTTTTTTAAATTAATCTCCACAACTAGTCAGTACGGTGCCTGTAGTTATCAATTGGCGAGATTGGCATATCTTTTCTGTCACTGCAGTCTGCTTAAGCCATCAAAGAAGATCTGATGGCAAAACCAATTTGCCACTACCTTTGTGAAATAAATCTGTGACTGTGCACACGCCTTGTTCCTTTTGTGGGTTTTTCTCAATACACCCACAATATTCTGCACCATGCAGTTGTTTAAACAGAGCGGCCTGCCAAATATGTGCTTGTTTAAGGGATACATGTGTTTCTTTGTCTCACATAAGCTCTCCCTCTGTAAGAAAAGGCATCCCAGATTTCCCTTACTTAGCCTGGCAATGCAATGAGACCAAAGCCTTTAGGTCTGGTAGATGAGGTTTTTATGACCTTAGGCAGGTACCTGCTCTCTGACTTATGGGACTCACCATACTCCCTGGGATAGACAAATTGGTTCAGAGCTTTTCCGACATTACTTGATTTACTTTCCAAAGAAACGTCCAGTCCCATGTCTCTGTCAGCTTGATCACTGTAACAGACAAATAGATAAACAAGGCAAAAGGACTACGAAGACTTGTAGTGCTTAAGTTAATGTTAAAGATGAAGCCAGCCAGACTGTCTCACTAACATCTTGACTGTCTGGGTTCAGGTGATTACAGTTGTGATAAGTGTAGGGTTTGGCTAATTTTGAAGCTTTTAGCCACCTCAGCACTTCCTCCTGCTCATGTGAACTGCAGGTTACAGGCTCTTAAAGCTCTTAAAGGAGATCATGTCACTTCCAAGTCCTTTAACTATTAGCCTCTTACTGACTCATGCACAGAGGGTGAGGGTATGGAAGAATTACCGCCCCCTTGCCTAAAGCACAGTCAAAGTAGGTTAAACTACAGGTCACTCTGATTAGGAAGCATGACGGACCAAGTACAGGAAGTGTTTCAGATTTGGCTTCCTGTGACTGTTATCCTGCGATCTAATATCTGGGTGTGGAGATAGAGAATGATGCACATTTATCAGAAACCACTCAGTTCCTATTCCTGCTCTCCATTTGGGAAACTCCAGATTTAATTAGTCTTTCTTCGTGGCAGAGGCGGCAAGTACTATTTAATAGTTTTAGGTAGCTAGTCACATAGTGGCCCTCAACCTGCTTCTACTGTCCTAACCTACTTGGCTGATGTCAACTCCTTTATTGAAGCATACCAATAATACTGTACTGCATACTGTAAGAACCAGTTAAAATGCTACTTTGGCTGCCAAGCCAGTCTAAACTCTGTCCATCTTGTACAAGATGAGGAAATTTACGGCAACTTTAACAGTAAGCTGATTTGACAGAAAGCATTGATATTCCAGTAATCTTCAGCCTTGACAAAAAAGATCAACCACTGAGGGGTTTACCAGGGAAGGTTTTGTGTTCATTTTCACGTTTAGCAATCCCATAGAGGAACAGGATAGGGAGATTTTCCACATGTACAAAAATAGAACTAGCCATATCAGCATCTGCATCATGAACTATTTATAAGTCTGCCCTGTCTGGTAAAATATTGAAAAGCAGACAGAAAGTAGATACAGGAACTTGTCTTAAGTTTTATTTGCTCTTCTCAGTTGGACCTAATGAATATCAGCAAAACAATGACATTTCCCCTCCCTTAAAAATGGCCCAAAATATATGGTAACAAGAGGTCATCACAAAGAGTTATCCTTAATATAACTTTTACTAAATCATCTTGTTTTAATGATTTCTTGATTAACCACCTCCTGTTAGCTTATTCCCATGCCATATATAGTCTGCATACTCATATTATTGTCAAGCCTGCCGCATGTATGCATTAAGTATTTTTCACTTAATGTGCTCTAATTTTTCCTCCTTATGGTATCTCAGCATAAATGAAGCTAGTAATAAGGGCTTAGTTATCCTTGGGTACAGCCCATGCCAGAAGGCTTAAAGGCACATGGAGAGTAATGCCACATATGTGCTGTTGTGCAACGAGCAAGAAAATGACCACTAGAAATGAATTAATAAATTGTGATGGATACATCTGGTCACTACCCTTCAGCAACTCCCCCATATGTTTCTGTGGTGCTTAATATAACACAGTACAATACTGTGTTAGCATTGGGCGTGTGTGAGTACAGAGGGTTAGGTAAACTCCTCTATGAGAGTTCAAAATCACAAAAGAACACACAACTGAGAAACTATGCACTTGACCAATCTCTCAAGGCCGTTCATTGGCTTTAAATAATCACATGCTAAGGTTAAAATGGAAGTTGCAGACATGTTATGATTGTACAGCCTTTGTGTCTGTCTGTAGAAGCATTTGGTTTGAGGCACATCTGTATCTGGCTACGCCATGATGAGAACACCTGCTTTAGACATACGCAAGTACCAGCACTGTGTGAACAGTCCTAACAGACATTGTGGGCTGGAGAAGCTTAGCAACATTTTGTAAGTGAAGAGAGGGTAAAAAAACTGTGCTATTTTCCGATTTTGTACAGGACATTCTTTCGAGTGATTTGTCCCTTAAATTCATGGCCAAAGTCTGGGTATATGGTTTCCATATAAGCCCTGTGTGCTGCCATTTTATTTAATCCAATATGGAATATTGTTTTCTAAAGCTGAGGCAACCCAGAAGGTGTTTCCTTGTGTGGAAGGAGGTGTACACTAACATCACTGTAATCATACCGTGGAATTTGTGCAGCCAGTTACATCAGTGCTTTTGTGATGTCTTGTTCTGCAAGGAAAGCCAGGACTTCACAAGGTTGCACACCGCCCAGTGGTATTCAATAACAATCAGAACAAGTATTGCAGGTTTGGGTACCTGTTGCAAGACTTGACTTGTTGAGTTGTATATGGCTGAGTTGTTGGCGTGTGCACACGTGCTTGTGTTTGTTTTCACTGAGAAGCAGGTGTGTCTACATGAACCTGACCAAAGAATGTCTTTCCCACTTGATGGCAATGTTAAACATTTTTCTTCTGTAGTTGCTTGTCCTTTCTTCTCCATATACAGGTCTCTAGTCTTTGCTCACAGTTAATGTTATTAAAGGACTGACCCTTGACACTGACATTTGACCTTCTATCTTCTCCATTTCCTGCCATTCTTTCAGGAGAAACAGGATCCATGCAGCACATCCCTGCAGCTCCGTTCTGAGATCCAGGTAAGCAGAGATACTGTGCACAAAATCCTTAATTTTTTTATTTTTTAAATTCAGCTTTACACAATCTTGGCAACAAAGTCAATCTGACGCCTGCCTCCTTCTCTCTGTCCTCAGGAATCATTAGGCTTCAGCAGTGAGGTGTCCACTCCAGAAACAGACAGAAAGTAAGTCCCCCCTCCCCCCCGAATCACTGTAACATGTGACCAGAGCCGTTGTGGAACCATGAAACAGGATTGTGTTGAAATGTGTGTCTGTTGCATGTCTAAACAATATGCAGCGCAGCCTGCGTCTGGATCGCATCAAACCGTACTCGCCTGCATAATCATAGATCACACTTAGTCTTTCTGCATGTCTGCAGCTGCAGATTGAGAGAGCCAAATGGAAATACCCGCACCTCCTTATGCATCACATGTGATTGATAGATCTTTTATGCGACAGCTTTGACCCTGCCCATTGGGAGTAGAGGTCAGCTCCTCAGGTGGAAAACTCTAACTTCATGGAGGAGGTTGGTGGTGGTGTGTGAGTGTGTTGGGGTGACAAGTTGACATAGGTTCAGCCACGGCTGACCTTGGTTGGAGATGTAACTGAACATACATGAGTGTGTTTCCGTTAAAGTTTCATCCCAAAAATGTAAATGCTTTAAAGTGCTCATATTATGTTCATTTACAGGTTCATAATTGTATTTAGAGGTTGTACCAGAATAGGTTTATATGGTTTAAATTTCAGAAAACACCATATATTTGTTGTACTGCACATTGTTGCAGCTCCTCTTTTCACCCTGTGTGTTGAGCTCTCTGTTTTAGCTACAGAGTGAGGCATCTCACTTTTGTACCATCTTTGTTGGGAGTCAAACATGTGCAGTAAGTACTGCTAGCTTGTCAGTTGCAGACCATGCTAGCAGCTAGGCGAGCATTATAACGTGTTACAAAGTGACGCACGTTCGTCACAGAAGTAAAGGCTGGACTACAACAGAGCTGTTTGGAGCAGTTTGTGAACAGTGTTTTCTGTTGGAGATGGTAAGTCCCTTTGGGGGGGACTTTGGGCTTTTTCACTTTATAAACCAATAGCGTGCACAAAAGATGTATAACACAAAAAAGAAAAGGGAAAAAGCCCAAAAGCATATGAGCATGTTAATTAAATCCCTAATAGATAAAGCATTAAATAATTAATATAGAGATGATTTTTAAATGAGTATAAAGGGAATCCACCTTCCACATTAATAGACATCACAAACATGACCCATAGTCAGTCCCTTTAAGCTCCTTTGGTCACATCCCTGCTGTGGTTAATGGGAAACCACTGACTGCTTCCTTCGGCTGACCTGCTCAGTCTAGCACTCCTTCTCTGTTCTCTGGTCGTCCGTGCTTCCTTCCTGCCTTTGTGTCCAGCAAGGGAGACAGGAGGGGAGAGCTTAGAGGGGCGATGGCCAAATGATTACAGCAAAGAAGCAAGAACGAAAGAGCAGGATGGAACCAGGCATGGGTGGGGTGTTCCTTTTCACTGGTTCCCGTAACACATAGTGTTCATTTATGCTCACCGATGTATTTTGTGTATATTACATTTCTCCACCATGGCACACCATGAGATCACTGTTACACATTTAAAGCAATCCAAGTTTGTTGGCAAAACAGCTCTCTCAAGGCCCCGCTGTCACTGCACTTTTTTAAGGCTTTAAAAAAAAAAAAATCTCTTACTTAAAGGAGAATTCCTGTCAATTTCAACATGTAGGTCTGTTGTTTGTAAATCTGGAGTGTGATGTCAGTAGAGAGAAAAATGAAAACAATTGGTGCTACCTACACCATGTTATCCTCCTGCTAAAGTTAGCACCCAACAGGCTTAAACAGGGCAAGTTTTAAACATGTTTTTAGCCTCTTGTTCAAAATGTCATTAAAAGTGCCCTAATTAAGCTGTGTTTAGTTCCGGTGTTGAGCAGTTAGTGTTTAGGGACCGTCTACAAACTACAACATAGAAAAGAGATGAAACAAAAATATGTAGGCCATCAATTTAATGATAAAATAAGTTAGTGTCTCCTAACTTACCTCAATTATAACTTGTCTTATACTAGTTGTACTACAGCACTTTTAAAAAATAAGCATATAGTTATTTAAAAAAAATATGTTTGTAACTCTTTTCTGTGTTGTAGTTTGTAGACCGTCCCAAACCACTCCTCACAGTATCAACACAGGAACTAAACAGAGCTGAATTAGCACAACTTTCATGCATTTCTGTCTCATCTACTGCAGTCAGATTCACTGTGTTCACTCTGAAGGAATCACTGCACATGGGTAGATACTTTTAATGACATTTTGAACATGTTTAGAGGCTAAAAACATGTTTAAAACTTGCCCTGTTTAAGCCTGTTGGGTGCTAACTCTAGCAGGAGGATAACATGGTGTAAGCAGCACTGATTGATTTCATTTTTCTCTCTGCTGACAGCACTCCAAATTTCCAAACAACAGACCAACATGTTGAAATTGACCGGAATTCTCCTTTTTAAGGTCAAGAATGTTTTCAAATGTTTCCTCACAATAAGATTTCAATACAGAATAAATGGCCCATTGGTGGTAACCAGAAAAATCCCCATCACATTAAAAGAAGAGATTTAAGTGGAGACGAATGGACAGATAGATCAGTGAAAGAATTGGGAGCCCGAGTGTAACTCCAATGCCATGTTTGCCAGGCCCAAAGTTTAAATAAATCTTAGTGTGACTTAGAAATGATCTCCTTTATCTCTGATTTTACCATTTTCTTTGGTGTTTGTTTGTGACCATCACCCCTGTGTGACCCCCAGTGGAATTGTTATGTTCACGTGACAACCACGTGCGGCAGAGGAAGCACATACCACAGACATGATCTCTTCTCCCATGGCTTTACATGTTGCACAGACAAATGCTGCAGATGATGGGAACCAGATGCCACATTTTGAATGACGTCTCTCTGCTATTCAAGAGAATCCCAGAAAGAGCCCCTAACTTCATCCTGTCAGGCTGGTTTCTTTCTGTCCTCTGTGCTTTACATTCCCTCTCTTATGAACATTCAGAGATTGTCTCACCTTGAGTCAGTTACACTCTAATGAAATGCTCCTGTCTCTTCACCTCTGTCATTTCCACTCTGTCCTCTTTATTTCTCTTCCTTTAAAGCCAAGATTCCATTTCTGGTGTGAAAGTTAGATATGAGGATATTTTATATCACCTGTATTTAATTAATCTTATTATGCTCAAGGACAAAATGTCCCCCATCCAAAGCTCAAACCTTCTTTTTTTTTGTCAACCATCCTTCTCTGCCAGCCCCTCTACTCTCACTCACCCCAGCTCTGTTCTCTATGACATTGCTTATTGTCTATCCACTGTGGGGAATGGGTTTCTGCTGAATTATCATGTGCAGGCAGAGTGATAGATAATCCATTCCTCACAACACATTCCTCTAAGCCTCATAAGAGGCACGCACAGACACGGATATCCTCATCATCACCTTGCTGCAGGACAATAGCACCCAGAGGAGATTACCTAGACTTATCTTGGGCTTTGCCACCCCTCTGTCTGTGTGTCTCTTCGTCACTTTGTTGGCAGGAGGTGGGCAAGGCTCCCATAATGGCTGGTATGCAAGTGGTGATGACAGAGTGCTCTCAGAAGGATGGAGGGTTCAAGTTGGGGACTTCCTGTTTTGGAAAGTGATTGATTGGTGATTGTTGCAAAGAGGGGACAGCAAGCTTATCAGTGAAGTTAACAGCAGAAGTAATTGGACTTTGATGAAAGCATACATGTGCACAAACGCATGATGATGATTGGCTCTAACAGGGTTTTGTAGGTTTGTACATTTAGAGGCGGTTGTTGTTGAGGAAATCAGATGGGCCAATCTGGAATCTTGCCGATTATGAGGTCATAAGGGGAAAGGTTACCTCCCTTTTCTCTGCTTTGCCCGCCAAGAGAATTTAGCCCACCCATGAGAAAGAGAGAGAGACGACATGGCTTTCAAAGGAGCAAAGTGGAAGTTGGTCAAGGCCACACCCCCACCCTCCACCTTGCACCCCCCTCTCTTCTCCTCAAAAGCTACAGACTCAGAAATGGCACATACTAAGGAAAGCTCATTGTGGGACAGGCTCTAGTGGCTGTAATGCTGTACCAACGCTGAATTTTGGGAAAGAGACTTCAGATACAGTATTAGGGGACCACTAAGGTCTATATAAAAGAGACTTCAGATACAGTATTAGGGGACCACTAAGGTCTATATAAAAGAGACTTCAGATACAGTATTAGGGGACCACTAAGGTCTATATAAAAGAGACTTCAGATACAGTATTAGGGGACCACTAAGGTCTATATAAAAGAGACTTCAGATACAGTATTAGGGGACCACTAAGGTCTATATAAAAGAGACTTCAGATACATTATTAGGGGACCACTAAGGTCTATATAAAAACATCCAAAGAGCACCATGTCATGGGACCTTTAAGTCCCATGTTAGAAAACTACTTTGTTCGCATATTTACCACTTGGCTGAGTGTTGCAGCCCTCGGAGAGTGGCGCACAGGAGGCATTGTGTGTATGGCAGGGAAATACATGCACATACAAAAAAAAGTTTAGTTATTCAATTGTGTGTGTTTTAAAGGTACATTTTTCTATTTCCCTTCCATATGATCTTCTGTCTTCCCCTTCAATGTGACCTCTGACCTCTTCCATGACCTGTAAAAAGGTCCTCCCTCTGCTCTTCCTGTGGACACTGCCACTGTCGCACAGGGTTGCTGCCTTTCATTGTCTCTACCAGAGACACCGGAGATCACCTCGCTCCAGGTGGCCAGCCCTGTCATCACCATACACACTTACATGTGTGCAATGCTGTGATTTATGCTGAGTACACAGCTGTGTGTCCAAATCTGGCTTTGTGCTGGTTTTTCATCTTTCCTGGACAGCAGCTCTGTCACACAGGATGCTAAACCTGTGATTCATACTGCATCATATGATAGCTCCCTATGCAGTCACTTATTTGGCCATCTTGTTTTTTCTTCCTGATGTTGATATCTTATCTCTTACACTCAGGTTGTGCAACTACAATATATTTTCTACACGATTACTTGTGTTACATTTTTGCAGTTGTACTGTATGATTTTAACACACCTGCACACATAAGTCGAGCCTCATACTATAACATAGACAGTCACAGGTTATAAATTTCAACATCCCAGCCAGGGAAAGCGTGGTCAGACATATAATTTCCACACAGCAATTCATTCATAGCTCCAATTGCTTTAGCACTTAACAACTTTCACCTTTCTTACATAGGTTCAGCCAAAGTTGAGATACTGTACTTAATATTATGCAGAAAATAGAAAGTTGGCTTCATATGCTAATGAGATTAAAAAAAACATTAAATGTCCCCTACTGAATGCAAAGAACAGAATTGAAATAGAAAGGCATGCCAAAGATTTAAGGTTAAACCAATTAAGTTGCCTAGCCACACAATGCCTGGACTTACACTGTCTTCGAAAGACATTTAGGCTCGTCTAAAGTGTGTGAGCTTGCGATTGTGTGTGAGTGCATGGATGTGTGCTCTGCACAGGAGGTTAATTTATAGAGCATGGGGGGGGGGCATTGCTGCCACAGAAAAGCCTCTATTGAGTGAGTTCTATTAGCATTAGCTTTGGCTCTAGCCTATCTGAGAGGGGGGATGAACAGAGGGGCAAACCATACAGGCCTCCATTCAATTAGCATCTCATTATGTTGCCATGGCAGCTGAGCTTTAAGCCACATGAAGATTTCCCATTGCACCAAGAGAGGGCTACCATGTCTGACAAACATAGGAACACACCCACACCCACACCCACACCCAGTCAGCCACTGGAGAGGGAAGTGACCTGTTCATCTTGTTTTGATACTGTCACACACACGCACATTTCTTCACTGGCAGCCACCTGTCTTTCTGCATGGCTCAGCTATATATATATATATATATGCTATATGTGTGAGGGTGTGTAAAAGGAAAAAGTTAAAGAGTGAGACAGTTTGTCGAGAGATTTACTTAATAGGTCTTGGAGGGTCTTAACTGGACAAATGTGTCGCCCTTATCTCTCCCCCTATGATGTATTTCCTTTTAATTAAAAGAATGGTGAAGCTGACACACACACACACACACACACACACACACACACACACACACACACACTGCCTCTTTAGGCTGTAATTTAGAGATATAATCCATAAGATACAGTATTACTCCCTCTTTACCCTCTTACTCAGCCCATTTAGCTCAATCTAAAAGCAAAGTCTCCCCTTCTGTACATTTTTCAACAGCTACTTAGTCTGAACAAAAACTCTGAAGCTCATCCCCCTCTCTCCCTTTTTTATATAAAGAATACAGAAATAGATTGCCTTTTGGTTTCTCGTCTTATCCAACAAGGGAGAATCAGTTACGGACTCACTTGTTGTTAGACTTCCTAGAACTTTTGGTGGGGCTGCTCAAACATGACTTTCGACTTGAAGCTGAGTGCAGTCCATGTGTTACGAGGGCCTTTTGAGTGGTTATTTTCTACTTGTTAGTACTGGTAATTTAGGAAGCTTTATGGGCATTTATGGTTTCTCCTCCTCTCTCTTTCTCTCCTTCAGTTCCTCTCTGCCTTGATTACATACTTTCCCTCTTACTTTTCTCGTACTTGCCCTCTCTTTTTATTCATCTTGTTGACCTTTCTTACTGCTTCTTAAACACTTTGTAGCACCCACTATCTTCATCTGACCCTCTTGTTTTTGCAACAGGGGTCCTCTCCTCTCCTCTCCTCTCCTCTCCTCTCCTCTCCTCTCTCCCTCCTCTCCTCTCCTCTCCTCTCCTCTCCTCTCCTCTCCTCTCCTCTCCTCTCCTCTCCTCTCCTCTCCTCTCCTCTCCTCTCCTCTACCTTCTCCCTCTCAAGCCTCAGGAGCCTGGCTTTACTTTCAAATAAGTACAACACTGACCCCAAGTGGCAGATGGACAGAACTGCAGCCCCTCTTGCCAAAAACAAACACTCATAAACCGCTGTTACAGTGTTCTGAAGCACTGTGGTTGACATTGACTGGAGACTGTATGATGAGGTGTGGAGTGGGAAGAAGAAAAATGCATTTTTTTTTAATGTTCATTCATTCTGTCTGTACTTTTTTACTCCCAGGATGTCCCTGCATAAATCCAACTCTGAAGATGGATCTGGAGGTAAATTGAGATACATTTTCTCAGTTTGTCTCATGTTGTCTGCCTTATTATGTTTCTTATAAGAATATCCTAAAATACATGAGATTGAAAGATAGGAATAACTGGATAGACATTTTTGCATACGGCTCATAAACTCTATTGTTGCAAAAAAATGAGGTATATAATTGTGCAATGCCGTTGTACGACCTGAATATTGAAACTGACTTTCTGTCTAGGTAAATGGGACAATAAGAAGAAGAACAAATCTTTTTGGCAGAACTTCCGCAAGTCTCAGAACAAACCAGTCATGCGACAGACATCAAAAGGTTTGTGTGGCTTTATTTTTCAAATCCACTGAATTAATGTTTCTCCATATTTGACCTCTCTTCCCTTTGCACCCTTCAGGAGAAGACATAGGCTACGTGGCCAGTGAGATCACCATGAGCGACGAAGAGAGAATCCAACTTATGATGATGGTGAAGGAAAAGATGATCACCGTTGAAGAAGCTCTAGCTCGGGTAGGAAGTTCCACTGACTTACTGCCTCATGTTGCACCCCCCCTTACCCGAGCCCTTCCCTTAAAAGTGCTGGCCTGTAGCTTCCCTTCAACCCCCAGACCCCTTCACTTCACCCTGGATTAGTTTCCAGCCTTCCCTCTCTTCTGCTCCATATTCCGACTATAGGCGTACTAAAACGACTCACTCTTACTAACCTGTGCGAGGCCCCGCATTTTAACCCTGCATTGTCCTCTTTACACACACACACACACACACACACACACACACACACACACACACACACACAAACTCCAGAGCATTGGTGATTCCAGAGGTTCACGAGAATGGGAATTTTAGGGTGTTAGCTCTTGGCGTGTGTGTGGGTGTGTTGTTCAGTTCATAATTGCGAGGTTGATGGTTATAGTAACTCAACAGCCCCATCTGTTGGGGGGGATGCTCTTGTGCACTGTAGTTTTTCTCTCTAGGTGGACATGGTGGATAATTACTTGGCTTTCCTTTTTAAATTTCTTTTTCAATCAATTTCTGATGATTGGTCTTTATTTCTGTGCCAACTTCTTCTTCTTCTTTCTTTATCTTCCCTTCTTCCTTTCTCAATCACTTTCTGTAATGTCTTGCTCATGGGTAGCATGACTCCAGCTGCATTTCAGCACTGGACTGCTCTCCACAAGGCAGATTGTTAATAATCCTTTTACCCTTTTTTTCTCTTCTCCAGAACTTTGATTTTCGTTTGGCCACTAGCTTGATCCCAGCTTCAGTTAAACTGAGACACTTCCAACCAATCATTGATCAGCCTTTTGTGGACAGTTGATCTGACTTTTTTTTAGCATAGTGGTACACAGTGTGTGTCCAGGGATGTAGTGGACTATAAACCTAATAGTTACAATCTGCCTTTTAGCCTTTTCTATTTAAGATGTATGTGACAAAAATGTATTCCACACAATTAAAAAAGGCGATTCACAGAAGTACATGGCTATTTTAAGATAAGTTAATGCTTTGCATAACACACAATAGACTTTTAGTTCATTGATTGTTTGCAAATTCAGGTTACAGATCTTTATTTACCACTACATCACTGGTTGAGTCCACTTTCATGTCTGTGTGCCCGTCTGTCTGTATACTCGCATTGTGAATGCACACAATTTGCGCCTATCAATTGTCTGTGAGCATATGGATAGATGTAGCATGCTGGGTGAGAATGGGTGGCCCCACCCTGTTCCTCTGCCTCTCTAAACTCTTCTTCTCCACGTAGCTGAAGGAGTATGAGCGCAGCAGACAGTCCAGCAGTTCTGACACTGCAGAGTGGACTGAGGGATCTGCATCCAATCTAAACCAGTCCTCAAACTGCAACGTAAGTACACCCCCACCCCATTAACCCGATACCCCTCAAAACCCTGACACCTCGCCTTTTACTCTACCTCTCTTAACACTCACCTTGACCAATCTCAATTTTAAGTGTTATTTTTTTTTCTTTTTCTTTTTTCCAGCCGAGGAGGTTGTGAAGGAGGATGCCCGTCGTTGGTTGTGTGCATGGACGTGTGTGTTTATTCAGATGTAAATGACTGTAAACTCAATTAGCTTGATGTCTAGATTTTAAATACCATTTGCCTATAGACTTCCCTTTTAAATGTTTTTTTAATTTGGACATTTTATACGCTATTACATAAACCACCTTTACTCAACTTTTATCTTGCCTTCCTTTCCATTTATTTCCCCTTTGTTTTCTGCTGTTTGTTCATTGGCCAAACTACAAATTTGCCTTTGCACATGCATTCTCTCCACCATGTCATGTGCATCGTGATACTATGGGTGTTCTTCTGTAAATCTTGGCCCTTTGCTTACCTCGTTTATTTAGTATGCACACATGAATTGATAGTCACAATGAGATATACTGTAGGCAATATGTTATGAATCCTCTTCTATCTTTTATTCATCAGGTTAGTCCTGCCATGGGCATTTGAAATATGTTGGTTACACTTGAAGGTATCTACATAAGAGTGACATGACACTGTCATGAATGTGTCATAAAACATCATAAACAAGTCATAAACGTTTATGACATAATGCTTCTTTTAGTAAGTGTCATTTGGTTTTGTCTTGATAAGTTATGGTTAGGGTTCATGACAGTGTCATGTCACTCTTATGTAGAAAACTTCAAGTTAACTGTTACCAATATGTCTATAACAAAGTCAAAATTGGGTCCAATATTGACAAGGAATATGTTTTTTGGAAATTTCTGTTTCCAATCAGTAATTGTAACTTGCAGAAAGCCAAGTGGGGTGTCACACAAAATAGCTGTTGCCCCTTGCAGCAGAAGCTCTTGTTAGCAGTGATTTTTTTTCTCAGCTGGGATCCATGGAGAGAAGGCTTCCTTTGAGTGAGTTGAGACCTCTGAGGTTTCCTTGTATTTTGGAGCTGGAGCTCAGACAATCGGGTTCTTGGATGCAGTGTTTGTTGATGATCTGTCAGTTCATCTTTCGTGTTTGTGTGTTTGTGTGTGTGTGCGTGCGCTCCTTTTTTTAAAATGTAGGTCAGGTCTAATGTAGATTTACAGTTGTCACTGCGGCTTTTCATTAGTTCTGTACTGTATGGCATCATAATAGCATGGACACAGTCTCACATGCTGACCCATTTTCAGGAAATGGGTTTAGCCAAACAAAAATGTTCCAAGGACTGTGAAAATAATTCCCTTCACATGTGTATAATTGCTATTTTCAAATAGGCTACTAATTCCTGACTAAACAGCTCTGATTTTATAAAACCAGTCTCTTGCATTTTCTCTTATCCACTAATGCAGCAAAAAACATGTGCATGTCATGTTTCCTGTAGTTGAAGTAAATGGAACATTCACCACAGCATTCACACAAATTTAGCTTTAGATCCAGCATAAGTTTGCATTTCTATAATCACTATTTCCTTAAGTGGATGAATATGCTTCAATGACCAAAGTGCTTGTTACACATTCATAGCTGCCAGTCTGTCTCTTTTATGGTTTGCATTTCTAAACTCAAGAAAATCAGACATACTATTACTACTATTACTATTGCTTACCGTAACTGAATCAGTAAAACCATGAATAAAAATGCTAAATAGTTTTATTGTCAAGGGTCCCTATTAAATTCTTCCTCTGCGTAATGATTTACAATTTCCTTCCTTATGAAAAATAGGTTAATTATGCCATAAATAACCACAGCTCAAGTTCTGTCTGGCTGTTTGATGGGTGTGTATGTGCATAAGTTTGCTGATCATCTCATCAGTTGCTCACTTCTTGTGAAAAGAAGATTAATCGATCAGGGGGTTTACAGACAGGGGAGAGGATGGAAGTGTTACTGAAGGAGTATTGTTTAGAGGAACACACAACTCAGCTCTGGAGGCTATGAACAAATACAAGAGTTAGAGGCAGAGAGGAAACAAGGGACAGAGACATAGGGAAGATAAAGACTTTGCACTTACACCCAGGCCCTGAAAAGATAGGAGTTCTGTGTCCCCCTCTTGCCCCGAGTGTGCCTTTATACAGACATGTTAATATACAGTCCATGCATGCAGCTGACATGTTTGCAATCTACAATCTTTGGCTGCTCTGTGCCTTTCCTTGATGCTGTCTTCCTCTGGCGATCGGAGCCCACATTCCATGGTTGGCCATTAGCGATGTGGGGGCCAAGGCAGGGTCAGAGGGGCTCAAATGCTAGGATTGTTCTCCATGCACAACACGCCTTTTCTCTGCTAGCTGTTCAGCACAGCACTTCCAAACAGTCCCTCATTCCTCAAAGCTGAATTCACAATCAGGCTGCATCTGTATCTGCCAGCATGTGCACACGGGCACAGATATTATTTTGGATCATGCATGCATGACAATGTGGTCGGTGCTCTATGGATTTGCGGGACACACTCTTGCTAGCCTGTTGGATTTTAACACAGAAAGTGGTGCCCTGCAGTTTTAAATGAGGTGGTAAGTTTTAAGGCATATTGGTGCTCTTAACTGTTTGAATTAGATTGTTTCCTTAATGATTGTTTTATTTTTGTGGTGCGAGGGGACAGAAAGATATTGTATGTGCTCCATGAGGATGTTGGTTTGGAAAGTTTAACTGCATCTCCAAAGTTATGGGAACAATTTTCAAAGTAATTTACTAAGTAAAATGGCACTTGTGGCGGTGGTATTGTTGCTTTGATGTTGGTTACGATGCTGGCCTTTCAACCCTGCCTGATTCATTCATTCCTTGTATGTTTCTCTCTCTCTCTCGCTCTCTCTCTCTCTCTCTCTCTCTCTCTCTCTCTCTGTATAAGTGCTCATTTGAATGGATAGTGTTGAGAACTGGGTTAGGACTTGTATATCATTGTTGCCTCTTTACCATATCATAGTCCTTTTCTCCATCTTTCACATAAAGAAGAAGCACAAATCATGTGGGTTAACTATGAAATTACTAAGGCAGTCGTCCTGCAAATAGTTATCTGCACATAGTTATCCCCACATATGACTTCTTATGAGACACTTCTCAATAACAGTTATTAAGTGGAACCAAGATACAGGAGTGGACTCCAATCCAACCTTTGGTGTTCTCACAGCCTTTTGACTTCTTTTGTCAGTCCTCTCTGACACAGACTTGTTATTACATTACATTATCTGAAGCTAATACACTCTGCAATCATCCAGAGCAAATGGAAAGTTGAAGCAGTCACCAACTGTAGCCAGAATTGTGTGGTTCACTTGAGAGATTGTCAGGGAGAACTGGGCTGAGGGGCACTGGATTTATGGGTTTTCAGAGCCTATTTCAGCAGTTTTGTCAGAGGCCAAATTAATGGCTCTACCCTGGTTATGGTCTGCTGAACACTTACTGTATCACTGAATACCTTGAGTTCAAAATTCACCTCTAAAAGTGGTGAAGTGGAGGCGAAGGGAGGTAAGTCTGATAGAGTGGGCTTGCATGATGCCACTAATGTGTCTTTTCCTTTTCCAACTTGGCAACAATTGGTAAGATTTTTTTAACACTCCCACGCCTGCAGGAATCAAAACACCATGATGTTGCTAACGTGATTTGGCGCCATCGAGGATTTGTGGACACCGCACTTATTAACATCATCCCTACTGTATTTCAGCAGCCTCTGAGCCAGGCATGTGGTCAACAACAGCAAGAAAGTGGTTTCTTCCTTGTTAGCTTCAGAGCTGCTTTGTATAAGACAGAGAGCTGAGCCCTGCAGCCCTGTTCTGTCTAGAATGTGTTGCATGCATGCATGTGTGTCCCTTTTGCAAGCAGTCAACCTCAACCGTGGAACTGGCAGCGTTTGACAAGAGAAGTGGTGTTGCTGTGGAAACCATGTGCCAAATAGAAACAAATTTAAGTTGTTTGAGCTCAATGATAATGACCGTAGTTCCTGCCAGACAATCTTCAGGCCAAAGCTCGACAAATCGGTGTCGTCATCACCACCATTACATGGAGACTATGCTCACAGATATGCATACACATACGTCTTGGGGAGTTTGTGTGTGTGCTCCAGCTGGGAGTAGGGTGTTTGTTTTAAGTGATGAAACTGTTTGTGACTTCATTATTGGGTCTGTTTTCCACTCCGCTACACAGTGCAGAGAGTTTAAATGCAGTGGTCATCAATGTAGAGGCAACATAATAATGCCAAACATACTATTTATTGTTATACTGATTCATTGTGTCATTCAGTTGAACCCCCTTTTTTTTTTCTTCAAATTACGGTTTCATCTGGGTCATTGCTTCAGTGTTTACTATGAATATGAATTTCACACAATGCCATCCCTTCACTCCTCCATTTCTCACCTCACTAACTTTGACTTCGCCCTAAACAATGCTCCCATTTGTCGCATTATAACAGCAACAAAGTTTGTTTTTCATTGTCCGACTACTTTTTATATCAAAGGAATTCAAGACAAAACATTTCTGTTACACTTGCATCAATGAAATGTTATGCTGTAGAAGAACCTCCTGCTTTTACCCATTTGTCTCTTTTAAAGGTTTCTTTAATTGACAAATGTTTGACTGTCCATCCCTTTTTATTATATCATCCCTCCCTCTTATCTCACTGTCCCAGCAGTCTCGTGAACAGTCAGACGATGAGCAATCAGAGGACTCTGTGAAGTTTAAACGGCTTCACAAGCTGGTTAACTCTACACGCCGGGTCAGGAAGAAACTTATAAAGGTGGAAGAGGGCAAGAAACATGGCTCTGAAGGTTTGTAACACCTGATCATCTTAGTTATAAAGTTTAAATGTGTTTTTTTTTTGTTTACATCAGCCAATTGATTATAATTTGTAATTTCTGACCTCTGTTTGAGGCATCATTCTTCTTCTGTGTATATATGTTTAGTCTGCTTGCATTACTTTAAAAAAAACAAAACAAATGAATGTTAAATATCAGTTTTGACCAGTAAATTGAGCTGTTTGTCCTCACTAAAGTAGAAGTTCAGTCGCAGTAAAATATGTTTCCAACTGAGCGGTATTGGAAATGAATGACTTGTGTGTTAAAAGTAGGATTCATTTTTTTGTATACCAGAGTATTACATTCTCATCTATCATGGGTTTTGCCTAATACTCAGACTATAAGAATGTGTTTTTACATTTCTGCTGGCTCGCTGTGGTTTGGAAAACCACTGATGGGTCATGGGACTACTCAGAATCTGATGTCTAAATCCTCCTGAGTAACAAACTATCTAAGGTTTCTGTCCTTTTCTTTTTCTTTAGATTTTCTGAATCTAGGGGTGCCACCCACCTGTGAGGACAACAAAGCTCTGTATACAGGGGTTCTAAAGAGGCCTCCTTTACCCCAGGAGCTCTCCTTGCCCTCCCTCACCCAGGATGAACTCTCTCTGGATGGAGACACAGACAGTCTGACCAACTCCCCTTCCTCCAGCAGCCTAGACACCTGGTCCGGACACAAGCTGGTAAAAACCTTCAGTAAATCTTCCAGTACCCACGGACTCATCCGCCCCCCCAGGAGAACCCCAGTTGGCTCTGGGGGCCTGGGAGGCTCCAACTCCGGCGTTGGAGGTAGTGGCTCTTCCTTCTCAGAACTGGATGGCTGTGGATTGGATGACGAAGGAAAGCTGTCACGCTCTACCACCGACGGCGAGATGCGGAAGGCCCTGAGCTCCATCTCCCATGGGGTAAGTAACAACGAGGCTCTCTATGCCTATTATGGCCTCACCAAGCCCCGCCCCAAACCCCATGCCCAGTCCCGCCTCCTGATCTCCCTGGATGACGGTCCACAAGGCAGCCCCAAACCTGCCAACCGGCACCATGGCAGCTGGACACACCGGAAACCTGATCCCAACTATGCTTACTCCACCAAACACCTACTCTACCAACGCTCACGCAATGCCAAGACCCCTATTTCCCCTCTGTCTCTCACCCCTTCTTCCCCTGCCCGCTGTGATGTAGCCAAATCAAAAGGTTTTGGAAGTGGGGGAGGGGGCTGGGTGTTCCCCTCTCGCAAGCTGCGTGGTCGAACGGCAGTCAGTGAGTTGAACATCACCTATGTGGTAGAACGGAGCCTGTACGGTCACCTCAACTGGGCTCAGCTGGTCCGCCCTGTTACCCTCAGCCGCGCTGAGCGCCGCTGCCTATTGGAGGAGGACCGCGAAGCAGACAGGAAGTGGGCGGCCAGTGTGGACCGCTGCACCAAGCGTGTGCTCTTGCGCATCCAGCAGAAGTCTGTGAGTTCAGACCATTAGGTTTGAAGTCGACCGCCTCGTGTGAGCAGGACTCGTGCTTCAAAGTTGCAGAATAGCTCAGTTATAGGGGAAGATACAGCAAACACACAACTCGCACTTGTCATGTCAAATGACTTCTCAATGCATGCAGCTGTGCTCATGTATAGAAAGAAGCCAGGGGCTGGTGTATTGCAGACATAACTCCTCTGGGAGGAAGGTCATCTTTAAGTGAATGCCTTTGGCTTTAAACCTTTTTCATATTAGCTGAATATGAAATTGTTATGGAATGTGCAGTGGCCCACTAGGGAGGTTAAGTTACAGCAGAGGTTTTATGTGCCTTTTTATAAATGTCAGATCCCTGAAGAACAGTGAAACAGTCACTCTGATCCCTGTGGGCAAAAGTGATGTTGTACAAGCTTGAAGCTGTTCATCCTTAGAACTGCACAGCATCTAGCCTCAGAGACACTTTCAATGAATAACCTTATTAAGTGCACTTAAGTGACTGACTGGTCTTTATGATTATTAAGTTTAAAAATTATTTTTAGGCTGAGTTTACAAAAAAGTGAAAACAACAGAAACACAGCTAAACTACATATGCTAATTCTGATTCATACAGTGAATTTAAAATGCAAGTTTATAACTTAAAACATGTCATGTTATAGCATGAAAAAAGTCTGGTTGCTTTGCTAGTAACACACTTGTTCCCCACATGTATGAAATAGCCTGTGTTTATCAAAAGAAGTAGTGACACATACTCAAGGTGGTGATATAGTGGAGCTATCCTGCAGCTTTGAGTGTACCTGAATCCTATCGTGTTCAAGTGAAATCACCGGAGGTCGTTCTCATCTTAAAACGCTCCAAAAAGATCCACTTTTTTCTGTTGCTTTTCGTGTTCTTTTTTGGCCCGTGCCTCTATGGTTGCAGATATGATTTCATTTTTCTTTCGTATAATTGTCATTGAGAGACATATTTTTCTGGGTGCATGTCCATTTCATCAAGCATAACCATCACATTCAGAGTTCTTTGTTTTGGACGTCACTTCAATCATGTTTGTTCTCCAAACTGTTCTTTTCCTGGGAAGTTGTGATGTGGACTGCAGCTGTGGACATCTAATAAAAAAACTATTTCCACACATGATGGATCCTCGTCCAGGGTTTGTGGGAGTTTAGCTGAGTAGTTTAGAAGTAATGGCGTTTGAAGCAAAGGAGAAATGCCATTAAGTGCCCCACTTGAGCCTAGAGTGTTTTTTGGCAAATGTGTATGTGAATGCCTGTGTCTACATGTTTGTGTGTGACCTACTGTAGAGCTTAGGGAAGATTTTAAAGTCAAAGCCAGCTCAGTGAGAAGATCCTGGATCTCTGTTTTCCTTTCATATCACAGTTCCCCTTTTGTGTCTACCCCTTATCTTGCTGTTGACGCACAAAGTCAAAAAAATATATATATTTCCATATCACATCTCAGCAGAAACAATTTACTCCCCTAAAAATGTTTCTAAACAACCTCTATGTTGTGCATGTTTGCATACTAAGCCCTGTTTTGCATTTTTCATAATTAACCACAAGACGTTTTGCTTATGGAATATACGCTCACTTGTAAAATTACAGCTATATATTTTAGCTTGGCCACATCAAGAAAAGTTTAATTGTATCCAGTATTTTCTCCAGGGATTCAAGCGTTAAAGCATATGAGCAACATGTTGGAGCTCTCCACAGTCAATATAACTGCTCATTTGCCTTGGGCCGTGCATCAACTCACAATTTTAAAGAGGAGCTCATATAACAGTTTGTGTTACATCATGTCTGTTGGCTGTCCACAGGTCCCATATGACATCATGCCCCCGCATATATACAAACCATATACCCATGTACATTAATCAAAGTGTTGCCTGTGTTGTGTTAAGCATGAATCATTGTGAGTTGACCCCTCAGTGGGTGTGGATGGGGAGTTCCTTTAAAGTGGCCTTCTGAATGTGACTCATTTGATTTGTGTTTTGGCTCCCCCGCAGAGAACATGCAGCTTCGGAGGCTTTGACCTGTCTAACCGTTCACTCCATGTGGTCAACTCGGGCTGCGAGGCCAATGTAAGTGCTGGCAGCTTGTAAAATTAAAAGAGGCTGTAAAGAGCACTACCTGAACTATCCTGTCGCACTAAATCACCTTTTCTCCCCCATTTTCTCTTTTTGTTTTTATGATCTCCCTGCCCTTTTGTCTTCTTTCTGTTGCATTTCCCCTGATTATCCTCCATCTTTCTTTCTGTCATCTCCTTCCTCTCTGTCCATTTTTTCCATTCTCCCCATCTTTCTAATAATAAAGAATAAAGAACAGGAGGCAATATACAGAGAAGTGGTCAAATCCCCCACCACGTCTCGGATCTCACTGGGCAAGAAGGTCAAGTCGGTCAAGGAGACGATGAGGAAACGCATGTCGAAGAAGTACAGCAGCTCCTTGTCTGAGCAGGTAAGACACTTGGACACACAAATACACACATGGATACAATTTCTGAATGCCTTATTTGTATGCAGTTTAGATCAGGTTGAAAATGTAGGTTTGCCTTGTTTTTATGAGGTATGTAAACCTAGTCAAACCATACCTTTTTCTTTAAATGGAGCAGCTAAAACAAACAGACCCACAAATCCACACGTTATGCCTTTAATCCTTAAAACAGTAAGCCAAGCGCAGCTGTAAAGAAATAAAAGCTCTGGGTGTTCTGCAAACATTTAGAGGATGTTTTGCAGTGTAAGCCACATATTCTGTCCACAGGCTGTGAGTGGGTGGGAGTGTTTGTGTTAGTTACAGAATAAACACAGAGCACTAAAACACACACACATTTGGATTTCTATCTGCTCTCGCTGGGCCCAATGTGTAGGGTGGAGTGTGTGCTTCATGCTGAGCTCATGGAGTGATGCAAGTCTCCCAGAGGCGAGCTTTAAGGAAATGGAGACTTGAAGTGTGAGAGAGCATTATGGCAGTCTCATCTGCACTGGCCTAATTTTCTGGGCATCCAGAGTTTGATGTTGCCTTGTAGAATGTGTTATTAATGCACAGTTCATCACTGTCCATCAGGGTGGTCTCAATACTGTGACCCATATATCCTGGCATGAGTAATGGAGCCATTGGTTGTGGAAAAAAACTAATTGCCATGTGACAATAAATCAACCATGGCCATTTTATAGACCACAATGCCACCTAGTGGATAACTGAAATAAACAAAACACATTTACAATACATGTAGGATGTTGCTGAATGTTTTTGCTTAATTACTAGACAAACATGCAAGATCTTTTTTTGATCTTCATCTCCCCCATATTTCAACCTCTTAACCACCCTTTCCCATCCCTCACATTCGTTCATCTCTCAACTGCACATTTCCTTTGTATCCCCCCCATGTGATTTCATTACTCATCTGCATCTCCCCCTCTCTTTCTGTCTTTTAGTCCAGTCCGGATGGAGCTCCTAGCTCCCCTCAGTCCCCTCAGCCTGACACCGACTCTCTGGAGAAGCCAAAGCTGAAGGCCGGAGGCTCGGTGGAAAGTCTGCGTAGTTCACTCAGCGGACAGAGTTCAATGAGTAAGACAAGTACCATTATTTTATTTTTGCTTTTTAAGACTGGTGCAGTCATGTAGTTCTATTTTGTCAGTGCATCATATTTGTCATGTAAAAATTGTATGCAAGTAAAGATGTAGTTTGGTGTACAGCTCAAATTGACAGCCTGTTTTGAACAATGTTTAACACTAGGTGGTGTTCATAACAGTTGTTTATTTCAAATGCATACAGATTACTTAACCTTCTCACATTACATGTATAATAATTATGATTTTTGAGGAGTGTCTGCCAGAGCAATTCTCTCTCACACCCAGTGCCACCAGCTGCCGCATGTGAGATTTCCTCTGATCTAGTTACAACTTATGATTACTTCAACCTGTTTTTTTTTTGTCACGTCACGTCTTAAAAAATACTCTCAATTTTCCATGCTCGGGTCAATTGAAGACTTGGCCAACTTAATTTCAGAACAAAAGTCATAGAACATGCACACAAACACGCAGGCAGAAATACAGTAATAATTTGTCTTTCCTTTCTGATTCCCACACATAAAATAGTCCTGAAAAGCTACTTGATACATGCATCTTATTATTCAGTGATCAGTCATGTTATAGCTTATATAAATCTGTGTGTGTGTGTGTGTGTGTGTGTGTGTGTGTGTGTGTGTGTCCAGGTGGTCAGACAGTGAGCACCACTGACTCGTCAGCCAGCAACAGAGAAAGTGTGAAGTCAGAGGATGGTGATGACGAAGAGCCACCTTATAGAGGGCCGTTCTGTGGCCGCGCCCGAGTCCATACAGACTTCACCCCCAGCCCCTATGACTCAGACTCCCTCAAACTGAAGGTAAACCACACATTGGTACTCGGAATTGATTTTGTACAGACCTGAATGCTTAGTTGGGGAGCTGAGCATGACACTCTTTAACACTCTTTTACTTTAGCAGTTCAGTTTTTCCAAGCTAGTCCCAATGTTTTTGAACAACCCACATGGTCAAAATGTGAAGGTAAATGTTGGGTCATTCTTTATAAATTCTTGTCATTGTGATTTTTCAGCGTGGGGATGTGATTGACATTATCAGTAAGCCACCCATGGGTACGTGGATGGGCCTGCTGAACAACAAAGTGGGTACCTTCAAGTTCATCTACGTGGACGTGCTGAGTGAAGAGGAGGAGAAGCCCAAGAGGCCTGTGAGGAGAAGGAGGAAGGGCCGACCACCCAAACCCACATCAGTGGAGGAGCTGCTGGAGCGCATCAACCTTAAGGTACAGTATATTGCCATGCGTTGAATACCAAATGTGTTGGATTTTTAGGTTACGCGTCACACTTTGTGAGTTACGTTTTCAGTGGCAGTAAAGTTTAATAACCTGCACTGATTTTGTTCATTGCAAATTTTCAGAAATCAATGAATTGTCTGGAACGTAAACAGCAGAAAACAAATCTTAAGAAGGAAATGAAAATATTGTTTTAGCCATTGGCGGACAAGCACATATAAATATAGTGTAGGTAATCACAGGCTGCACATCGTAGGATGTTTGATCTGACACTGATGCATAAACATTAACTCCCACATTCTCACAACCACGCCCCAACAACCAACTCTCATCTTTTATCATAGCTGTGAGCTTGGTATCTTCTCTTCCCACTCAGGCAGCCAGCAGGCATCACTTCCACAAATAGAGAAAACAGACTTTGTGGCTTGTTTTATCTCTGGCCAGCCTAATGGCCAAGTCACAGATTAAAGAGACAGAGTGCATTATTGATGTTACAGCACAGGCTTCCGAAGCTGTGAGTCTGGGTGTTAAAAGTGCACTAGTGCGCTCATGTCCCCTTAGTCACCACCAGATTCCTGGAGTGGGAGAGTTAGACTAAACACTTTTTAAACACATTTCAGAGTTTCCAGTTTGCAGCCAATGTACAGTACTGGGTATTTTCTACTCTTGCCCTTGGTTTGTGCTGGTGCAAAAGTAAAAATGAATTTCAGTCCATCAGTTTTCTTATCCAAGATAAATGATCTTTTCAAGCACTATTTGCATTCAGTTATTTAAATTGTGTTGACATAAGTGATCTTTTCCATGTTTGACACACAGGTCTTGACATCTTTCAAGATAAAACTAAATGCTTTTGCTTATTTCATGAACAAGACCAATCATAAACATTACAGCAAATACAATGAAGCTTAATTAAAGCATTGACAATCTAATATTACAGTAAGAACATTCATATAGATTTTTTTAAAACTAGTTTAAAGTAATCTTGAAGGCTTTCCTTCAACTAAATGTCTGTTAAGGCATAAATGTTACCTATGGCTGCATGAGGTAACATGGTGACTGAGTCTATGTCCCACTGATTAAAGCACTTTCTTGGTCAGTTTTACGAACTGGGTGTCTGTGGCGACATTTCCAGGAAATATTGAAAGTGACGCTCAGTTAGTGATGCGCTTTCCATTACCCACCAATAATTGGTTCACGAGAGAGGGTAGGCGGAGCTATTGCAACAGACCCGCTCATCAACTCACTTTTGTGTGAAGTGATGTACGTTTTTTTTTCCCGTTCCTGCAAACTGAATGGCGTCAAACAAGCGACACTGTTGGATCTCTGTAAAGTGAGATCCAAAAACACATCTGGCGTTACTGCCTAACGCCTTAGGTGCCGACAAAGATAACATAACGAAGATCTTCAAGGAGTAATTTTTGGTTGGCCCAATTGCCAATTTCTTTGTTTGCAATAGCAACATTTTCTTTGTTTGTAGAAGGGGACTTGTTGTTTTCACTGCTTAAGAGTGCCTCACTTATTTCTTGTACTGTAGATATTTTCTTTTGTTGGGTTTCTGTTTTTTCCCAGTTCACAGAAACGGATTGAGCTTTGAAGGCCATTATGAGAATGAGAATATTGTTGTTTTGTAATCTTAGGCTTTGGATCCTGTTTTAGGTTTTTGACAGGCCACAAAGACAAAAGATACTGTGAGTGAGAAGACACGGCTGCCTGTGTTTGTATTAGTTGGTGGTCCTTTGTTTAGTTCTGTATCATCCAGCAGGAATACAACAGGGACATGCAGCTCTCTCTGTGTGGACTCCATTGTAATTGATGGTCTTGCTGGTGACACACAGTCTATATATTCATCCAACTCAGTGTGTGGGTCACACAAACAAGGAGCCCAGCGATATTCAAAGCGGAGGCAGTTACAAGTGTGTTGAATGATAGTGTGAGCTAGATTTTAAAGTATTTTCTTGGCCTGCACCCACTCAGATAACACAGTGGTTTGGTTCACTTGCTTTTGTGCAAGTGTGTAAAACCGTCTTCTGTGGTTGAGGAATACTGTAATCGGCTCCACCTTCGGTTCTTCTTGTTACCACATTACACTGGCGGGTTTCCCTTCCAAGTCCTATGCCATTTTTGTCACAGCTAGAACAGCTAGCTGGCCACACACTCCACGGTGGTACTTGATTGGTACGGCTAACTTCATTAATGTTGCTACAACTCAATTTTGCGTGTCTGTCATCATGACAAAGTTTGTGCTGACAGTTGAGGCAGCCATAACTGAATTAGTCATGAATTAAAGTGATTACATGCCAGCTAAAAAAATATCTAAATAGCAGTTTAGATTTGGCTAACCAGTCATTTAAAAATACACAGTGTGCTTGGGAATTTATGAGCAGATGACAAGTGTGTTCCCTACTCTCTTTAACCCACCTCTATATTTGTATTCTGTGCTTCTGCCCAATAGTTTTTTTCACTAGTCCCATGACTTCAATGCAAAGTGTGGTTTTCTTTAGTGTATTTATTTAAACACCATCATTGACACGTCAAAAGAAACCTAAACTCAGATGTAACATTTCTCTCATGCAGGAGCACATGCCCACTTTTCTGTTCAACGGCTACGAGGACCTGGACACGTTCAAGTTATTAGAAGAGGAGGACCTAGATGAGCTGAACATTAGAGATCCTCAGCACAGAGCCATGCTGCTCACTGCCGTAGAGCTGTTACAGGAGTACGACAGTAAGTAGAATCCGAAAAAAACAATCACACATGGCTGTATAGAAGATGTATCATATCTGTTTTCTGATGAGGGTTAAAGACCTGGAATTAACATCCTGGTGTTTACTGGAAATTCTAACCTAAATCTACTCCCTTCCCTTGAAAGATTATTTGTAGGAGCCCATGAATGCATCCCAATGCGGCTGCATATTTGCATACTAAAGACTATGATATTTAATCAAACAAGTTGCCAACTTCAAGCTTGAGTTGTGAATTTATGGTGACAAATATCAGGGAAAATAGTGCTATATTTTTAAGAAGTGATCATTTTTAAATGGGGTACCTCTGTGGCTTTGAGATCGAGACATTGTTGACCATCAGCTGTTGCTTGCTACTGTCTTTCCATCAGCGCTAGTTATGAAAAAAAATAATTTTACAATCATGGAAATAACATTCAACTCTTATTTTGATGATGCTGCTATTTTCTGTGTGTCCTTGTATTTCCAGGCAGCAGTGATCCAGAGCGCAGCGGCCTGTCGGGCTCCCAGGAGAAGCTGCTGAACGAGGGTCAGGGCCTGGTGGGAGACTCCCCGCGAGACTCTGGGTGCTACGAGAGCAATGAGAACCTGGAGAATGGTAATGATAGCTTTGCGTAGTCCAGACCACTAAGATCCAAGGCTAAGACCTAGTCTTGGTCTAGTCTAGCTCCACTGTAGTGCCACAGCAACTCCTTCGCCTTTTTCCTCAGTGGGTTTCCGCCTCTGCTCCATTTCTCGCCATGCTTCTGCAACACCTCGCCCGTCTCACTCCCTGGACCAGTGCCTGCCAATCAAACAGCTCCTTTTGCTACCATATCTTCACCCAAACCTCACCTTTCCTCTCTAGTATGGGTGCTCTAGAGAAAGATCCCCTAAAGAAAGAACCCCATATCACCTCATACTCCATAAAATTTAACTCTTCTTTCACTCCCCTTTCTTCACTACTCTTTCCATCCTATAGGCATTCTGTGTCATCAGTGCCAAAGTCCAATTGTAACAGAGAGGGAGCCAAGTTCAAGACCACTAAGCCTAGTCCACCCCACAATGCTGGGAGCTCAGGGGGAGAGATCCTCCCCAATGCACAGAACTGTTCTGATGAGAACAAACTCTCTGCCCAGTCATGGACTCAGATTTTCACCTCTTTCTCCTGTGGATGCGAGGCTGGTAAAAGGAGGATACCGGGAGGATGACTATGGGCTCAGAGAGTATTTCTGTTAAGTGTTTTTAATATAGAAAAAGAGCCTGCAGAGTAGCATGTTGATAAATGTTTCTTTTGCAGTGGTGATTTTATAGGCTAAAAAGTAAAATATTTACTAGTCAGGTAACAGATCACAGCTGCCATAAAAATGTCTTCTTTCAATTTCAATTTGTCACTTTTCTTGTGTTTACAGTGACCATGTTGCACAAACAATCGTACAGTATGTGCCTAAAAAAATGGCTGAAAACATTTAGTATATATAATATAGATTGTAAGAGAGTTCTGGTTATAAAAGTTTGAGGTCTTATTTGTAAGATTTCTTTTTCTTTAATTTTAAAACCGCTCTATCCTCCTGCATAAGTGTATGTTTTCTTTCTTTCACATGGAACATGCTTTTTAACAGCTCCATAACTCATAAATCACTGCTCTGTCAAACCTTGTCTTCTTTCTGTATCTGTTGGGATCCAGTGTAACTGCTGGGTTTCCTGGGTGTGTATGTGTCATTCAGGTTTTAAAAGTAAAGCGTGCAATCTGCCATAGAAGAGATTTAAGTTGTGGAATAAAAGCCACTTCTTTAACAATACAAAAAACCCTCTGGTGCTGCTTGCTTGATTTTTATGTTTCGTCTGTCTGTTTTTTTTCTTCCATGCCTCTAAATGCTGTTTACAAACCAGCTGCATAATATTTAGTAAACATTCTGCATTTCTGCTTACAGTTTCAGGGCTCCACAGTTCTCATACAATCATTAATCTGTTATCGTATATAATATTGATTTAAATATTATATTGATTCAAATAATAGAAGGTAATTTGAAAATCATAACGCAGACTTTATCTTTCAAACTTTCTCCTTTTGGGGGGAAAAGTCACTGTAGAGCACTGAATGTATGCTCTTTACATCAAATGATCTTCCTTTACCTATACATGTGTCTGATAGGTTTTTCTGTAACTAGATGTAGTAATTCTTCCACATGTCATCAAATGACTAACCCTCTATCAACTTTCACTCATTTTCATATGCATACATAACATGGTGCCTCTTTAGTAGAAGGTGGGTAATGACATTTTTAAGAACACCATATTTCATGTGTCTTAAACCAGTATACTATTTCATATTTTAATATAAACAATTAATTTAATAGAAAAAATGTGTACATAACTTGCCATTGATGTTATACATAGAATATACAATCCATGAATCTACCAAATGCTCCTGATTTGATGTATCAAACTTAAAAAAGGTAATTTTAGTAAAGCTAGTCTTTATTGGAACTGTTAAGAAATTTAATTTAATATAACCAGATTAACCTAATTGGCTTAACTTTTTTTGACATTTCTGGGAACCGTTGCGATATTACATCATTCCATCAATTGAACTTCTTTTGGCAAGCTGCACTATGTGGCACCCATCCATTTCATCCATCCAGCTTGCTCTGTAAGCCAGAGGATAGATGGTAAGTTGCTTCAGCCTTCTGTTCCAAAGTTTCTGAACAATCCATCCAGATATCTTTATTTTGGGACTGCTGCTATGACAACAACAAATAAATATATATATAATATTATAATAATAATAATAATAAGCCAGTTTGTTCATGAGTCAAAAAGCTTGTCTTATCCCAGTGGCACTTCACTCCAGCTTCATAAACACTTTTGACTGGTTTATAGATAAGTCTTAAACAAGATGGATGTAATGCTTATATTAGAAGATTTAAAATAGTTATGAATAAATAGTCTGGGACCTACTCCCTGTTAGCAGTTTCACAAAAGAGGATGGACTTAAAAGTCTCTACAAGTCATTACTCAGAGAGGATGAATCTTCTTCATTTTGCAGGTAAGAGCAGAAAGGCTTCCCGTTCCACTCGTTCCTCAGCAGGCCTCCAGTCTCCAGACTACCCCACGCTGCCCATGACCCTTTCAACAGAGGCTCTGCAGCAGAACAGCAAGAACCAGCGCACAAAGTTCCCAAAACGTTTCTTCATTAAACCCTCTCTGAAGGGCTTCAACCTGTTAGGGCTGCGCAAAGCCCAAAGACGGTCTCCCATCCCGTCCAGCCGCAGCTGTGAGGACCTGGATGGGTCCCCACAGCCCAATGGACCCTGGAAACGCTCCATTCTCTGGGGGATCTGCACTGGGAGCAGAACTTTGAGCAGAAGGACCTGGGTGTGGAGCTTAAACTCACTAAGGAAGCACCCAAATCAGGCAGTGGCCCTGCCAAGGTCTGTAGAGAGGGCTCCCCAGCGCACAATGGGACTCCAACAGTAAGCCCAAAAGGAAGGTCCAACAGACCACCTGTGCCCTTCCAGCTGCCTCTTCACTTCCCTTGTCCCACTACCCAGTTCCCCATCCCTCCAGAGCTCCTTTCCAGTCCTACTCTAAGTCCCACTGATTCTAATGCAAATGGGGAGAGGGTCTTGCGGACTCACCCCAAAAAGCCTCCAGTCCCTCCTCCTGTACCTGCCAAGAAGTCTAAGGAAAGACTAGCCAACGGCCTGCGTCACCCCCCCCTTTCTCTGCCTTCCTCGCCATCACCCACTCCCTCCCCTACCCACTCCCTCAACCGTTCTCACCCCTGCAGCCCTATAACTCGCAGCCCCAGCTACGGTGCCCCAGCTCTGCCTGCCAAGAACCCAAGCACCCCTGCAAGCCCCTGTGCCACCTCATCCGCCTCATCCTTGGGTGAGGAGTCAGGCACCCCGCCAGCAGTGCAGCCTCCGTGGTTCTCAGATCTGGGGGGTAAGGTGGCTGTTGCAAGGAAGGCTTCACATGCCAAGATGAGTCCTGACCTGTTCACCCTCCTGGAACAACGGCTGCAGGCTGAGGGCATCGATCTTACAGAGGAGCCCTACTCTGACAAGGTAAGCAGAGTATCATTAATTTAGACATGAGACAAGACTACAAATAGCAGATAGCACTTTTGGTTGTGTTGCAGATAGCTAAGAACACAGATGCTCCGTTTGTATTCAGTTGATACAACCTTGTACATGTATAACAGATCCTGGCAATATTCCAAAAACTTCTATTTGTAATTCATCGTTGTGAACTTTTTATACACGCTCATATGAGCTTTTGTGCAAATAATTAAAAGAAGCATATGAAGTATTGAGATGAGGTGAGGAATTCTATTAAAAACCACATCATATGAAGTCATATTTCCATGGTTAATTTGAACATGGGGCTTCAAGACACCTCTGGGCTATACTTGTTGGCGTCAGACTTTTAGTTTAGCATCGTAACATGCCTTACTTAACTCAGTCATAATATGACTGCAGCTTGGATCCAAATAACTCAGTCCAACAACACCAGTGGCTTGCGTTGGAACTCATTTAGTTTAAAATTTAAAGACCAATTAAGTTTGTGTGTTTTTTTTTTTTTGTGTGCAAATGCCCTTTTGTATGCAAACACAATTGTGAGTGAGTGGGTGTGTGTGTGTATTCACAATAATAAATACGCTGCCTGGATCTGAGGGAAAGACTGTGGACTGAGCCTCACCATGATGCGGTTTAGACTGTTAAGTTTATGGCCTGAATCTTACTGAAGGCAGACAGGGTTATAAAACCCTCTGCCACTCGCCAGACCCCAGGCTGGGCCCCTTTAACATGGTGGAGCCCCCGGCGCTGGCAGGAAAACAACAAACACAGAGGCATCAAGAGATGAGGTGAGAAATAGTGCGTTAGACCACAGCACAGCTCTGCTGGTTTTCTATTAGTCACAAGTGGGTGGGCAGGGACATGAAAGGCAGGCGCTGCTGTAGTAGCAACATGGAGACTGTGTGAACCTGCACATGAATGCAGTCATTGGTGTCAAAAGGTCATACAGGTTGAACATTTTAAAAACGATTCGTCCCGTTTGCTTATTAAATCATGCAATTTTTTTTTTTTTTTAAATAGTTAAAAACAAATTATAGTTTAATTACTATGTATCAAACATCACTACATTTTGAGCACCAACTTGCATGTGTCTGTAGCATTGAGCATCTAAAACTCTTCCTTTATTTCCTCCTTTAGAAGATATTTGCTGATATAAATCAGGAAATCAGCAGACTCTGGGGTTAGAAAATTTTTATATTTCTAAAACTAAGCTATTAAAAACAAGTACCAGAATCTCGGATATAATATTGGCACAGATGTTAGGGTATTTCAAACCATATCCAGCCCTAGGCATGATAAAAGAGAATAAAATCAAATTACTGCATCCTTGAACCAAGTTAATTGTTGGCTGCCTAAAGGCATCTGGACCCGTCTAATCCTGGCAGTGTAAAGGGTAGGCTTGTATGACCTGCTCGCCACCCCTGTTTCCGGAGACATTAGTTCCTACATCCACCCACCCTTTGATCCTCAAAAGACCTCCGGTCCAGTTTGGCCGACCAAAACCAATTCCTTGCTGGAAACCTGCCATTGCTCCAGGTGTCTATACAAAGAAATATAATAAAAAACATGTTCGAAAAGTTCAGCAGAGCTCTCTGCCTGTTTCCATCACTCACATAGTCACAACTCATAAAATTGTTAATAATCCTCTGTTTTTCTCTTCTCTCATCCTAATCTGTATTTTGTCCCTTTCATTAGTGCAAACCAAACAAGATACAACTCCCTGTTAATAGCAAAATATAATCTAGCTGTACTTTCAGTGTCTTAGAAAATAAGAATAAATTGTGATGTACTGTATAGGAGCCAGAACAAAAACACACCTCAGTTTAATTATAGCGTCTATTCTATTATAGTGTGTTTTTCTTCATATTTCTCTGACTCCCTTAAGGATTGTGCTCATTACCTCGCCAGAAGATGTTCTTAATTTGAGTAATTTGACATTAATGTATGAACAAAAAGTTCTCTGTCTTCGTAATGATTGTAATAAGTCAAAATGCTCCTTTATGTCAGTCTTCTTCATGTTGCCTGTCAGTTTCTCACTGGTTGTCAATCCACTGCTTTCTGACACATCAACATGTCTGACATGTTGTCCTTTCTTTGAAAGCACAGATTTATGTTTACGGTTTAATTGTATTCATCTTTAAATGTAGCCACGTCTAATTTCTTGTTCTCCTCCCTTCTCTCCTCCAGCATGGCCGGTGTGGCATCCCCCAGCCGCTGGTGCAGCGTTACTCCGAGGACTTGGGGCAGCCCGTCAAGGACGTGGCCTCCACCATGGACCAGCTTCGAGTCAAAGAGCTGCGTAAACAACACCGCATGGCTGTAAGGCAACAACACTCATTTTCCTGAGAACTTTCCTAGAAAGTAATGATGCAGGCTGGAAAATATGCCAGTAATTTCCCTACAAGGCTGGCACCATGATTGAGGAGCTGTGATGACTATGCTTGCTTGAATATTGAATACAGACTGTTGGTGAATGTGTAGATGTATGTATATAAAGGGAATTGTCTGTGTATTATTGTTCTTAGTAGGCTAAAACTTGCTTAACCCTTATGTTGTCCTTGGGTCAAATTGACCCCTTTTCCTATGTCAATGTTCTTTTTAAACTACCCAATTGTAATTACCCAAAATGACATTATTGATTCCACACAAAGCTCTTTGGCAAGTACAAATCTCTACTTTCATTAATTTTGGGGTGTCTTATTCAATTTTATAGCATTTAAAAAAGAAATGAAGTGGTTTTGAAATATTCTGGAGTAAAAGTTGACATATTCCAGTCTGTGATTATCCATCAACATACATTCCTTTAATTTAATTTTAAATAATTCCTAATTTCTGCTTTTCTAACTCAAAAATTAGGTATAATTTCCTATAAATGAGGTTTATTGACCACAAAATCCATAAATAACTGTGAAACGGAAGTTAATAAGTTAGTGTTATGTAGTGTTGGCAACGTCAAAAACACTGAAAAAAAAGTGTTGAAAAAGGGACAAAAACGTAAGAAAAAGTAAAAAACATTAATGGGAATACAACAAAAGGGTTAATACTTAATAAAGTCTATTTTACCCTCATAGCTTTACATGATTTTGCAAAAAGCCAAAGTTGCCAGATTTTTTTTTTTTTTTCTTCAGTTTTTTTTCTCCACTAATCCCACTTTATATTCACTAATGTGACATCATCAGAGTAGCAAACAACAATGCCTTGTTTCCCCATTGTGTTACTCAGATTCCTTCTGGAGGTTTGACAGAGATGTGCCGGAAGACTCTGCCCTCAGGGAACGTCAGCACAGTCTCTGATTGGCTCACCTCCATCGGCCTGCCCATGTACGCCACGTCTCTGGTGGCAGCGGGAGTCGACACGCTGAGTCATGTGGCCTTGTTAACAGAGAGCGCCGCGTGGGAAGCGGGGGTGCGGGATGAAAGACACGCCCGCCGGCTGGTCAGTGAGGCACGATTGGTCGGCTCGCACAGAGAGGTGCAGTCCTAACCATGAAGGTGGAGTCGTATAAAGTAACAGGTATCAACTCACTGGTCAGCACCATCTCATTTAAACACGGTCAGTAGGCGGCCAAAGACAACTTGGCCACAGGACTTGATGATCACATGAATGACCATAGCACTACAGTCCTTACTGTCTCGCATGTGTCAAAGACTTAAATTGAGCCACCCTGCTCTCTGATTTTCTCTTTATTACTCTTCTCTCAAATGTTTACGGCATTAAGGAGTTTCTCCTAACAGCCAAGACAAGATATCAGATGCCTTTTTAAAAGAAAGACTGCAGACTCACTCTGTGGGATGGCGTCCATTCTGAAGACACCCCCAGTCTTAAAATAAAGACTTGGATCTGCCTTGAAGGATGATAGCACAGTGTTTTGTAGGATGGATGTTTTTTAAATACAGAAAGGATGGTTTACTTCCTGCATATTTCATAAGCGCTTCATTTTCATCCTTTGTGTCAAGGCAACATTATCTAAGGGTCTTTTAAGGAAGTAGCTCGGCCAAAGTGATTTACTCCACATTTAGCGTTTCATTCCCAGTAATAGGTTCATAATGATGATTATCAGATTCACTTAACATCTGAACTAAATACACCAAACGATAAATAACTGGGGGTTTTGAGATGACTTATTTTGTAGTATGTTTCTGTATTATAGCATAACACATCTTCATTGTAAAATGATTTATATGTAAAATTTTGTGTTTGCCTTTTGAATGTTTTTTTTTTTTTTTTAATTTTGAGGCCAGCTCTGTCATTTCTAAGCTTAAACAGCTGACGTCACCCCTTTATATTTCATATTATACTGTATGTCCTATTTCACTGCATATCTTGGATGCACACCCTGCACCGATATGAATATAAGTCTTACAGAAAGCTCTGTTTTACTCCAGTAATCACAATCAGCTTTTACAGCAACAAAGCATTCCCAGTGAATCCAAGCACATTTTTATTTTGCCTTACCATTATGAAAACATAGCTTCATCATCAAATAGAACATATGTATAGTATTGACTATAGCACCAAAGCTAACCTGTGGTAGAGGTGCAAGTCTCTTTGTTCTGAATGTTTCAAATAATTGAGATCATTTCAGCCATAAACCATGGACGTGGACCACAAAACATGTCTGAAAGATTGTGGTTTCTTTACTTGTGAAGCTTAGATGATAAAACCACAGGCACAACACAGACATTGTCCCATGTTTAACATTCCTGTTTAACACATTCACTGTGCGTGTTCCATGCAGAGGGTTGTGGGACGAGGGAGGGGAAAATTGAAATGTTTCAAAGACACAGCTGACATCTGGGCTGTTGACACTTTGGTTACAGTGTTGAGGAATTTGATTTATAGCTGGATAATAGGCTGTTTGGGGACTTTTAACACATTATAGTGTAGCTATAATCAATGCCTGTCTGAAATTCTTAATATGACTTTTTTCAAACACACAGAGGATGGATGGTAAAAACAGATATACTGTATCAGGTGAAAAACTTAATAGTAAATCAGGGAAACACTGTCGGGTCAGCCTGTTACAAAAACTTTAGGCTAAAAAAACGGAACTTGAAAACAACTAGAAACTCATTGCTCTTTCATTTCACTGCATGAAATTGAGCTAACATTTGTGTTGTTTTTCTCCTATTGCTAACAGTAAAATCCTGTCTTTCATCACCTGAACTAAAGACTTATTCCATGGAGTTCATATTTAAAACATTTGAACAAGTGTTATTGCTAAAATTAGAGGATGTGTTTTTTTTCTTTTGCAGTGGGCACTTGGTAGGTAGATGTTTGATGCCTTTTTTCTCTTCAATCAAAGTGGTGCTTTGAGAAAGTGAGGGTGGGGGTCATTATTAAAAAAGTAAAAGACTCAAGAAGTGTTTTGTAAAAAAATGAAAATACTGACACTGTAAATGCACTTTAGAGGGTAAATCTAGCTGTTTTATAGGCAAAATTGGCTACAATTTATTCACAGGTCCATTAATGGACGTTTGTTGTCAGGTTTTGTAAAGGGTTTCAGTGGGTTATGCTGGTATTTTATTTTAGTATTGAGTTCCCAATGCCAAGTTTGATAACCATTCACAGGTTAGCCTGTTCCAGTTACTCACTTCCAGTTTGTTTTTGCAGTCTTATAAAAATAAATTCTTAATTACATATATGAAATGCTTAGCAGAAGTTGCACATTCTGTATATGTAATTGATATTTAAATAACTTATTTTTTGCTTTTTTTCATATCAACTGTAATTAGCTGTACTATATGAATAGCAATACCTTCCTGCATAATGCATATTGCTTTAGCCAGTGAGGAACTACAGTATGTAATGTAAAATATGTGTACAAAATATTTTATTTGGTTTTCATCTACCTAATGATTGTCCATACACATTTGCTTGTGTATTGAAACAACAAAAGTAATGTTCATAACTATTTGTCATTCTGAAATATAATAAAAATTGTTTCTTGCCATACATTCACCTTTTCATTCTCTCTGTGCGCACACACACGTACAGGAATGGATAAATGTGGGCATGGCCTACTGGCTCTTTTCATCAATGTGGTTTATAGTGACACTGAACTTTGGCCTGTTAATAGCCTTCATAACATTTTTAAATTACAGCTTGGTCCAAAGGAAAAGTAGAAGACAACACTGTGCCCTCACTGGTAAGTGTACAGTCCAGTATCTCTGAATAATGACTCCTGTACTTACTATAATGTCAAAGGTTCAGTTGGAGCTCTGAAACCAATCAGTTTAACAACATTGGCTTGCTGTGTCTGGCTTGTAATGCCTAATTAAAAAAACCTACACACATCTGCTCAGGACCAAGAGTTTGACTGGCTGTGTGGTTGCAGTGCAGCTGTTGTCACACAGACGTTTTCCAATCTCATCCTTGTCAAGAAGCCCCAAATAGACCATGAACCCCTTATTCATAAAATGTCCCAAAAGACTGCATCTGAGATTTTTACTTGCATAACGTCTATCTGAGCTGGTGATATCCATCTGAGTGGAAACAGACACAACTGAATAAGCATTTCCTTCAGTAAGAATAAGAACAAAATCTTTGTAGTGCGTCTTCCTTGGCTAGTTGCCTGTACCTTTTTAAGAAAGTAGCCACTGTGCAATAATTGTCCTTCATGCAGCTGTAATGAGCAGTTAGCTTCCAGTTCACGACTCTGTCTTCCACAAATACAATTGCTCATCCAATTTAAAATGTCTCAGGAGTAAAACAGGATACCTTATTTTCAATGAAGAATGTCTGGTTCATGTTTCTTCCTATTATTCCAAACCACTTTCCTCTGCAGCATTTATGCATGGCTGGATTTGTGTCTGTATTCAATCTATGGTGAGAATCTGCAGTGGGGTCACAATATGATTATAAATCTTTCCTTTATATGACTAGATTGCATACTTCATCACGAGGGCATGAATGAACAGACACAAAGTCACAGGAGAGGGAGAAAAGCCATTATGATGCCAAAGATTCCTTACCAATAAAGTGTAATGAGTGTCATAGTTTCATCGGTCCTTATAGGGAAATTATCTTGCTGCTTGTTTCCCTCCAGGGAGGTCGGAGGTCAAATAAGTAGTTCCTCTGAACGTTTGTTGTGTTTTTGAAGTCTGACTGTAAAGTTTACTTTAGTATTGGCTGCAAATCCAACTATCTGAATGTGCAGCTCCCAGGGTTATTCCCCCGCACAGAAATCTATCGATTCTTATTTTGGTAGGGAAAACTTAGGCCTTTCAGTCCTATGCGTACTGGGCCTTGTCCAAATGTGCAATAGTCTTGCAGAAATGAGGTTAATTTCCCCCCGTCTCCTCCTATTTTCCCAGTAATATTATTTACTCTAATGTGACTTTAGTATACACAAAAACCTTGAGTAATCATATGTGGGTAGACATACTGTACTGAATTTGTGAAATTGTACACACTCTGAAGAACAGCTAAAACCTGTATGACATATCTGGGCCTATGACATTTTAAACCTTGGAGTTTGTGTGTGCTTCCTCCAGGTGCTACATGTTTTTTTCTACAGCCCAAAGAAAAGCTGACACATCACCAGAAATGATTTGGTTTAAATCCCATGGCCGCCAGTAGTTCTGATTAGACTAAACCTGATTTACAGCAGTGACCTTACTGACATCCTTACTGTTATTCTGTGTAATAAACTGCTGTGCTGCAGGGAAGATGCAGCTATAAACCCATAATGCATTCACACCTTTTGTGCCTAGCTTGCAAAATACAGTACTGTACTTTTCACATTTCATTTACCTGTGGAAAAGCCAAGCCAATGGGCCCTCAACAGAATTATTGTGCTTTGCTTTATTACCTTTTCTCTTTCAAGCCAAATTGTTTCTTACAGCCATTGTTGCTCCCTTGACTACTGTAGCTGTCACCAGAGAAAGTGCATCAGCCTCCTGGTGTGGTAGTGTGTTAAATGACTGTTGTCACCTCCTAAGTGCAGGTGTAGTCTAATGGTGGGTTCTAGCCCTGCTGTGGAAAGATATATGGCTCAGTGTTGGGTCCTTACAGCTGGCCTAAGGGGAAAGAGAAAGTTTACAACACACACACACACACACACACAGGAAGTGAGCAGATACTTATCTCCCCAGCTTGTTTTCAGCACACAAACATCTACCCCCTTGTCCTAAAGTGGTGATAACACAGCTTGTTCCATTTTATGAATAATAACCACTTACGGAATATGTCACAGTGATGTTTCTATTAAGGATGAATGTTTTGTCTGTTAACTACAATATACTTTCATTATCATATTGGCAAAGCTTTGGTAAAGCATAAGGCCACCACTCTCATATACCTACTGAAATAAAAAAGGTAAATTCACAGCTGGCTTAAAACCCTTACCACATACCTCCTGTCAGTTTGGGATGCTACAAATGGAACCAGTTTCTTGAATGCTCAAGCACCGCTTGTAAGCCCCCCTCTCCCTGAACACTGGGTGGCGCTGTTTTACGCACAGCAACGCCAATCCTGTAAGAGACGGAAGTTTTTCCTCTTTCCACGTTAAGTAATCTGACACCCAAAAGCCTCCAGAGCAGAAGGATGGACCCCTAACTCGGCTGGAAGGACGGAAGGAAGGAACACTCATCCAACGAGCGCAAGCGAGAGGGACCGAGCAGAAGCGAAACGCTGAGCGCATAAAAACAACCCGTGGCTGCGGCAGCGGAGGAGAGCTGGGTCCCTGCGCGTCTCCATAATAACTGGCCGTCCGCCTCAAATGGTGTCAAAGCGACAAGTTTCACTTTCCACATGCGGATGGGTGACTTTCCACGGTGCTTTGTGAGGAGGAGATGATGAAGAATTTCAGCAGCAGTCCCCTTAACAGCAACAAACAGACTCCCAACCACGTTAGAGAGAGAAACAACCGAAAGTACAGCTTACTCTCTGCTATACCGTTGCGATTTTCCTTGCGAGGTTATGGTTTCTGCATGGCTACGCTGTTCTTCTTTTGCTTCGGCTCGCTTTTTTACCAGCTGAACGGAGGACCCCCTAAAATCCTGCTGGACATTCGACAGTATCTCGGTAAGAACTTTTCATTTTCCTCTACTGGCTGAAGCGCGTCATCATTTAAAAGATTCTTTTGAATCGAAGTTGCGCGGCACGTCTAGACACCCTGCTTTGATTAGCCGTGTTAAGAAAAGTTAAATTCAAAAAGAAAAGAGTCATTGAGGCTTTCACCTCTCAATCACCGGCGGGCAAAACTCTCCTTTATGAAAACCAACCGGATGCCACGGCGTCTCCTCGACCCCATTCATCTCAGAGGAGTTATCTTGATGTCCTCTCATCATTCTCAGTCTTGAAACCACCAAGGTGGCACGATGTGACGTTAGTCTAAACACATTTTAGTAAAAGCGTAGATACTATCATTTCAACTATCAAATCTCTAATTTTAAAAAAGTATATTCCTCCAATTTCAGTAGTCTTCCCCCAATTTTAAAATCCAACTAATTCAGACCCAAACCTGTGAGGAATGCACTCCCCTTTGCACCATAAGAACATCAGTTCTGACTTGTCGGAGTGAGATTGGCATCTGTTATGGTAACAAGAACTCTGCAACTGTAAAGATTCATACTGTATGTGTTGATGATGGTTGACATCTCTTCTTGCACAGCCGGCTGGTGCGCTCCAGCCACATCGCGCTCATTACGCACGAGTGGCACCGGTGGAACAAGCGCAATAGTGTTCTAAAGAAAGCTGGTGGTTAGAGACAGCTAAGCGTGCTATGTCATAAGCTTGTTGTTTCTCTAATTGATACAGTAAAAGGCATGTGGAGTTTGTTCTAAGATAGATAGACCAGTTTCCAGCTGGTTTCAATCTTAGAAAGTATGCTCTGAAGGAAAATTTCTAAATTAATTTTCCTTCAAAAATGTCTTGGCACTGCTGTTAATGTTCTTATGCTGTATTGGATGATAACTAGAAAAAAAGTGGATAAGACCTATGACAGATGACTACACCTGCGTGTCTGTCTTCAGGATGAGATATATCAAGTGTGGGAAAAGGAAGTTTTTGCTTGTGTGTTTATATACTCTATGCTCTAGTGATTTAAGACTATCTGATACTCTACACAGAGGTGATTTCTTATCAACATGTCTGTCACTGGTACAACTTAGGGTACAGCTGGGAAGAATGTGTTTGTGTGGTGAAAGGAGGTTGTGTTCTTACCTATTTCTCACAGAGGGCTTGAGGCCTTTATGACGTGATAAACATCTGGAACAGAATGAGAGCCACTCACCACGTCTGCCACTAATCCCATGGGTCAGATTGGTTTCCTGTAGATAGACACACAGACACACACACACACACACACACACATGCTTGCAAACTGCAGCTGTCAAAAAATAATTTTGATTGGTGGTCTGGTTGTGTTACAAAAACATAAACACAGAGATTTTCTAGATGTAGTTTTTGCAGACAGTTTAAAAGCTTTACTCTGAGATCGTTCCTCTAAAATGCAACTTGATTGCCTGAGCAGCATCTACATACATTACATCCACTGAAGCATCATCACTCTGATGAAACTTTGCAGCCTAAATGTGATTTAGAAATTGCAGCAGTTGATCCAAGTACATATTTATTTTAGAGTAGTTGCACAATGCATGCACAGTCTGACAGCTGTCATGCCTCTTATGCTTAAGCTTCAGGTATCAGCTAAATCTCAAACACCTTATCACACAGGATAAAGCAGATGTGTGTACTATTAGCACAGACACACACACACACACACACACACACACACACACACACACACAGCACCTGCAAACAGACAGAGCCAACTATATTATTTGAACCGCCATAATTCACCAGCGTTCAAACACATGTGGATCATGAGGGCAAGGAATCCCTCTATTAGAAGATGAATGAGTGTCTGAGCCACCTGCATGATGTGATCTCTACTGCAGCTCTGCACAGAGAGCCTGAGGGCCTGAGGCTTGTCAGACACACTGACTTCTCTATACTCTATCGACCTCAGGAGGCAGGGTTTCTTATGTAACAGTTACACACACTGTCGCACCTCTGCTGGGGTTTGGATGAGTAATCTTCTCTGCTCATTATGATGCTGGAGCAAGGAGTAAAAAACATTTTTCTAAAATGGTGAGAAGGTGAGGGGAAAACTTAGATTGATAGGCTTCAGATGTGGTCTTGAGTGCTTAAAGGAGAGAATCAAGAAATGCTGTGCAGACTATTCTTATGATTTGGTGGCAATATGGCCTTGTATAGAGGAAAGTTATTTTGGCAAAGAACCTAATGTTCCACAGTTTTTCTCTGTCACCTTCCTCCCTGTCACTTACAGACACACTTTCTCAGTCTACAATACTTTTTCTGTCTTGGTGTCATAGATCAATAAGTGGAACAGCTTGCCAGGTGAGGGAGGAACTGAAGGCAAACTCCAACAAACTGTGGAGGGGAAACTCCTTACCCCACCACCTGGAATGAATGAGAAAATAAAGAAAATATTCAGCATTAATAATCCTCCAATGTATGTATACTGTATGCATGTGATGGGCAGGCTAGCAGCCTCTTATAAGCATCCAGTGATTAGCTGATTTATTTAGCTTAAGCTGACTTGTGTTATGCTTTTGGCTGCACTGTGCCAAGGTGAGGATTCCTAGTGGGGTAAGTGAATGTAGGTGTGTATGGGAAAGAGAGTAGTAGATTGATTAAGTGTGTGTGGGTTTCTCTCAGTCAGACATCAGACTTTAGAGGGAACAGACCCTGTTTGTTTGGGCCAGCGGTGAAGTTGGTGTTTGAGGTTGTCACTCAACATAGAGCTGCAGAAACTAAAACGTGCAGATCTTTAGACATAGATCAACAGCCTGACATGGACTCTCGTTCACACTTCTCTCTCTCTCTCTCTCTCTCTCTCTCTCTCTCTCTCTCACACACGCTCTGAGATATTACCTTGACCAATCCAGCTTAAACAAAAAAGCCTGATGGGTCTGTCTTGCAAAGGTGTGTGTGCGTGTGTCTTCACGTGTGAGTGCACAATCACACCTGACTGTGTAGCAGTAATTCTCCTAGACATTTGACTTAGCTGTAAGGTCTCTGACTGAAACATGATTAAATTATTGTGTTAAGTATTAGCTTGTTTCACCGCTGTAGGCCACCCCGGCTGTTCTCAGGTCAAGGAAACACCAGTTTGGAGCTTAATGTCACTAACACTATATTAAGTGATTAGCAGTCAGTTTTGGACGTTTTTTTATAGAAGCAACTGTCTCCATTTCTGGTTAGAACAGACATATGAGAGAAAATATGACAGGATTTAGCCAATACTGGACCCTGCCAGAATTTGAAGGCTGCTGGCTCTCTCTTTTCACACACACACACAACATATATCTCTGCAGTGGCATTTCAAATTCTAGTTGATTCTCAGTATTGTCAGGGAATGTGAACGCGCTGATGGCAAAATGACTTTTACTGTTTTTTGATACTGCACACCATCCTTTTATAGCTCCCTGGAGCCAAGAGAGCAAAACAGAAAGAAAGATCTTTCTCTGTTCTCTCAAATCTTGCACTTATTACGATGGATCTTTTAGGATTAGCCAGCATACATGTTGCACTGAATCCTTCCAGGGGAACAAATGTAAAGTATTTTCAGGACTCTTAAGAACACAGGTCTTCCTCTGTGTTTGTGTGTTCTCCATCCCCTACCATAAATCATAAATGCTGAACAAACTTGGTGCGTCTCTCACTAAAAATTGCTCTGCCCAGAACCCTGTAACCTTATAACACTCACACACATTAATTGAACTTGCCAGCAATGTGGTAGAGTTGTAGACTGCAGGGCGTTGTTAGGGATTAGACAGGTATGTGTGGACACAGAAGAAGCTTCAGGAACTCTCTCCTCCCTCCAGTTTCTGTCTAATTAACAGCAATGCTGGCCAGAAAGTGGGTGAAAGCAAACTGTTTAAGTGAATTCAAGTAAAGTTTAGTTTGGCTGGTGACCACTTGGTAGAAGTAGCGGTAGGTTGTTTGCTGTGAGAAAGATGAGAAACCTTCAGTTCAATGTGGACAATACAGACCCAACACGCCTAACCCATGCTGTACCTGACTTCTGACAGACTCAGTGAGTGATACTTTGGTAAATGCATGTGCTGATTGGATAAAGACACCACTAGACCCACTTATTGGACCATTAATACAAATGTACATGTTGTGCAGATGAGCTTGAATAATACACACACTTTCTTTTAAAAATCCCATCAAAATTCTATAGTTCTGAAATATGTCACGTTGTATGTGTAAAATAATCATATGCTGATGTAGTCATAAAAGCCACACGATGTGGAGTTTATTCAGTGTAACCATGCATCATTATCTGTAATAAAACATTTAATATTATCAATTGTGGAAAAACTATATAGCAAGTTGTGTGCAGGAAATGTAAATGTAAAATCATCTGTCATCAAATTGATAGTATAATAAATAATTATTTCAATTTAGAATATTAGGGCAGGCGTTGTCTATCATCCTTTAGGTCAAGATCACAATCGTAATCACAAGGAGAGAATGGTACTTATTTACATTTCAAAACCTTTTAAAGTCAAAAACCTGTTCCACTAACCTCAAGTTTGACCTGCTGTTCATCTTTTCCTAAATCTTATCAAAACACAAGTACATACATATTTTAGTTATGTCCATGCATATGTGCATATTGTAGTGAGGAAACTGACACACAAACTATACGGATGCCAAAGAGCTTTATTAATCCAGCCATGTAAGTGTGATTTTTGGAGCAAACTCACCACTCCATTCACACCCGTACGCCCGCTTCCTGTTAGAGGATATTAAAAATGAGGTCTTTATTTCGTCTAGTCATATTTTGTTCTTCAAACTGACAAATGTAGTGCGCAGACTCTTGGACCAAAGTGACAGAATCCTTGCTGTAAGGCAATATACCAAAGTGTCAAATAAAATATAAACCAGGCCAGTCTTGGTCAAGCTGTCACTCATTTTAGAATGAGTAGAACAGGGTTGCCAGGTGTGTACCAGTCACATTGTGTGGTGAAGTTGGTCATGTGGAAAAATACTTACAGCTGCTATTTATTTCCTCACTTCTTTTCATTTTTGTTATTTACATATGCAATGTTTGAGCAGAGGTGGCAATCCAAAGCACAAACATTCATTTATATTTAATACAAAAGGCTGCTGCTCCAAGATAATCTCACATAAATTAAGAGGTGAAGATAGAATAATATTTTTAATCCATCCAACACCTCCAGTTTACAAGGCTCATACAGAAGGTGAAGGCATGACTTGGGCTACTTCCTCTATATTCCCTCCTCCTATAGTATGTTAGTTCTCATGGAAGTGTTGAGAAAAACTAAGCATTGCCTCTGAAAGACCCCAAAGCAACTAACTGGCGTTGCATCCAGCCTAAATGCCAAAACAATCATACGGCTTGTAATTCCCTCTGGGTTGGTAAAACAAGCAGTCCTCCCTGCTGAGCAGAGGCTAGCCACGCTCTGTTTATTTATCTGCTTTCTAACGTGCATGCCAGCTTGTTAATTGGCTTTAGGGGTCAATAAAAGGATAGTTTTCACTTCAATGGAAACCAAAGAAAGAACGACTGAGATTTTAATGATGAGATTTAAAACAAAAACAAAAGATAATGGGTTTTTTGTGATCATTTTTTCATATTTAGAAAAAATTATAACGTAAACATAATATTCACAAACAGTTACAAACAACACGCAGGGACATAGGAATGCGTCCCGGGACCACAAAAACACAGAGAGGAAAAACAGGAGGGAGACAAAATAACACGTGCAGAAACAGACAGACACAAACAGACACACAGACAGACGCAAGACAAGGGACCAATCACACATGCAAACAAAAGAAAAAGCTACAGCATTGACCTTAAGGACTCAGCAATGCTGTGCCAAGTCTACAAAGTCTAACCCCGGGGCTCCACCCACACGAGCCGTAGAGAGTTCCATGTACGTGACATCCAAAAAAGAAAGGATCCATGAACGAACAGATAAGTCATGAGGTGGCTTCCATCGGGTTGCAATCATCCTCTTAGCAGTTGTAAGTCCAGCAAACACAGCATGTTTTTGAGCTTCAGAGAGCTGGAAGGCCGACAATCAAAACATTGACAGCAACAGGCACAGTAACATTAATCGAGGTGGAAGTTTTGGATGCAATATTGTTCCTGAACTGATCAATGGGAGAACACTCCCAGAACATACAGTATGAACAAAAGAAAATGTTATTAATATTGTATGGTTGTTATAAGCACTTGGTTCTGCATGTGGTTAATGGATTAGCATATTTTCTTTTTAATTAGTTATAATAAATTATGATCCTTTGCACTCCTTATTTTCTGGGTTTTACAATATGAAATCATTTGGAAAAATAACTTCATGTTGACCTCGTGATTACATAATACAAGCAATTAGCATTACCAATTAGCATCTCCATGCCTGAGAGGCTGCTATTGCCCTCTCCAGAGAGACTGGCAAACACTAAAACAGCACAGGGTAATTATCCTCCATTAGTGCATTTGTTTTCACCACACGAAAAGAGAGCAGTTGGGAAAACAATTACCAATGTGCCAAGGCTGTTCAACTGCAACTGTTGCTCCAGGCTTGCTGAGAAATGATGGTTATAACCCAAGAGAAATCTTAGACACATTTGTGGCCAATGGTTTGTGACTAGACTTATGTGCTGTGCCACTGAGATGTTTAATGCAAAGATGTGAGCATGGTAACAATCTTCTCAACGTTTGCCAAGAAAGCGAGGACGTGTATTCCCAAAATGATAAACTATTTATTTTAAAAGCTTGGATAGCCCAACTTTATAATGTTAAAAGTAAGGAATGACTTTCCACACAGCTCGAAGGTTTAGTCATTAATTTCAGCCTTTTGTACTCCTTATAGCCACACATTATACATCCGCTCAGAAGGGGGTTGCTTTTAGGAACTTTTTGAACGTTTTTAAGGGGTTGCCAAGACACTGATGATGACTGGTTGTGGTGACTTTTATGTTTGCTCTTGTGGTCGTGCATGAACGGCTGTGAGGCTCGAGGGCCCACAGTCACTGGGTGGTACCCTGACGGATGCTTGTAAGAAGGCGACTACGTATATCCCATAATTTAAAAGATCAGTGCCAGGATAAATAGAGGTCCTACGAGAAAATTAGGTGTCCGCTTACAACATGTAAATGTAACGTCCCAGCTTTAATCAGTTTGTCCAGAAGGAACCAGACCTCTAATCTGAATCCAGGTCCCTTCATGACGGAATTAGAAACAGAATAATAGAAGTCTTCTTTGTGAGCGCTGTTGATTTTTGGTTCATTTTTGGCCTTCCTCATATGTCTGTGCCGTGGTGTTGTTAGCCTATTTAGGAAGTTTACTTAGGCAAAGCAATCTGCATTCCTGTGTTTATTGCCACAGAACACCTAACATGCTGAGCTCTTGTTTCTGTTGCATTGGCCACATATACACTTGTCATCAAACAGCACGTCTGTGTGGTCACTGAAGTCCAGCAATTATTTTCCAATTTGATTCAACAACTGTATTCTGACTTTTTCGTCAGAGTCCAGGGTGGCAAACCAACAGCCTAAAGCGAAGTAATTGGACGTTGTGGGACTTGTTAAGAGGAAACATGCTCCCCAGTGGTCAGTGACATACCTTGTTCAAGGAACTCTGCCTATCTTTATTCTGAGTGAGTTTACCACATCTCTGTCTGCTAGCCTCATTTCATGGCAATGAAAAAAATATATAGTGGTTTAAAATAGCAGCTTTAAATATACAGCAGGGCAGATAGAGTGGCAATGCCCAACCCATGTTGTTAAAACCACTATGTGCTGGTTTGGGGAAATGTATTGCCTTGCACTTTAAAGTTTTATATAGCTCATTCCTTGTTGGGTTCCGCTGAGTAGAATGAGAAAGCCAGTTTTTCTAAACTAAGGCTATTTCCCAAAAAATATAATGAATATTTTTATGTGAAACGGTCACTTGTAGTGATGGACCCAGAAACAATTACTGTATCATCTCAGTTCTAGCTGAGCCTTTAGCTTCTTGTAACTCACAGTTTTCTGGCTCACAATTGTACTGTTTTGGTTTACTCTCACCGCTCTCATAACAGCCCTATCTTCTAAAAAATTATGTTTAGCTTTCGAGGGAAACGTACAGTATTTTGTCCTGGATTACGTTTGTCTTTGACGAACCACACATTTCTAATCTAAGTCCGCATAGGAAGGGGATCAAGGTGGATAGATGGGTCAAGCAAACAGGACTCACCCAGGAGACCACTGATGTGTCCTGTCTGAAACCGAAAGTCAACTTAGATTTGTTTACATGACATGCTTGACTTACGTTAGTAACCTAAATTAAGTAACAAACCGTCATCCTTTCTAAATCTAACCAAATACATTTCCCCTGAAACGTAATTGAGAATGCAATTTGTTGTAGGGAAATGTTATTTTTAGGAGACTTTGTTGAGAGGTTGTTACATCCAGATGCAGTAGACAGCTGTTTGTTGTATCCAGATGTAGTAGACAGCTGTTTTCAGCAAAAAGTTCTGATAAACCCACTGTACGCTACCTACTGCATCAAATGCTACTGTAAATGCTCCTTCTAACCATGGTAACTTTTAATTTACTCTGCTGTCTTAATTCATTAAATACTATCTTTTGTTTTTAATTGTAGAAGTCAACAGCTTGCAAGGTTTCTTAATGTTATTTTGTCAGACACCAGGACTGAGGCCCAAGGGCAATGTCAAGTGTGGGGTTGTCAAAGACATCAGAAGTTGCCTTTTTGTAAAACGATACCCAAACACAGATTATCATTTTCTACAGCTTTTAACCTTTATGATTATGTGGATCTTTCATCTGCTTTGCACGGGCCTGTTTGCTCAAAAAGTCCTGAACAAAAAATTTGAAAGACTACTTAATCGTGTGTGATTTTGCTTATAGTTATTGGGGTGCGAGTATGTACTGTACATGCATATAAACACTTAGATGCGTTATCCTAGTTGGTCTCAGATGGAAACAGAACTGGACTCAGATTAAGTAAAGACCATTAGACTCAAAGACTCACATTCATGCTATTTCAGCTTACATAAAAGTGGAAATAGTTTTATTCATAATGTTGCAAGAAATGACTTTTTACATTCCGTCTTTATTTCATTGCACTGCAACATTTTCTTTGTTTAGTCTCGGAGTTGGTCTATGTTTTATACTTTAGTTGTTTTAGAAGAAACACTCTCTTCACACACGCTTAAAAGAATGCATTTATTTTTGTTGAGAGAGAGAGATAGTTTTTACAGAGCCACTTCAAATTTCTAAAGGCCAAGCTAAATAAAGAGGAAAGCTAGAAATGTGTCTTCTAACCCCTCCCACCCTTCCTGTACAAACAAAGCCTTAGGCAACAGGTCTTTATTTCTGCTTGTCACTCAAATAGTCAGTAGTACCTGTTTACTTCAGGCTGCTGTGTCAGTTTCTTTAAAATGACAGCCTTTAGGGGGATACAGCAGGCTTAGTTATTATCATTTTGCTACTCGCAGACACCATAGACAATGGAGAGCAATATGTTAAAGAGCCCATATTATGAAAAAAATCTGGGTTTCTGGTTAGTTTGTGTCTCTGGTGCTTCTGTAGCTAAAACAAGTGAGATGCTGCACTCTGTAGCTAAAACACACAGGGAGAAAAGAGGATCTGCATCAATGTGCAATACAACAAAAATATATACAGTGGTGTGAAAAAGTGTTTGCCCCCTTCCTCATTTCCTGTTCCTTTGCATGTTTGTCACACTTAAGTGTTTCGGAACATCAAACCAATTTAAACAATAGTCAAGGACAACACAAGTAAACACAAAATGCAATTTGTAAATGAAGGTGTTTATTATTAAAGGTGAAAAAAAATCCAAACCATCATGGCCCTGTGTGAAAAAGTGATTGCCCCCCTTGTTAAAACATACTATAACTGTGGTTGTCCACACCTGAGTTCAATTTCTCTAGCCACACCCAGGCCTGATTATTGCCACACCTGTTCACAATCAAGGCATCACTTAAATAGGAGCTGCTTGACACAGTAAGGTCCACCAGAAGATCCTTAAAAGCTACACATCATGCCGAGACCCAAAGAAATTCAGGAACAATTGCGAAAGAAAGTAATTGCGATCTATCAGTCTGGAAAGGGTTATAAAGCCATTTCCAAAGCTTTGGGAATCCAGCGAACCACAGTGAGAGCCATTATCCACAAATGGCGAAGACATGGAACAGTGGTGAACCTTCCCAGGAGTGGCCGGCCGCCCAAAATTACCCCAAGAGCGCAGCGACAAATTGGTTTGATGTTCCGAAACACTTAAGTGTGACAAACATGCAAAGGAACAGGAAATGAGGAAGGGGGCAAACGCTTTTTCACACCACTGTATTTTTTAAAATGAAACCATATAAAACTATTCTAGTACAACCTCAAAATACAATTATGTACCTGAAAATGAGCATAATATGGGCGCTTTAACACTGACAGGGTTTGGAAGAGAATCTGCAAAAAGTGTCTACACTACTGCCACTATTCCATAATGTGATCCATAGTCTCAATTTTAAAGAGCCTTTATAGTCAAATGTGATATAGATGAATGCAGGTATTCTTACGTTTTCCTTCTCTTTTACTAACTTTAGAACTAAATAATGAGATATTTCATTCATTTCTGGGCTTAGATAGATTAATGTAATGGCAAAAGGAGTGGGTGGACGCTCTTCAGGATGGTCTGAAAAGCATTTTTGAAATGTTCAGATGGAATGTGGTTGTCCCGCGTGGAAAGCAAACTTCACTTCGGCCAAATCTCACACCTTTGTATCAAAATGTGCTCTCCTCTTCTGAAACCCACCTTTGTCTCCTACCACTTCTCTCTCTGTCTTTCTTAGCGTCTCTTTTTTTTACGCTTACACATTTTTTCCTTAACACCTGTCTCTCATGTGTAGACAGCAGTGCAAAATGTGACTGACCGCACATCATACCCACCCTAAAATAAAAATGAGGGTTAGTGCTAAAATCCACATCCTGCCATCACCTGTCACACTTATGAACTCTTCAATATCCAGTTTTGTTTCTTCGTGTTTACCCTCCAAACAACAGATCTTTCGACTGCTAAAGCTGCAACCGAGACACACTGTAGTGTTGCACATTTAAGCGGCAACCCTGTACAAATGGTCTGGTCTGTTGGCGAAATCACATTTTCCAGATTTTTTGAAGAGACATCTTGAGTAAAAGCAATTTTGGACACAGTCCAAAGTTAACAAAGACTTTATCCAAAGACACACAAACACCCAGCTTCCAAGAAATTGTTCTTTTCCCCGTCCAGTTTAAGATGGGAAAGATTCTCGGCAGGGGGATTGGTTCAGCAAAAGAGTCAGCGGGTGTGGTCAGTGGTGTTAATTACAGGGTTGGAGAGTGATGGGTTGCATTTTACTTGTGTGTGTGTGTGTGTGTGTGTGTGTTGAAAGAGAATGTGATGGTCTGAAATTTACTTACTTTATTTAGTTACTTTTGGAGCAACCAGAGAGGTTCAGGAATGTAACAATAATCTAGTATCTCCTCAGACTTTAATAAGAGGTCAAAGGTTATGTTAGGTCCTCAGATAAACCCAACTTGAGGTTAAATGGGTAACTCTATAGTTTGTGTCTGACTCTAAAAAACACAGTGTTTCTACGCCCCTTGAAAAGCCATCAGCTGTTTGGCCTGGTCCACTGGCCCACATCCTGGTTGTGTAGTGTTTCCACTGGCCTGGCCCGGAGCAACTTGCCTGTCTCTTGGCCTACCGGCACCTTCCTGCTGCACCAGTGTGGCTGGGACTGGGCTGCATTTGTGCCAGCTGGACCTACCTGTCCTGTATATCCATCCATCACTGCTGAAAGCTGTTCTAATTCTTTACCACTAACTCTCACCCTAAGAGTTCCAATGTTTACCCAGCCTCCCTTTTCTTTCTCACCATCTCCATTTCTCTTTTTCTATTCCCATCTGTTCCTTTGCCACTTTCTCCCTCTACATCTTCCTGCCTTGTATCTCTCCTCCTTGTGTTTCCTCTTCTGGAAATGTGGTGAAAAAAAACATCCAAGTAACATTCTTTCCTGGAGAGCAAACTGAGTGAACATATGCAGCCTTCATGTTGTCCTACACACACTGGATGTGTATGATACACACACACACACACACACACACACACACACACACAGAGCCATGCCACCGGGTGCATTGGCTGTGTAGTATGCCAGCTGGAACGTGTGTGTCTCTAATCACTACATGCAGTTCCATTACATACTCAACCGCAGGATCTCCAAACCACTGTCTCCCACAGCTTCCCTGTATCTTCCTCCACCCATAAGCTTGCCCATTCATGTGTACGTGTTTATCGTTTACGCATTTTATCTGTGAGAGGGAGTTTGCCTCCCGATCCATAAACAAGCATCACCACGTCAGTGATTCCAAGTATGCACATCATGTGTGCTGATTGCAGTCCATTAAAACTTGTTGTAAATGATGATGCCAAGACATAGTTGACAGATTTACACAATCTGTTGGTGTAAATTGCTGCTCTTTCTCTGTCTAAAGGGGAAAAATTTACTTTAGTTAATCTCTGTTTGGGATTTTTGCTTTAGGGAACACAGCAGTGTGCAATCTTAAAATACAGTAAAAGAAGAGACACAAGATTACAGCCTTTGAGCATCAATAGCAAACATTAGTGTCCATTTCCATCAGCCAGTTGATTAATTTGTATTTGTCCTTCTTAACTGTCTTTGCTCTTCACAGTTGCTCCAAAAACAAAAAAGTCTCTTAAGGACAGTTTACCACAAAATTGGAAACCATCATTATCTATCTTCCTTAGGCAAGTGTCTTCGAGCCTCTGCCCTTGACTCTAAAACTTAAACAACAAAACAACTATGTTGTTGTTGTTATGTTTCATAACACGTTGTTGTGCTCGTCTTGGCTCTAGCATGTAGCTAAGTGTCGGCTTGCCTATAATTAGCTGCTTGGTTGTAATGAGGTGTTTCTGAAGAGCTAAAGGGAACCGCTGACCGCCAGCTAGCATAGCGTAGCCCACATTGCTAAATTAAAGAGAGCCTCAATCTTCAAGGCCACGCTCAGCTGGATCCTGCACTCACAGACGGCAGCCAAGTGCGCTTTAGTGCGTAGTAAACATACAAAACATTCAGAAAAAAATCAGTACATTCCATTTATTTCTGGTGTTATAATGCACCATGTTGGATTCATATGTATCCTTTTGGTGTAGTTAAACAAAAAAAAACAGTGCCAAAATCCAGCTACAATAAACTACAACGACCACAGTTCATTGCCCGTATATAGCAGCATGTGGACATGATAATTTGAAAGTGAGCCATTGTTAATTTAAAATAAATTATATTTGCTTCACAAAACAAAATTTAGCCCAGTTACCCAATGGTAAAAGAAGTATTCAGATCCTTTACAATACTTGGATGAGAGTAGCAATAAGATAATCCAAAAATACTCTATGTAAATGTCCTGAAAAGTAGAATATAAGTAGTATCTGCAAAATGTACTTCATTATCAAAAATAAATCTACTCATTATGGGGCATGGGTTCTTTAAGAGTGATATCATTATATAAGCTGGATGTACTTGCTGTAGGTTTGGGTGGAGCTGCTTTATACACTATTCTGTTTTTTTTTTTTATAACAATGTATCATAATTTATAATATGTGTAACATGTGTTGTTAAGTAAAATATTGATCTGCAAAGGTAAAGGTAGTGGAGTAAAATTTACAACATTGCCCTGTGAATGGTAGCAGAGTATTCATATGCAACTTATAATGGAAATACTGTACCCAAGTACCTTAAAATGATACTTAAGTAAAATGAATATATGTGCTCATAGTACAGTAGTAGCAAACCTCCAACCTGTGCCAAGTATCAATACCGTGTGGTCGAAATAAAGGAATAGAAGGATGAGGATCATCAAGGAGTTTGTGTTTTGTGTTCTGGTTGACGCCTGTGCTTTGGAAAATACATGCTTTTTAGGGAAACAGGTGGAAGAGTAGACTGTACTCCTCCTGCATTGTTTTCCTCAACATCCATTTGTCCTTTACTTTTTGGCTCCCTTTATCTTTTCATCTTTATCTTTATCTCTTCCTTTTCTTTAATCCCTCTGACAATGTCATCTCCCAGACTAGAGTCTCAATGAGTGGGACAGATTCCTGCTTGTTTATTTAAAGGCAGAGCTAAAAGCAACATGACACATTGATTACAGGCCAGTGCAGACTGTCTGACTTTGTGAACTGTGACAGGCAGCATATGGACCAAAATTATCATGAGGGACCATAAATACTGTTGGACAAATGGCTCGAGCAGTGATGCTGTGTGGTTTGGTGCTGACGAATCTTGAATGTTAGTCACATGTAGAGGTTTCAAATGTAACTTGGATCCAACACTTATTAAACCAATACGTTTAAAATTGGGCGTGGATGCAGTATAGTTTTATTCTGGCATTTGTTCTTGTCATTCTGCCCCCATACCATGTTAATATTTAGCACAACGTTGATTTTGTCACACCTCCTTTTTATAAAAGAGATACAAAAACTAGAATTATGCATGCCAGTCACAGACTATGAATAAATACCATTAGAAAGGAGACTGGCCAACTGTGATTGAGAGTTAATCATCATAGCTGCCCTCAAATGACAATGTGCTGACCGTCAGATGGTGTTTATGAATGAAAGCTAGTTATTTGTTTCCACAGCTCTCTCTGTGAGCTAGTGTTTCGTCTGAATTTGAAGCCATGCCAAAGTTTCAAAGGGGCCAGTCAAGGGTGAGAGAGTTTCCCTCACCTTAACACCGTGGAGCTCTACCAGACTCGTATTAGCATGAATCAACAGCGTTGGCGTGTGGATGCTGTTTGTTTGCCTCTGCCTTGCGTTGCATGCGTACAGTAGCTATATGTGTGTGAGAGAGTGTGGCTCAGCAGGGTGCCTGTTGAGAGAGTACAGTGCAGGGTTTCAGTGTGTTGCCTCTAGCCAAGATGTGATATACTATGTATCCCTGCCTTAACACAGCAGAGGGAGATTTTGCACCTTTAACCCTCCCTTTGCCCCTAATAACAGAAACAGAGAAGGAATACACTTAGTCTCTGCTGCCACTGAAAGGAAACACATTTTATGAAGAAAATTGGGTTCCTTATGACCAATAATAGTTGTATATTTCAACATAGCGTCTCCTTTAGAGCTTGTGGTTTAGGTTTTGGATGCCAGACAAGTGCCAAAAATAGCACACAAGTTGGCGAAGAAAGAATGACCAAAATGTAGTCATGCTCAGAAGCTCACTGCGCATTTGTTGTGTAGAAACAAACATGTCAACGAAAAGGTATTTGCTCATTAGCGCCATTATTAGCTTAATTAATTCCTCTTTATCATAATCAGGTAGATTTATTATGTCATGGCAGCTTAAGGACCTATTGTTTCAATAAACAGTATTTATAAAAGTAATATTTATTTTTCTACACTAATTATAAAGTGGTTATTGAAAGAGGCAACAGGGTCCAACCAGCTGTCTCCTGGCAGCTGGTGGTGTGGCAGCACCTGTGTGGAAATGAGAGATGATGGTAAATCAGGCAATTATGTTGCATAAGAGATCATGTTGAAGTGCATTAGAACAGGTTGCAGTATTGTTTGTTGACTTAGTTTGACTCAGAGTGTCAGGAAAGATTTCTTTTTTTTTTTGCAATCTGTATGCTATGCAATTACTTCAGGCTCTATCCAGGGCTCTGTTTTACCCTTTATTTCTATTTTCATCAGCAATTGGGCAAATATTTCTTGTTCATCTGTACATTGCCAGTAGTGAGCTCCAGACACGTGGAGCTTCATGTAAGTCTTTAAAATGCTCAGAAATTCCTGCCACTTACTTTTGTCACCAAAAAACTGTACATCATACAGTCAGTGTGAATCAGTTTACTGAACTTCTGTTAATAGGAAGGCTAAAATTATGCTTATTATATACTTTTGTGTCAAACACCTACATAACTTGTTCCAGCAGGTGGCTGCTTTTATCTGTCCAGTTGTGTCCAGATCTAACTGCCTCTAAATGTTATGCACCGTTGGCATTACTTCCTCAATTTAGTCACTTCAAATCTTTCGTATATCTGGTTCTAAAATCAAAGCTTTTCCATTGTGTCTTGCTGTATATTGTAGCTGTTTTATGTATTTGAATGTGACTCTTATTGTTGCAATGGTCTATCTTTCATATTATGCTGTTAAATGTGATTCATGATGGTGTTGGATTGATTTTAAAATGTCCTGATTGTTACTGCAGTTTCAAAGGCTTCATCTATAAATACTTTGCTGTTCTTGGAAGTGGGAGCTGCCATCTGTTGTTTATTGCTGGGTTGTTGCTCTTTGCTCTCTTTCTGGCCGCTGTGGTCCACTGAAGTGCCAAACGCCTGTCACTGCATTATCACCAGACTGTTCAAACATTGCCACTCCGTTTAGATTGTTCACTTCAGTTGTATAAACCGCTTTTATTTTCCTATTAAAAGGGAATCTGTTCAGTTAGGATGCTTTGTAGTGTGTAGACTGTAAACATGTTTTTCATTATGCAAGCATGATATGTGATACCTCAACTGTTATTCAAAACATTGGTTAAAGTTCTCTTCTTCTTCACTGGTGCAGATCACCATCACCAACATGTGCTCAACACATGGCAAATGCACTTTATTTGGCACCTGATGAGGGTAGGGAAAAAATAACGTGTTAGGAAGTGTGCGTGCGTGTGTGTGTGTGTGTGTGTGTGTGTGTGTGTGTGTCCGTGCACGTGTGTGTGGAGTTTCAGGAGGCATTACGATGATGTCATGGGGAACAAGGTGTTCTGCTGCAGACGCACATCCTGTGGCTTCTGGTGACAGGCACTGATAAATGTCCCTGCACACATTACACACTCACACACATACATATACACTCACACACATACATACACACTCACATGCATGCACATATGCACCTTTTTTTCTCTCTACCTTTTATTGTCTTTGTTTTTTACCCTCTAACACAAGGATACAAACTGTACGTGCAATCAAATGTTCAAACAACACATACATACACACACACACCTTACTTTTGCATTTATGTTTTTTATACATCACACACATGTATGCATACATATTCTGAACAACTGATCACAAAACAAGGGAGTGGCAGCGGCCCGGTCCAGCAGCGGTTTAACCTGGCACTGACCAGCGCTGCAGACCAAGATGGAGCCTGACAGCAGTTTCCGTCAAATGAGTATTTATGTAACAGATGATGCAGGCACGAAGGCCAGGGCTCTGCCACCATCAAGTGTGTAATTAGTAAGAAGTTTGGGGTTTCACAGACTCTGGTTATACATGTAAAAGCACACACATCACATACGTGAAAAGTAACGAGTATGCATGCACAGACAGATATTTTAAATACTTTAAATACGAGTGTGCATTTTAAATGATTGCAGAAACACACAAACAAAGCCTGAGCATGCTGGCAACTAGACTGCATCTGCACATTATGGCTGTGTATGGAAAAGAGTCGAAAACAGGTGGAGAAGGAAAATCATGGTTTGGAAGAGTTTAATTCTTCCAAAGTGGTAATTAGGAATGAAAAATATTACCCATATAAGATTATAATGATGATGTATTAGGGGGATTGAAGTAAACCAATTACCTCATTTAAATAAATCAGCTATTGGCCATTTGTGGAAAACCTCCTGGCATTTGGGCACAATTTAGCTTTGATTAGTGTTGGCCTTGCTCCTGGTCTGATTTTCTGTCCGCAGTGAGTAGAAACATTTCTGACTCTGGCACCTGATTGCACTGACAGTTTATGGCAAATGTGTCTTTTTGTGAAACTTCCATTGCTACAGTTGTGTTTGGGGTTTACTGTGTAGTCACTTTTCCTACTTTGTTCATGCACTGTTGCACTTCTATTTTTGTTGCCATAGAGGTTATATATTGCCATAGAGTTATACTTTATTTGACCGACTAGTATTTACTATTTCCACAGTGAATAAATAGGACTTTGATGATGATGATGATGGTTTTGTTATATAGGCTGTGGCTTTCAGATGTTTTGTTTTTTATGCCCCAGCACATCAGTGTATGTCTTCTTTTCTTATGGTGTTGAAAAGGTAGCTGTAAACTTTGCATAGGAACATATTGCAGCATTGTTTTATTGGATAAAACATGAGTAATACATTTTACACATTCATTTGTGGAACTTACTGGGGGATTTTAACATTTTGGTATTGGCTTTGGTATGTGTCTTGTTAATTGACAGCAGGTGATAGTTCCTGACCTTTATGTGTTGCGTTAATATACCATATGTCTGGAATGGATCATCTGTGTGCTGAAATCACACCACTCTGTGTCAAACTGAACAGTGTAAAAGTCCTATAAAGGACTATTGTGGGGGCCCATGAGAAAAGTAGCACACTTCAGTGGACCACAGTCACAGATTGTGTGGAACACTCACTTTTTTCCCCCTGTGGAAAGATTTTATGACATGGTTTCAGTTTTGACAAGGCTATCCAGAAAGCTTCCTCATTCCATTCCATAATTTCTTCTGTCTACCATCGTCCTTTACAGTATCTCTCAGAACTCTTTTTCCTTCTCTTTAAGTGCCTCTCTTCTGTCCCTCACACCGGTGTGTGACTTAGCACCACACAGACTCTCTTTTTGCAGTGTGTTTGCTCTGCAGGATCAAGCTGCAGCATCTTTGTCCATCTGATAAGGACTGCTGTTGCTGCTGCAGAGACAGACAGATGAGATCAGATTTTAGACTTCAGACTAAAGGCATCAAATTAAATAGCTCCCCTGCTTTGTCAATATGTAACTCATACATGGTTGACACGTACACACATGGACACGCACATTGCTATGATTAAAGTTCTGTCATAGCTTATAACTATATACAGAGGAATGCATGCATCTCCTGTCATCGTCCATAAGACAAGGGTCCTTCTAACAGCTGGTTGAGCCCCTGGGCCAGCACTTCCTGTCAGGAAGCAATAAAATCCCATCATGCTCAATAGGCAGTATACTGCTTGCACATTACAGCCAATACTCATCATAGTGTTTTTTGTGTGAGTTCCTAATTTTCATTACCTTTTATAAATAATCCTACTAGATAACATTAGACAGAGGAACTGCTGGGGTGGTTTTTGAATATGTACTGTATTTATTTGTCATTGTCATATGTCATTGTGTGTATGCCAGTACATACTGTATTTACAGCTCTATATATGTCTGTGTGTGTGCTTCCTGGTGGAATCATTATGTTTTTCTCTGTTGAAGGCATTTTAGGCCATTAAGGAAGCGCTAGCTGCCAGTGCAATTCATCTTCTTCTGCTGACCTCAACAGAGGGCTCACAAACTGATTTGATAACAATTTGTTCCTACTTCCCTCTCACTCTTCCCCTCTCTGTCCCTCCCCCTGACTTTCTTTCTTTTCATTTCCTCGCTGTGCTGCAGACTACAGCAGCTGCTTTTCCTGAATCTTCCATCACATGACGAACCCAGAGGAATTCAGGTTCTCTGTAGTAATTCACTAGCTCTTTCGGATCCCTCCTTCATATGGTACTTTCTTGTCTTCCCTCCATTCCCAGAACTTTATACACACCCCCACAGTGTCCCAAAGGGAGCGGAAAAGCAGGTGATTTACATTGCACTTCACAGATGTTATGCATGTGTGCATGAATGTTAGTCTGTGGACATGTATGCTGTTTGTTTTTTCTTGTAATTTAGTAAGAGAAATTAACGAGAATACAGAGGAGATTGTTAAGGGAATAGTTTTACATTTTGGGAAATACTAGTAACCCTAAATCTAATGAATTATCTTCAAATGTACTGCAAGGCAGATTTTTCTTAACTTTGGACATAGCCAGGCTGTTTACCCCTGTTTCTAGTCTGTATGCTAAGCTAAGATAACTGCCTCCTGGCTCCAGCTTCATATACTGAACAAAATTCTAAATGCAACACTTTTGTTTTTGCCCCCATTTTTCATGAGCTGAACTCAAAGATCTGAGACTTTTTCAATGTTCACAAAAGGCGTATTTCTCGAAAACCAGTCAGTATCTGGTGTTTAACACCTCTCCAAAGTGCCAGACGTCATCGGATGTGAGCATTTGCCCAGTCAAGTCGGTTACGACGATGAACTGCAGTCAGGTTGAGAGAGAGAGAGAGAGAGAGGAGGAGGACAGAGAACAGAGAGAGACAGAGAGGGTGGGGGTGAACCCTAAAAAACTGTTCCTTTACGTTCTGATTTGCTATGTTGTGGCCTCATTCCGGCTCTTCACATATGCAATTGTTTTTACATGTGTCCTTGGCTGTGGGGTTAAAGCGTGCTGCTCTGTGCAACTGTGATATAGAACACATTGCTGGTCTTTCAGATTCCAGGCTTTCTCAGTGGCTACATGCACATCCAAGCATGAAACCTAAAGCAAGCAGATAACTGACATTCAGTGTGAAATCACATACAGTGGGAGAAAGCCTGCAGGTTTGAGACTCATGAACCATTTTTTTCATTTGTGTGGAACAGTTAAAGATATAAAGCACTGATTCTTGGCATTTAACAGCAGTAGTTGCTCAGCCTTAGTGTTCATAGTGGCTGCTTTTTATTTTCTTCACAGAGGAGGCAGAAAAAAGAACCCTTCATGGCTAACATCACGACAGGCCAGAAAAAATACAAACTAGCCGCATGTTAAGATTTTGGTTCACCAACAGTCTGAAAATATCTGGTTTGGTGATGATTGTGCCGCTAGGCACCCAGCTCTTTGTGTTTTTCCACATTTACTGTATCTATAGCATGTTTTATTTGTGACTCAGCAGCATCACCACTGAATCCTACAAGGGTGTAGATAGTTTACAGTTCCCACAACCGGCTGGTTTTGACATGTCCACATTTTCATGATGAAAAGAGTTGTAATAACACAATGTAATCCTTTTTTCTCTTCCCAATTCATATATCTGTTTTATTGCTAGTGGTTTCCTTTTAGATCTCAACGCAAGCAGGAATGTTCATATCAGATTGCAGTGGCATTTCACAGGAAAGTAATTTTGTTAGTCAGCGTTAGGCTCCGTATAGACAATGAAGCAGAGGAATATAGTGATAAAAAAGCTTGTTGCCAAAAAAAGAAGATAGACTGATTTAGCTTGGCTGAGGCTTAGGGCCAATTGAGCTTTTTGTAAACAAACAATTAATGCGCCGTGTTTTTCTGGCTTCTCTCACTCACAGGCTGAACCTTATGTCCCAGTTGTAGCTGAGCCAATACAGTGGTAAATTTCAAGACTAATACTAAGCTAAAAAAGCTTCCAGTTAAGATATTGTGTAAAAACACTTAATCAACATAATTAAAAGATTAAATTCTGTTGTAATTAACATAACATTTATACTCCATACCAAAGCACGTAGAGCTGAGTTATAGTACTGAGTCAGATTAATTTACTGTATGTTTAATGTCATACTCAGCCAGAGTCAAAGCTAATCCGACAGCCATTAAAAAACTCGATGACAGTAAGTTGACATAAGTTGCGGTTGGTTTAATGGGTTGGCTGCTGAAGTGTATCTGCCACTGTTGTTGTTGTATGAGGGTCTACCATTTTTTTATCTTGTATTATTATATTCAGAAATTACATGGATTTTTTTTTAACTTACAACGTACTGACATATTTACTTTGCTCTGGTGTGTTGCTGACAAGGTAATAACATACCATACTGTATGCTGGTTATTCAACACTGACTACGCTTTGAATTAATGTCATATACAAAGAAATATATTGTTTAAGTTAACCTTAAGTCATTTAAGTCATATTTGAGAGGTCCCCTCCATCTGACCTGTTTTGCAGGGGTGTGTGGGAAAAATCACTGGTCAGTCAAAATGACATATCCAGAATGACAGTACAAATGTACAAGCACTCTGGTGCTCTCTGAAGAAGAAGAAGAAGAAGAAGAAGAAGAAGTGACTTGTCCAGAATTTGCTGATGGAGCATGCAGTTTACCAGAAATCATTGACAGAATCACATCCTGTGATTAACAGTAATTTCTGATTTTTATGTGTCTTTCTTATTATTTGGGATATTTAGACATGATTGCTTACATGACTTCATGAAGAAAGAGCATTTGCATCGCTGCCTGACTAGTTGATGAGTGATTACTTCTCATTCTTTGGCTTTGTGGCGTCAGACATCTATTAGGGTTTCAACTATTTGCCCAATTTTCTATTTCATGGCTCAGTTCTTCATTTCAAAGCTTGATTTTCAGAGGCAGTCAGTGCTGCTCAAAGACTTTGTGACAGCCTGCCAGATAGAGGAAGGTTTCACAAGGTCAAGATTCATACCTCTTTTTGTGTAGAAATCAGTGCTGAGATGTACATAATTTACTTTATCTACCTAAATTAAATTGATTACACTGCAAAAACACCCCATAACATGCACCTGGAGAACAGTCCCTCTGCTGTTTTACCTCTGTTTTTTGCTGTGAAATGGAATCACTTTGAAGATGATGAAATTTGAAGGTGATGGAATCCTCTTTTTCCTTAAACTTTTATTTTTTTATATTCAGAAAACATAACATTCACGAACAGTTACGAACAACACACTGGACATAGGAGCACGTCCCAGGGCCATAGAAACACTGAGAGGAAAAACGGGAGGGAGGGATTTTTCCTTAAACTTTAAATTCAGGAATCCTGTAGCACTGTGGTCTTTAGTTATTAACTGGGTGATGCTCCACTACCCATCATGTGGTAACTTTATGCCTGACTTGATTTTATTCACTTTTCTCATCTTCATTCAGCCTCTTCAACTGTCTCTTCAAATTTTGAGACATTGAATGACTCAGCTGGGGTCTCATAGATCAATTAACTTTGTCAAGTGTGAAATCTACCGATGGTAGTTTGAGAGTTCAAAGTGCGTTATTCTCAAAATAAAGTTTGAAATGAACCAAACAAAATATGCAAGATTTGATTCAAATGGGTTTCTTACATTAAAGTGTGTCAGTTATGAATGCTATGGCTTGTCATGTGGCATCTTTGTCAACTACAGCGCTAGTTTACTATGAACTATTTTAAAAACATAGCACACACATGAATCATTTTCTCACATAAGTCACTCCTGTTTCTTTTTTTTCTTAAAATTGGAAATTATTAAGCATTTCTTCTTTTTGTATGTTATTATGTCTTTTATTTATGGCTTCTGGGCTGCACAGCCACCCGAGTCAACATTGCTTTGCTGGGTCATCAGTTCAGCGGTACATTCATGTCGTAGAGTATACGGTGGCAACCATCGGTATCCACAAATGACATGCTGACTGTCATCCTGATGTCTCCCAACCCCTGCACATTTTTATGCATGTGTGTCCTTCTACTCCATTTCAGTAACCAAAATTTTAGGGGAGCAATAAGTCCACAAATTAGTCTCCCTACTTTGGGCACCTGCAATAACATAGCAACAGCATAGCCTTTCTATTTATATCACAAAGTTGTTTGACCATTGTTGATTCTCAAGTGACTAAGGGGTAATATGAAGCAGGGCGTAGTGGGTGGAGACCCTGACCCTTTGCTTAACTCCCATCTGTAATTAGGGTAGATGGGTCGAGCTACAGGTCTTAATGGAGGGCCACTCCCTCACTCCAAATCAAAGGGTTGGCTGACCACACACACACACACACACACACACACACACACACACACACACACACACACACACACACACACATTTCACAGACAAACACACACAGATAAACTTGTATGTAACCCTTACGCACTGACTTTGTTTGCATATGCTCTCTATTATGGCACAAATATTTAGTAAGGACTATAACCATAGACATGTATTTGGTTTCACACAGCTGGATCAGTCAGAAGTTATGTAATTTTAGACTGCAGTGCAGACTGTCTTGAAATAAGCACACACCTTTCATTCTTTCATTTTTGTCTGCGGTGGATGCAGAAACTACAGCAGGATGTGGTTAAGGATGAGAGAGTTTAGTCTTCACAGTCTGTGGAACCTGTAATCTGGTTTCACATACTTGTAGAACATTCCGGAGCAGCAGCTCTATAACCTTCCATCTTTGCTTTGAGTTGTGTCCCACAGCAAAGCGAAGGGCTCTTAACTTTAACACTGCACCGATCCTCTTGGCCTTATTGTCAACAGCCATTCCTGTGTGGTTTTCCGGTCCCACCTCAGTCTATTCTGGGATGTGTTCTTTCCTAAGCTCTACTTAGCTAGCTCGCCAATTTCACGAAGAAAATGAAATGGTCTATGCTCTAAATATATGTTTATGAAATTCCCAAACTCACTGTAGCATTCCTGAAGCAGGCCAACTCCAAAAGGAAAATTCCAGAGCCTTAAGGAATTGTTCTGGGATGATTCGGTCAAAGCCTGACAGGTTATTCTCAACACAAATGTAGAGATCTCTACATTATACCATACAGATTTCTTTGGTTTGAAATCAACTGTCAGAAAATATCACTAAACTTTTTTTCAATATTGAATAAATACATTTCTTTATAGACCACAGCTATGTTTCCTCCATGCCAAAGAAGATGAATCCTGTGGCAGTATTCTGTATAACATTTTCCACATCTCAGACTTTATTTTTATTTTTTTTATTTAAATATGGAAAAACAACCACGGTTATCAGATATTTGTAGGCGGGATCAACAATGGCATGTCATCTTCCTGCCTGTGCCTGAGCCAGAAATATACTGACAGCCAAATTTCCACGAAAATAACGACAAGCGTGGATGAGACCGACATAGCTTACAGGTTGTTGTAAGTTAACCCCCTAAATGAACAACAAAGTCAAAGAGTCATGTTTTCACTGGTGAGAAAAAATCAGCTAATAAGGTGACTAATTGAGGTAGGTGGTAATTTGCTTTTACAAGTTCCTGGACAGGGGCAGCAGCTGGCCTTGTTTTGTACCTTTTTCTTTGCGTGTGAAGTTTAATTGGATGCTTCCACTTATGTAAATGCAGGGTTCATAGTAAGTGTGCACTGCACACACAATTTTAAGGATATAAATGTTTGAAAGTCACTTACTGTAGTGAGAGAGTTTTAGTTTGTTGTCCTAAAATATGTGGGGAAAATAATGAGTGCACAATAAGTAGATCCTGTTGGATTCAGGCAAAAAAACAACATTTATGGCAATAATCAGCGTCACAAGGTTTCACATCTTGTTTTGCCATATACTGTAAATCACATTGATTCATATTACAGCTTGTACAGTTTTAGCTTTTAACTTGAATTACTTGCATGTGTGGTTCAGAAATATATAAAATGTGTTGATTTGTGGAGGCGTTGTGCTTTTATTTGCCACACAGGTCTTCTTAATTTAGTGAACACAGAATTAAAAAAAATATTGTTACAGTAACACCCACTTACAAAGTGTGTTGTCATCCCTCGATGGCACAGATTGTATATAGCAATACCACAATCTGCTTCATGCTTTAACGAGTCTACATGTTTGTTTGGTTTTCTTTTTTTTTTTACAGTTTTCTGGGAAAAAGATAGACTAGATAGATAGATTATTTTAGAATATACTGATAAAACTTAAAAGCACTACTGATTTATGTGTTTCATCTGGAAGTATTGATTAGATAATTGTACTTAGGAAGGGTTCTGCAGCTGCTCTTAGCCAGGGGCGAGTCCATAGATCTTGTGACACAGTAATCCAATTAACCATTTAGCTACAGGCCATGCATACCCATATTCCAGTTAGTTTTTCCTTCAATCACATATGCGCGCAGGCAAGCACACACACATTCACGCACGCAAACACACACACACACACACACGCACACACACACACACACACACACACACTACATGAGGCAGTTCAAAGATGACCTTTGTTTAATTTGGGAATGCATTGGTGTTTTGATGAAGGTGGAGAGCACTGTTCAATCTGACAATTTCCCATAGGGGCATGGATGGATTATAATCAAGAAGCCGGCTAATTATTAGCACAAAGACTGAACACGTAGGGAAATAGCTTGCCTTGATCTGTTAAAATGTAACACATTCTGCCTACCAGCACCTCTAAAGCTCACTCAAGTTATGTCTAGTTTTTTAAAATCATTTTTGTGTATAAAAACAGAAGTGTAGAAACAACATTTTACAGTGAGTTTATGTGCCAGAGTATTTACAGTAATCCATCCATCCTGGGTTGATATTTGGTGACTCTGAGGGCCATAGCATAAGATCCACTTCCAGGATTGCTTTGGTGCCACAGGAAATTCCACCGGATGCATGTATTTTCGTTTTCTTCTGCTTTCTTTGTGTTGGAATTTGAAACTCCGGATTTATGAGGACTATTGTTGACTGCTCCTAAGATCTCTGCATGGTAAATTGAGACAGCTAGCTAGACTATCTGTGAGTTTTCTCTCACACGACTATTTTGCAGCAGTTCCGTGCAGAGCTTAGCGCTGCCCATGACGATTGTGATTGGTTTAAAGAAATGCCAATAAACCAGAGCATGTTTTCCTACCATCCCTGAATGCTATGTCGACTAGCTAGACCCTCCTCCGCTCCACAGCGCGTGGATGGTGAAGTGAGACTAATACTCATTCAACCATTCAGTGACCCCTATTTCCTGGGAGCATTGCAATCGTTTCAAGGAAATTGTTGAATTCTAATATTCCTGTGTATTTGGATGAACAGATGGAGCAGTGTAGAGGACAGAGGGAAGTAATCACACCATAGATTGGTAATGAATCATAGAAACACTGAGAACAATAAAAATGAAGCTTTTAGTGGGTTGTTTGGAATTTCATATATTTCTTAATCAAGCCAGAGAGTGCCAAGACAGTGTCATCCTCTATGTTGAATTATAACAGTGGATCAGGGGACAATAGGGTTGGTGAGTACAGTACACTGTACAGTGGCTCTTAAAGTTCCTTTTCCTCTCTCTGTGGGTGGTGGGGGCGTGCAGCAGCTGTCAGCTTTTATGATTCTTGTGCCCTGGAAGAAATTAGTTCCAATCCCTTATCCAAAACGCTAATGAGAAGCACACACGGGAGGTTGGGAGGGTTTGTAGGTCGTGGGAAGTGGTTGTCCCTGATGGATGACAGAGGAAGGAACAGAGATGTCTGCCTCTCTGCCTCCTCGCCCTGACATGACCTCCGATGAAGAGCTGCAAACCCCCTTCAGCATTCCTAAAGAAAACTGCATAAAGTCATGAAAGAGAGACAAAGACAGATGCAGCCAGAGACAAAACAGTCTAAAAAACACCTGAGGGTGAGCATAGTGCAGCTGTGTCAGTTTAAACAGCCAGTTCCTGATGAATTAATGAGCCACAACACACACAGAAAGTCAAGCAGGTTTTGTACAGCATAACTGCAGTGTGTGCATATGTGTGTGTAATATTGTAACAGGGCCAAACGGAGGCAGATTGTAGCTCAGTGTATGGCTAATTACTTAACGCTTATGCACCACTTTCTTATGTATAAACAGTACTTATACATTCATACAATACTCTTCCATCACAAACATACAATAACATCTCTAAGTATGTACCAAGTGGGAAACTTTGGCTGGTTATAAACCAGCCTGTGCGATCATGTATTGTTTCTTGCCATTTTCATCTGTGTGTTGATCATTTCAGAGACACAAGGAGAGATTATTCACTTATGTAATATGTTTTCTCTTCAGAGTTGTACTCGCCCCACACTCTCCAATTTGTCTTCTTCCCTCTCTACTTGGCAAGCCACCTACATGCTGTATATTTGATGGGAAGTGATGTGTCTTTGTGTGTCTGGATGAACCAAAGAAAAGGCCGCTGTCTGAAAGCCAGGGACTGGATTTGGATAGTGGGCAAAAAAGCAGGCACAGATCCTAAGCGTGGGGCAGCTTTGAATGAGATCCATTGTTCCCTCATAAAACAGCTTTACAGTATTCGTTATATATACTGTATAAAGAGGTTGTAACTCTCTTTGTGACGTCCTCAGAGGGAATGCCGAAGAATTATGCTGTTTTCTGTGGGTGACTTTGGCAAAGGATGACAAAGCTTTTGATTAATGGGCATGATTTAAAAAAAAGAAGCAATGCTTTCTAGGGTTGGGCATCGTTTGGATTTGAACAATTTGGATTCCAATTCCAATTTTTCCTTTCAATTCCGGTTCTTATCGTTTCTCGATTCCGGATCTTTGAGGGGTGGAGTTGAAGTGGGTCACGTGCTTATTTCACAAATAAGAGGAAAGTTTTATCTTGATTCAATGGTCTTTTGCAGTCTTACTGGGCTTTTTCAACGTAAAATGAAAGCACACTAGAGCGGTGCTTACTGTGCTCCATGGCTGCAACACAAGCGCCCGGCCGCTACAGAAACCAAAACTTGTGCATGGTAAATTTAGAACCGATGATCGGATTTGAAACCAAATCCTCCAACCGATTCCATTAAAGAAATAATTACGATGGAATCGGAATTTTTGGAACGATTCCAACTAGGAATAGATTCTCGATGCCCAATCCTAACGCTTTCTCAGAACTTCATGATACAAGAAAAGAAAAACAAGTGAAGCTCATCAAGAAAACCCATGTCTGTCAAAACCCAAATATGACAACATCTTGCTCACAGGTTCACAGTCAGTGGGAGATTCCTTTGTGTTTTTAAGCCACCGTGGCTTGAGGCATTATATTTTTGAGTTGTTTGAGTCCATCGGTAGGTATGTCCATCTGTCCCATTCTTGTTGCTATGCTATCTCAGGACCACCTGGTGAAAAAGTCTTCATATTTGTGGTCAAAGGTCAACTGTGACTGTGACGTCACAAAACGCATTTGAAGCCATAACTCAAGAATTTCTACATTAATTATGTTAACATTTCACACAAATGTTTAATAGGATTAAAATGATAAAGTGATGACATTTTATATCTAAATGGTCATGTTCACTTTGACATCATAATGTTCTGCTAAAATGCTTTTCTGGCCATTGTTTAAAGGCATAACTCAGGAACAGAAGTCGAGCGACATTTGGTCGGATACTAAATTGGTGACACCAATCTTGGGTGCCCAGCTTTAAACTGTGGTAATGATTTAGATCTTCTGGAAAAAAACATTTATCTCCAAAACTTCTTTTTATGAGCCAAGAAAAACAGCCCTTTTTTTAGCTCTGTGACAAGCAGCTAATAAACTGGGTTTTTCATGGATAATGAATCTTAAGAAGTAGAATATTGTTCCTCAACCCATAAATAGATACATCATCTTTTGTATTTTCTGAAAGAAAATGCAAATACATTATTTTTTGTGGACATCAACATTTTTGTGGACATACATACATGTGCTTTGGGGAATTGCCATTGCATACTGTCTTGCTCGGATGCTTTTTGAAGCACATAATACTCTTTACACCATTCTCAACATCTTTGCGGTTCTCAAACTAGTAACACACATACAGTTCAAATACCTGCTTCTTTACACTGAAGTTCATACCCATTCACTATTTGTGCTTAAGATGTTTGACTCTTTCGTAAATTGTCCGTAAAGTGGTTGCACTGTGGGAATCCTAACATGTACACTTTGTTGTCTTTCCAGGTAAATCCACATATTTGGATGACCACGGACCCCCTTCTCCAAGAGTAAGTCTTCCTCTCGATCTCTCACTACGTCATTTTCCTTTTCACTCCTTCTCCTCTTTGATCCCATTTTCTCTACTTTTTGACCTTACATGTTTTTCCTACCCTCTCTGTCTCTGATGTGCTGCCCAGCCTTTCCAAGCCAGTTCAGTCCAGTCAGGATAAGGGTTAGGTCTGTGTGAATGATCTGCGTGCAAACTCTCTCTAAATACCAACTAGACCTGGCTCCAGTGCTACAGTAATGATCTGAACATGAACGTGTGTCTCTCTCTCTCTCTCTCTCTCTCTCTCTCTCTCTCTCTCTCTCTCTCTCTCTCTCTCTCTCTCTCACACACACACACATACACACACTGCTGACACAGAGGCCTTGTATTCATCCAGCTGCATGTCTGCATGTCCATCTCTCCTCTATGCTCCCTCTTTCTCTCCCTGCCAACTCCTTTCTTCCTTAGCCTGCCCTTTCTTCACTATCTCCTTGTTTAATTAGTCACCACCTCATTTTTACCTCATTATTCACCAATTTGATCCCCTTGTGTTTTTTTTCCATATTGTGATTGAATAGTCTGCGGTGTTGTTTTTTTGGTTTGGGAATAGCATTTAGCACGTAGCTAACCTGAGACTAGTCACATCTAGTTTGGTTACATGTTTGTTTGGGGCTGATGTGAGCAGCTGTTCAGTGAGGTCACATCTGGGCTTTGTTTGTGAGTGTTTACTTGTCTGTTCGGGCCACTAAGCCAAACCAGACAACCACAGTGCTTGTTTCATACAGATAACAGTGTTATTTATGTGAAACAAGCTGTGGTTGACTGGAACGCTGTGGATAAGTTGTTTCTTGATACTAGTTTTGTTAGGGGAAGTCATTATGAAACAGTCATTGATTCCACACCGGGCTCACAGTGCCAGTTTACTTTATGCATACTGTTGATGCCTAACTCTCAATATGATGTGGGCTTGTAGAAATGTAATGAAAATAAAATCACAAATTGTTTCCACCATTTCCCATTGAAGAAATAGCTGAGAGTGTAACAGCTTGACTGTGTCATGAGGCAATTCTGAACAATTCTAAAAGTAGTAGTATTTACATTATAATACAAACACAGAAGCTCTGGAATTCATTTTGACACACAAATGTGTGATTATAATGGAGAGGGAAGTCTCTGCCACACAGAGGGGAATGATCAAGATACATTTCTCCTTTGTGAGACATTTCTGTAATGCAGTTTTTGAATAAAACATTTAATTATAATAATAATAATAATAATACATTTTATTTGCAATGCACTTCACATTTAAACAAATCTCAAAGTGCTACAGGTAAGATCAAAAAGCAAGGTAAAAATCATCAGTGTAAAATATCTATAAATAGTGCGACGACATTTTTGTGCAAGGATAAAACTCGTAAGTTCTGCTAAAAAGAAATGTTTTTGGTCCTTTTTTAAAAGTCTCAATAGTCTGTGGTGCCCTCAGATGGTCAGGGAGGACATTCCAAGTCAGGTGGGGGGGGGGGGCATTACCATAGATGCACTGGTGGGTGAGAAATTGAGACCTTATATTCAATCCTAGCAGAAACGGGAAGCCAGTGAAGTGAGTGGAGAATGGGTGTGATGTGGTCGTACTTTCCCACTTTCATCAGGATCCTTGCAGCACTGTTCTGAACATATTGCAGTTTCTGCAGACTCTTGTTAGGGATCCCGATGAGAAGTGCGTTACAGTAATCCAGTCTTCTTTCTTTCTAAATGTGTAGTAATTTAAAAATTATCAAAGATTTGTAGTCAGTATCACTCTTTTTGATAAACCCAACTGGTCTGCAACTAATGATTATTGTCATTGTCGATTGTTCAGTCAATTATTGTTTCAATTAATCAATTAGTTGTTTAGTCTATGAAATGTCAAAAAAATGGTGAAAAATGTTGGTCGGTGTTTCCCATAGCTCAAGATGATGTCCTCAAATGTCTTGTTTTGTCTCAGAGTAGTAAAGAAAATATTCACAGGGTTTCCGCAGGGTCTTAAAAAGTCTAACATTTCAAAATCCAAATTTTAGGACTTTAAAAGTCTTAAATTTGCTGAAGTATTGTGTTCTAGGTCTTAAATCATTTTAAACAAGTCTTCATTTTTCTACTTCCATGCAACGCAACCTCTAATGCTCTTTTTTTTATTTCGTGGTGTTCTTTTGCTAGTCTAAATGTAATTTGCTGAATTACGTCTACAAATGAGACCAACATGCAACTTGTATTGCAGCCAATCATTTTTTTGTGTTTTTGGCTCTCTTTCGGATTGTACCACAGACATAAAATGGATTTTATTCTTCACCTTTGGACAAGTCCAAGTCTAGCAATACTTGGCTTGGAAAAAGTGAATTTAAGGCTTAGTTGATGTTGTGATAAAAGTCTCAAATTTCATTTATAATGGTCTTATGAAGGTCTTAAAAAAGTCTTAAAAAAAAAAAGAACCTGTTAAAAAGCTAAAAGAATTTATATATATTTACATACAATAAATCTTTGCAGCTCTAATCTGGATCACCTTCAGTTATTACTCTCAGCTTAGAACAATAAGCTTTATTAGCAGCGACTTGTGTTGTTTTGGACTTTTTTTGCCCCAGCGTTTGTCTCTTTGGCTACATATAGTACTGGCTGCCATATCCTGCGACTGGTGGAGCTTGTCTAGGCTCTAAATGGCCTGAAGAGCTGCAGACACAATTCAGCCCTGAAAACACTCTTGCTATCTGCTGTATAATTTAATCTTAATTTTAATAGCGTAAATAGCCCCCTAAAAGAGAGCCTAGTATTGACCATCAACCATAGATAATGCAATAAAAGAGGTTTGGTAAAAATGCAAATGCAAAATTATCAGCCAATGAAACTAAATGTGATTTGAAATTGGGGTAGTGAATAATTGATTTGGCAATTTACATACAATTTAAAACAAATTGAATGAACTACTGTTATTGTCAAAGCCCCACCAAGTTCCCAAAGTGTGAAATCAGTGAATTTTTTCTCTCCTTCCTTTTGCAATGCTTGAATGACTTACAATTTAGTAGCTTTACTAACTACATGCAGCCTCCATTAACACAGACAAGGCTGACTGTGATTATGCATTCACTGCTAACTTTGATTGATTCCCTATCAGACAGGTGATGCTAATGCCATGTCAGTGGCAAGCAATAAATAAACCACATCTCTTACTAACCTCTCCATCTCCTACTGCAGCTGAGATTGATCTTCTATTTCAGCAGAGGTCGGTCGCATTGCAGCTTGTGCACGCAGAAGGCTGAGGTTCTGGTAAATAGTAGGTTCTGGTAAATAAATAGGTAGGAAAAGATTAGAAATCGAGTTGAAAGCTCAATGTAAATGAAAGCGTATAGAAAAACCACAAAGCTCTCAGAAAATAATTATTATTATTAGGCTTTATGTGTATGAAAGCATAGCAATAATTTCTCCTCTACATTTTTACACGTGTATATTTACTTTTTGGAGCACATTTCCCATCATGTTTTTTCTTAATTACTTAATTGCCCTAAGTCAGAACAGGCCAACGTAGTATTATTCTATATCATCTGGTTTATACACTACAATTCTTAAGGCAATGCCAGAAGATGTTTTTCCAGAAGAAACTTTGATCTAAAAAGCAATAGTAAAGCTCTTTGAAGAGTCTATAAAGACCAGAGTATGTTAGTTTTAATGATGTGAGCTAATATTTTCCATATTTAATGAAACCAGAAGACAAAACAAAAGACATTTGCACTCAGAATATCCTCATCAATCATTATCAATCCATATCCATGCAAGATATGCACATTATTAGTTATCCAATAAAAGCATTTTGATCTTCATTTGTCACACACATTAACTTCCTGCATTCAAGTATAAAGGAGTGTCAGGAAATGTAGTCAAAGTTTCCCATTTCCTCTTCACCATCCAAAATCATTTCATCTTAATTCACACAAACATACTTGGATAAAAACTATCCAGCAGCTGTCACAGCTACTTAGAGCAGTGAGACTCCCACGCTCCTTCTCCGGGTGGGAATGGAGATAAATGGATAGATCATTAATAACAGGAAGTGCTGAGAATCTCTACTGTGCCCTGACTGAAACTGTTCTCCACTCAGCTTGGGATCAGCAGTTGACAGAAGCAGAGAGCAGGTTAGTGTGTTTTCAGAAACTGCAGAAGGAAGATGGATGAGTGTGTGTGGACATGTCCTCTAACTTCCTTGATTGGCGGCGGCAGAATTCTGTTCATTCTCTCCAGAAATGGGTGCCCAGGCCATGAGGCAGAGACAACAGTTCATAGATGTTTGTTGAACCAATGTCACGTGTCTGAAAATGTCTCAAAACAGCATGATGCGTTTGGGGGTTTCGACGCAAGTGTGTGAGCAGGGTGGGAGAAAAGAAAGGATACTGAGAAAGTAAGAAGTGATAGTGTGACAGAGAGAAGAAAAGGTGCAGGACTACTTTTTTCTTCAATAGCACAAATTGAAAGGTTGCCCTTTCAGTGATGTTAATGCCAACAGATTTTAGACTTTTGATGTCATCTCTAATGTTATTATTGGGTTATACAACACCAGGCTGTAAGAGGTCTGACACAGTCATTTGTCATTGTATCAGCGGGGAATAGTGTCCTGCAAAGTACTGCATATATTTCACCCGGTTCATTATTGTGATAAGCTGAGAAGTCTGTGGTTACTTGGCAAACACTGAGGAATGTTGAACTGCTGTCCAAGAGAACCGTTTCCTATCTGCTCCAAATATTTCCCCAAAACTGAGTAATTACAATCTTGACCGTTAGTCTTTGTTTGTTTCATGGACACCAGCAATCTCTAATCTATAAAATGATTTGTATCTTAATGTCTTTAAACCATTTCTGATATATACATGTGACACATGCTGAAGCAAGCCTGTCAACAAAACGTGCGTAAGCTTGGATACGCACAAATCTTTTTTTCCACATGAAACCGGTTCTAATGTCATCTGGAAAATTCTCTGATTCTGGGAAAAACAAGCAATAAGTGGGATCAGTGACGACGTGTCAGTCCGATACTCTAATTTTCTCTTCCAACTAATTCTCCACCTCTACCCTTTCTCACTCCTTCACTCTCAATCCTGTTACTTTTGCTTTCTTTGTTCTTGGCTCTGGAAAACATGCAGGGAGGCTCTTACTGATTTTACAAAGCTTGTGCTTGGGTGGGACTGCTGCTTTTGGAGGAGACTAGACACAATCAGCAAGTGTGTTTGGCCATGCTGACTTCTTACTGTCTGCAGCACCGGAGCTAAAGAGCACTAATGAAGAAATCTTCCAGATGTCTTTTAAGTGACCTCTCTGTCTCTCATTCCCTTAATTCCTAACTGGCCCTAATTTTCTGTCAGTCTTGTTCTCACTGGTAAATTTGCTTGGATAGCCTTCATTCTTAAAGGGACCTTGTATAAACCTTGTAGGCCCTTAGTGATAATTGCCAAATTGCATTCTTGCTGCCCTTGTGATAAATGAGTTTCATGTTCAGTACGCTTGTCAACCTTCAACTTCCTCTTACTTGGAAGCAAAGATTTACTGTCACAAGTGTGTTTTCCAAAGAGAAAAAACATTTTACACACTCACATCCACTTTACTGAATTTCAGTCTCTGAATCCTGGCTGTGGTACTTGTTTAATTGGTGAGTAATGAGGTGTGTACAGTACATGCTGTAGCTTAGTGTAGTGTGTGTGCGTGTGTGTGTGTGTGTGTGAGAGTGAGTGAGTGAGTAAGTGAGTCATAACACTAAAGAGTTGCGTCAGTATTGCTTTGCAGAGAAGAATGAAACCATAAGACACAGGAGAATCCAGGCAGTGCTTGATTAAATTTCTTAGTTTTTGTCCTTTTTTTCTGCTCTTCGTATCACATTCACACATTGTAACTCTTCCTTAACCGCTTTCTATGGCCAGTTTTGTTTGCCCTTTGGTGCCCTAAAACATGCGCTATAAATACAACACACATCAGTACAATTCATATAGTAACATCTTAACATACTTGTGAAAATCCTCTCCTTAACCCCAGTGAGAGTAACATAGAAAGTTCAGTTTAATCTATATATCTTTTTTTTCTTTATGTTTTTCTCTGTATTTGCAGGTGCTACCCTTCCCCAGCCAGGTGGTTTATAACCGTGTGGGGAAGTGCGGCAGCAGGACGGTAGTCATCTTGCTGAGATTACTGGCTGAGAAACACCAGTTCAACCTGGTCTCCTCTGACATCCACAATAAAACACGTCTCACGAAACATGAACAGGTAAGGGATAGGAGATGAGGTTAGTGCTGGGGCTTAACGAATAATTGTTTTTGTTGCAATTTGAAAGAATACAATTATCTTATCACGAAGACTGCAATTTAGTCGATTGTGAATATTTAGTTAAATGTTTGACATAACAGTTGGTTTAACTCTTTATATTCCTCTTTTCATTATTATATTTAATGTTTTTTTATAAGATAAATGCTGGGATAATGTTATTGTGAGGGACCAAGCTGGCAGGCATGAGGAGTCGTTAAGTAGGTTTCAAAAAATATAGGTTTTTATTTACAAGACAAGAAAAACAACTAATTTACAGAAAACAGAAAGGTCTGGGCCCATAAAAGAGGTCAACTAAACAGAACTTAACTCAGGTAACATAACCTTAACATAAACTGGACTAAACAGACCTCCACAAACTAAACAGACCTAACAAGACTGAGACATGGGGGAACTCCCCCGAACACATTAAATAGACAAACCACAATAACTACAACCTATGTTAAACCAATGCTGCCTAATATGAACTAAGGATAAATCAATCAAATAATGAAAAAAAGTATAACTAGCAAAGAAAAGAACACACCTCAAAAATTGAATATTCTGCCACTGCCACCCCCATGATATTGGGAAAACATGGTGCGTGACATGATTGTAGAATATGTAGACGCTGCTATTGAACTGAGGCATATCAAAGTTTACTGCAGGGTACTGATATATTTTTTTGAATTTTTTTTATTATATTAACTTTAGCTTTTGTGATAAATATTCTGTTTTTGACTGTTCACTGTTTTATGCTTAGTAAAGAAAAACACTTAATCTATGTTCTCATCCTTGCATAATGCTTCATGACATGTTTGATCTGTTACACAGTGAACATTGAACTCTAGCTAAACTTTAAAACAAAAAAACAAAAAATACTTCATAATACGTATTTGCAATATCTGGCAGAAAAATTAGATTTCCCCCCCAAGTGTGTGTGTGTGTGTGTGTGTGTGTGTGTGTGTGCGTGTGTGCGTGTGCGTGTGTGTGTTTCAGGGATGACTCACATCCTCACATAACATTATTGACAGCGTCCTTTAGGGATTAGTGCTTCAAACCCTGAAGTGCTGGCTGCTCACACAGTGGCAGAACATCAGACCCATTAATTCTCTGGACATAAAACATCTTTGTCAATAGTCCCAAGCAATGCTCCTCAGAGCGAGTGTGTGCATACCAGTGTCTGTACAAAGGGGGTCTTTTTAAGTTTTTTTAAAGTTTTGTACATTGTGTTTGCGTGTGATTCTTTAAAGTTTGTCTCCATTTCTTTTTGTTTATTTGCATGTGTACTTCTGTGTTAATTTATGCAGATCCAGACGTGTGTCTCCTAAGTTTATAAATGCTTGTCTTATCAGTTGTGGTTCTGGCTCGAGACTGCAGTTTTTGGACCGTTTTCCTTCTGGGTCTCCCAGTAGTCCGCTAATGGGTTTGCCCAGGGTTAATGCCTTGTGTGTCTGTGGGTTGCTAAAAGTGAAGTTGCCTTATTTGTCTGGAACTTTGCAGGGATTCTGCAAATATGTGGCATATAGTGACCCATCTGTCCGTTTCAGTACAGAGCAAACAGGCTCTGTGGGAAAGAGCAGTATAAGACATTTCCTGGGGGAAAACAGAATTTTTATTGTAAGTTTGTCGTAGTTCATGTGGGATTGTGTTTCCTTCCTGTTACCAAAAACATTCATCAGCAGACAGTTGCTTTTCAGCCATGAACCTTGTGTATCTGCATCATACAGCCACAGATATGCAAACACCAGAAAGTGGCTGACCTCTGCAGTACAAACGAAGATTGTAAACAGTAATTCCCTGGTAGCATCTCACCAGCTACACTTGAAGCAACAGTTTGCCTCACTTACAGAGCATGGATTGGGTGCTGAAAGAAGATTAAATTTTGTTAGAAATGGCTGCTAAAACTCTAATTTCAAGTCAAGTAGTCTTTTTTTCCTAATGTAAGCATTTTTTTAAATTAAGAATATTTATTTTTTGAATAAGGCACTCACTTCTTGTGCATTGTATAAAGACTTTGTATGGACAGTTTCTGTAATAGGTAGACTGATCCTCTTGGAGTCCTTTTCTATAACATCTGGCTTACATATTTACCTCTAATGTGGGTTATTTAAGCATTTTTTATTTGATACATTGAGTTGATTGAGTTGAATGCAGATCAGCAGTCATAGCTTTCTGTGTTTTGTTGCTCTTCCTCCGTTCCCCTGGTGAGCTCTGTGTGGGCGCCACGGGGGCTCAGGAAGGAGGGGAGGCAGGAGTCGGGGGGTTGCAGGTATGCCTGGAATCTCCAACTGTCCTCCACTTTCTGTCTCCCTGCAGCTCTCCTTGGTAAATGAGAAGGGGGTCAGGCCAGACAGACCAGAGGGGTGGGTCAGAAAACACACACACTCACCAAATGTGCCAAATGTGTTCAGTGTCTGCACATCAACCTGGGCGTAGGGGAGGGGACATCAGGGGTTAAGTCTGGGCTAATTGGTCTGGACTAATGGCCAAGGGGGGCAGGTTGCGGAAAATAAACTTTTTTTTATGTAGAATTGAAATTTATTAGAAGAGACAGATAGCACAAAGGAGGGGCCCAGAGTGCTGAAATAATTTCTAGAGCTAATGATAGTTTCACATTTTAAATGTTATAGCAGAGATCCACAAAGTGGAAGCAGAGTGAGTGGAAATAGAGTGAGTTTATAGAGAAGAGGGAGGAGTGTTAAACCCAGATCTGACTGGGGCCTCAGATTTCCTTCTCTGTGTACATAAACAAGTATACATATTACTGGTGCTGTCCAAATAATGTTGCTGTGACCTATCAGGGGCCTATACATAGTTTATGAGAGCTGACTATTCAAACAGCACATTCAGTTCCTCAGATGATCAATGCACTCTGCTTGAAATATCTTTAAGTAAAGAGTGATACAGTCTGTTAAGACAGGACAGAATACAGTATATGAATTAGACAGCTAATATAGAGAAAGATTAACATTAAGATAAAAAGCATGTATGGTGCTTATGTATAGTATTTTGTTTTGAGAAAACACTTTTAGGGATTATTATTTTGAAGATGCTGTGGGAAGAGTTGCATTCATATTTTATTTATTTTGTATTTGCTTCCCATATCAAGGCTCATTCATATTAAAAAGAACAGTATGTTTCAATTCTGTTGGTTATTGTAAAGAACAGCTACCTCTCTAAACTTAGACAAATTAATTCAATCAATTGTCATTATATTTGCTACTACTGTACCTGGTTCCTCTGAAACAACCAGACTTGTTCCTCTCTTTCTGCTTGTAGATCCTGTTTCCAAGGAATGATTCATTGAAAGTGTTTTAGTCATAGACTGTATGTTTTGGCTCATCCACTTGTTCTCTGGAATCTCCCCTGGAAGCCTTGTCAGAGAATCACCTAGAATTAGCAGAATTACACATAGTTTCATATTCCCAGGTGGTGTCCTTTTCTGCTGCCACAGCTTGATCTGACAGATCAATGAAGGTTTTGTGAGCACCACGCGTCCTCACAGAGAGTATGGCTGTATGATTGTGCTATTGATCTTTCGACAAACACTGCTAGAGTCTGCTCTCTCACTGGCCTGAAGAATTGAGAAATACTGAACTCCTAACCCTTCTCTCCTGTAGTATCAAATATCGAAAACATGGAGCGTGGACTCCACATAAACTGTGTCAAGCTGTCACACACAATTGAAAGTATTATTGTATTGTTATCTGGTCCCTTGCTATTTTCAGATATATCCAGCTTTCCATGTCTTTTGCATCAAGCCAGATGTCCACAGTCCCTGAACTAGCACACCCACACTTCTTCCTTCAGTGTGTGCATGTTAGCATACTGACATTAGCATTTAGCTCAAAGTGCTGCTGAATCAATTTGAGTAGCCTACCTGTGAAGAGAATCCTTGAGCCTACTTTTATTCAGGACCTTCAAAACAGCATCTGGATCAATGGAGGTATTTGAGGTATCTCCACATTAATTCCTCCTTCCCCCCCCCCATTACCTGGTCACCAATTTTGTTCTGCCCTTGGCATGTGTGTTACTGTCTGGGTAGCAGAGGGACTTATTTAATTTCCCATACACACAATTGTCCAGCTGCTGTTCATTATTCCTTTGTGTTTACCCTTTTAAACTTCCACTTTATTTAACTATTTTACCTTTTTCCCATGCTTGCCTGTGTTTCCAGTCTAGCCTGGCTGTAAGCCTGTGCAGGCCAGCCTTACGCTCTGCATCTCTACTTCCCAATACAACTGATGGGTGAGGCCACAGAGGTGCTGCAGGGAGAAAGCTCTCACCCACTATCGAGATCTAGTTGCAATTCACATTAGCAGAACATCGGTCTTGAATGTGTGTTCCGATTAATTGTTAGTGTTTTCTGGTGGGCTAATGAGAGATTGTGTCCTTGTCTCTGCCCATTGGTCGAGGGGCCTGCAACATGGAGCAGAAGATGCTGAGATAAGATAAAACAAATTGTTGACTGTTGCACTGAGTTGTTTACTGGCAGGAGAAAAGATATGTCTGTCGACAACATGTGTCACAGTGGAGTTGGCTAAGAAAAGGGCCACACTTCAGTGGAATAAGGCATTCTAACATGGGTAGATAAAGGGAAAAGATTCTGACCTTGCCAATTTCACAGATTTGGGTCATTATTTTGTGTTTTTATTATTTAGAAATGTGTGCTCCACTTGTACAGAGACATAATTAACATAGTCACTTATTTTTTACACACTGTCTCTGACTAGGATATCTGGATCTAACATACATAATTATTCCAATATGGAGGTATTTATGAAAGGAATGACTAAGAAATAGGTTTCAGTTGCTAAAGCTAATGTGAGGGATCTGCACTGGATATTGAACCACTAGGCTATCTCTAAGTTTGTTATGGCTACTGTCAGCCTACCACTCCATGCAGACCTAGAACACCTTTGGGATGTTTTTTAATCTGTCATAGCAGCAGAGGAAGAAGAAGCTTGGAATAATTGCTTTAAAAATGTTTGCTTTCTCCTATGCATGGCATGACTGATGAATCTTGTTAGATGAACGAAACAATCTGAAATCTTGCAGTCAAGGCAGAGGTTGTAACTGTGGCAAGGTCATTCTGGAGTGGAAGATTCTGCAAATCAAATAAAGGTAGACCCACAGCCAGATAAACACACAGCCAAAGTATTAGCATTTTATCCACGATCAGTTCAAACATGCAACCACTTGGGATGGTAACTCTTCGTTCCGTCTGTCAGGAGCTTGCATATGCTTTTGGTTATCGTCCATTAATGTGATAATTGCTTGATTTCTACCATAACGTTATGCACTGGCATTTAGGATTTGATCTTAACTTGTCTCAGATGATTGCCATTGATAAAGACATATACTGTGTTTTACACTTAATAATTCTGTGTGACACATCAAATTAATTTTTTTTGTTTTTTTGTTTTTTTAGGTGGATCTCATGAAGAACATCAGTAATATCCCTCAGCCTTTCCTCTACACACGGCATGTTCACTTCCTCAACTTTACCAGGTACAGTAGTGCCCCAATATACGATGATGCTTAGAAACATCATTTCGAAACCAGCAACTCTTAATGTAAATGTAAATGGACTGTTCTTATATAGCGCTTTTCTAGTCTTAACTACTCAAAGCGCTATTACATAGTACAGGAACCATCACACACATTCATTCACTGTGGCCGAGGCTGCTGTACAAAGTGTTACCTGCTCATCAGATAAACATGCGCACACATTTACACTCCAATGGCGCAGCATTCGGGGCAACTCGGGGTTCAGTGTCTTGCCCAAGGACATTTCAACATGGGACTGCAGGGCCAGGGATTGTACTGCCAACCTTCCGATTGGCAGGCAACTACAGGTCTTAACATACGTTTTTTTGTCTTTGTAAGGTTCAGAATAGAGCAGCCGGTCTATATCAACATAATCCGGGACCCCATCAACCGGTTCCTCTCCAATTACTTCTTTCGTCGCTTTGGTGACTGGAGGGGTGAGCAGAACCACCTTATCCGCACTCCAGGGATGAAAGATGATGAAAGATACCTGGTGAGGCTTTTTTATTTTTTTACTTTTTTTTTTAACTCTCAAGAGAACAGAGCTCCCACAAGCGTCCACGGGAGATGGTTGTTCACATGGTCTTGTTTAAATGTATCTAAAACAAAAAAACATAACAACTAGAGCATTTATTCTTTTTGCAGCAGAAAGCTAAGACTTCTGTCTTTCGAGTCGTTACGTCGTACGCTCGTGATGACGCTATCACATTACGTGACGTCCAGTGCAAAACCATGTGACACTGTTCTATTGCAGATGAAAATCACTTTACACTAACAAAATTATGCATATACACAGTACAAATGTTTGAGTTTTTTACTCTTGATGGTGTCTTGAATGTTTTAATGGTCTAGGAATTCACACCTGGTATACGTTTCTATTGATATGACCCTGCTAACTGCTTAATAATCCATACATGTAAAACTTTGAGGTGCACCACTTTACATTCAGGCGAACTGGTTCTGCCTCTTTGTTAGAGTCTTACACAAAGTGTAGTCATGCAGGTGGATAGGGCCTGTTGATTAATTAGCTGTAGTTATGTTGCCAACGTTTTGCACCTGCCAGAAAAGGTTTGTATTAGGAGAAATTAATTAACAGCCAGCAGCATCAGTCACTTCTTTTCCTTCTATTTCATCAAGCAGTGCATCTTTGGCCATAACATTGTGTCAGATTTTAGATGAAATGAACTAAAAATCCTCCCCTCTTAAAACATCTCCCTAAAATCTCAAAATATGTTCTAACAATATGTTCAATATTAATAGGAGCCAATACAGTATACAGAGTTTATAATTAAACTAGCTTCATAAAGGGTACCCTTTTCACTATGTTGCCCCATTGCCAAGAGAAACAGTGCCCAATGTAGACAACTTTTATAACAATATTATTTAAAGGGTCAAACAAATACTCTTTTGGCCTTCTTCCCTTCCTTCATCTCAGTCACAGTGCCCACAGGCCCATTTACTCGCATATGGACATTAGCTAAATCAATGCCTCGGATGCTTATGGTTTGAAATACTAATGCATTTCCAGTATTTGACAGAGCTGCACAGTTACTTTATGATTGAGTCAATAGCTTGCCAATAACACTGCTTTAAATCTGTATTGTTTTGGTTCCAGGCCAGCTGGTTTCATAAGCTGAAGCTCAGTTGATACACAAAGTAAAATATTGCAAACTCATTTCTTTTTCTGGTATAAGCTTTATGTACACTAATTATGGAGGCGTCAGCCAGTAGACATTATACAGAGAGACAGTAATGATACTGACTGTTGTACTATGTTATATAAACACTGTATAATCTTCCACAAAAGATTGTAACAAGAATATATTACTGACATTGTCATTTAAATTGTCATATGTCATTTTTGTATTCACCAGTTACTTTTGCATTCTCATTATATAACTGATAAAGACCATATACTGTGTAAGCCAGATGAATGGTGTCATGCTTGGTGACAATTTCACAATTTGTGTCTTTATAAATAAAAATTACACCAAAATGTACTCAAACCAAAATACAAAAAAACAATATTAAACTTAGGCAAAACAACAGCATCCAAACAAACCCGCAACCTCACAGCAAACGGCCAAGTCCCTTTCACCTACTTCTGATGCCCTTTGAACTCGGTCTCTCCTAATTGGTCCACACCACCTGTACAGGTGATTATAGGGTGAGCTAACCTGAGCAAGGAACATTAACACTTAAGTTTCTCAAAACTTTACAATTGTATAGACCAGTTACTGCTGGCATTACTATTTATACAAATATGTGCACCCACTACAATAGGCACCCCAAATATTATAATAATGTAATTTACTGCAGAACTATCTTACCTATTGTTCTACACCTTAGGATTGCCCAGACCCTCCCTACAGAAAGGACCTAATGAGGCAAACCGTCATGCGCTCTCCCTGATTATCCTATTGAGCAGCTGATCTACTCCCCACATCACAGGCAGAACAATAGCAAAACACTATCAACCCATAAACCTGCCGAACAGGCCTATGTCAAATAATAAAGTAACAAAGTAAAACAATGACCTACTACATGACAGTGGAATTAAGAATGAAGCAGACACAAAATAGTATTTATTCTGGGAACAGGGCCCATTGAGAAGGGAGAAAGGTATCCTTTTCACAACTGGTTTGTTGAATTTGAAGGTTTGTTGACAAACATTAACTTTATAAATATTAAAATCTAAGAAACAGAACATGTTTCATAAATAAGTATTTCAACCCCACTCAGCTCTCTTTGAAGATGTTTTACACGTAGAGTACAGTTAGCAGTGAAGTGTGAGGTTGGAAGACAAACAACTATATTTGGGATTAAGGTAGCAGGTAGAAAAAACTGAAAATAATTTGGATATAAAAGCAGGTCAAAACAATGATTATATATCAGTACTTTCATGGCAAATCAATATCCATGCACAAACACAGGTACACTCCTTGTCATTCGTCCAACCGTCCTCCATATTGTCAGCAAGAGAACAGGAGGAGTGAATGTCATTCTGGCTTGAGTCTTACTGTGTGTAATTAAGTATTGCACTGCTTTCCCTGGAGTTTTGGACCATGTGAGTTGAGTTATTAAAGTATGCAGACCACGGGGCCCCATGCTGCACTTAAAGGGGAGAGGGAGGCTGTGTTGCTGTAGACTGGCTGTGTGTGTGTGTGTGTGTGTGTGTGTGTTCAAGATTTTCCAAAGTGATGACATTTTGTTACTGCTCACTTCTTAGTTTAAGTAGTTACAGTACAGTATCGCTTACATATTACACATATGTATGGGGGCTAGTGGGGTTCCACCTGACAAATATGCAACCCAAAATAATTAACATTGATTCTGAACAACAATGTCACCTTTAGTGAGTTTTTCGATTCACTGTCGATATCCAAAATAAAGTTTCTGTGTGTTTTGTACACAGGCCCAGATTTGAGGCCCGGAGATGAATGTCCTTACTAGTATAGTATTATCAAAATATGTATGTATCAGCGTGAGTGCAGCCCTGCGCTGAGTTTATATGAGAGATGTCAAGGAAAGAACACTGTCAGTTTGCTAGACGGGGCCAAGGGAACCTGATGCACGTGTTACTGAGACATTCCTGTGGTTGGCTTGGATTTTCCGTCAGTCCCCCACACCCCATTTAACACACACATACACTATACAAAGGCATGCACTGGACACTTGAACGCAAAATGTACATTAAGCATATGTATGGATTGTAACTTAGGACTTATAGGCTTCTATTTTTAATGAAGTAGGTTTTAAAAAGCCAGTACAGAGTTAAGTGTGTATTTATATGCGTGTATAAAAATAATAAATATAGGTGAATTGCAGTTAGAGTGATTAATTAGGTTCCACCCTACCACAATGTGTGTGTATGCCTCTGTTCATATGGTGCATATGTGGGAATGCATGCAAACACATGCAAAATGTTTGCAGTGTGAAGTAATTCAGTTTCTTCACTGAACCCAAAGAACACAAGTTAGTTCTCACAGTTTAAAAATACAGGTTTGATCAGGTGAAATTTCCACAGCGTGTGAAAATCATCAGCTCTCAGGTAACCCAATGTTTAGGATGACACATGCAAACTGTCAAACAAGTAACAAGAGAGGCTTTGCTGACATGCTTTTACATTTGAAACAGTAGGGTGGTGTATCTGTCACAGGGTTGATTGCCTAGGGGGCAACTGACACATTAAGTTTAATGGTCACATTTATCTGGTGTTGTCTTAGCAAGCATATTATTTTTTAAGACACAGAAAAATATCTTTGTATAGATTTCTGTAATTGGCCATTTAGTTTCTGTGTTGTCTGCTAAAGAGTTGAAACAAATGAAATCAGTCATTGCAAGTTTACTTATGATTTGACCCAGGTGCACCACTCCCATGCTCCTGGATGAATGCTGAGGAAAACTGTCCCATGGGAAAGGTTTACATCATCAATTACTCCTGATTCATGCATACATTCCATTCATTGAAACAGGAGGCTGTTGTAGAGATTAGAGCCCATTTTACTACAGTTTATGTGCCTGCTCAATTGACTTAATCCACGGTGAGAATAGGAACAATGAGCTTGAGTGTGCACACAGTAGCTCCCTTCGAAATACTAATGGGTCCTCTAAAGAGTGCGTATTGTCTGACGGCTGTGTGTATGCGTATTTGATTGTGAATAGTGCTATATGAATGAGTTGTGGCTGGATTCCCAGAGGTCCCCTACTGAGGCATAAGGGTCCTGTATCAAGTGTTGGAGCAAAGTGGAGGAGGGACTTCCTGGCAATGAGCCTTTATTAAGCTTTTTTAACTAAATATAACACTCACCACTGACTGGAAACTGTAGCCTAAAGAACAAGAAGATCTACTCATAATTGATAACACTGGGTACTAAAACTGTCATTCTTTGAATACAGTTATGAATCAAAGAAAAGCAGGGCAAACGTATAACAAGTCCGGACACAACTCATACTCTAACAATGGTGCAACTCTGAACTGTTTTCTAAAGGTTCCTCTGGGTTTTTTTGTGGTTTCTTTAAAAAAACGTTCCAGGGTTTGCTCCACTGATCACCAGTAAGTCTTGTTTCCAGTGCATAGTGCAGCTCAGTCATAAAGTTCAAACAAACCCTGCAGCAGCATGATGAATCAGACACAATTGCACCACAGTATTCAGCTGCGAGGAGAAAATAATTGCATAATTTATATCAGCCCAGCTTATGTATATAGGCTTTCAAGCGCTTCTTGTCGAGGCTATCTTATTAGAAGCTTAAAAAAAGAAAAACTGATCAAAGGCTTACTGTAACTTATACCTTGTGTAACTATTTAAAAAGCACACAATTCATCTCCACATGCTTATACACATGATTTTTTTTTGCCTTTATTCATGTTTACACCCCTGTCAGTGAGGTGTTTTTGACAGCTCAGTCATCTGTTTCCCTGTGTTCATCCTCAGTCCACTCACATCTCACATCTCACCCTCAATAGTAGACTACGTCCTTTGGGAAGGTCTGGGCCTCTGGTCTTGTCTGACCCAACTTAATCTCTGTGTTTGACCATGTTGGCCTAAGTATTAGCTCTGACACATTGCTCTGTTTTAAATCAGCCGTTATCAACTTATCAAAGTCACCTGACATGGATTTCACTGCTAGTTCCACAGCGCTACACTCCTGCGTACGTCTTTTAATCTGTCCTCTGTTTTTTTGCCTTTTATTATTTAATAGCTCCCACATTTAGACAAGGGTTGTTTTAAAGTTCACATCTCTGATCAAATTGCTTCATTCATAAATTTTAACACATGAGATGTTGAGGTTCATACCTGCTTGATCACTGCATAATGACAAGCCATGGTTTCTATATGATTTCAGCAGCTAGATCCTGGTAATGATCTTTATATTGCATATATGTCTTTTTCAGGTGAGCACAAATTCATACATAACTGTTTGTGCTCTTATTTGACACCTCAGCCTCCGAGGTAAAGCAATGCAATGCTTATCTTTGTGGTCAGGATGTTGTTTTGCATAGCACTTCTTAGATGATGACTATAAGGGAATTCACAGCAGTGCTGGTTTGGGGCTCCCTCTAGCGGAAAAAACAAATCATTACAATTGTGTTTGAGATAATTGACTGACTGCATAAAACTATAAAGGAATGGAACAGTAAAATTGGATTGTAATGGGATTGTGTGCTTTCAGGATATCAATGTGTGCATTCTAGAGAACTACCCAGAGTGTTCCAACCCCAGAGTTTTCTACATCATTCCCTACTTCTGTGGACAGCATCCTCAGTGCAGGTATCTAAGGATTCTTGTATGAGAGTTGCATGAGAAATCTTTTTAAAGTTTTAGGCATTTTCAAACATGTTATTTAAACATGCTCGGTTCCTCTCTTTGTTTATCTGTCTCCTACTCTTTACTTTTCTTCTCTCTCCATTAGGGAGCCAGGAGTATGGGCTCTGGAGAGGGCCAAACAGAATGTGCAGGAGAACTACCTCCTTGTAGGTATACTGGAGGAGCTGGAGGATGTTCTGCTCCTGTTGGAAAGGCTCTTACCTCATTACTTTACTGGAGTACTCAACATCTACAAGAGCCCTGGTGGGTTCCAATTTTTCCTATGTTGAAGTATCATCATCATCAGTATTTATAGCTGTTGTTCCCTTCAAAAGTTTCATTTCTAAAACATGCTGTATGTAGTCTGATTCTTTGATTAAATTCCTACATACAACTGATTTTTTCTTAGTTTTTTCTTTTCTTCCATTTTTTTTCTGCAGACTACAAGAAGATGGGGAACATGACAGGCACAGTCCGTAAACATACACCCACTCTGGAGGCCCTGCAGGTTCTGTACCACCGCATGCGCTACGAGTATGAGTTCTACAACTTCATCCGAGACCAGTTCCACCTCATGAAAAAAAAGATTGGCCTCAAGTCCGTCTCCCAACCCCCCGCCTACTCACCCGCTTTCCTACGAGAGCTGGCCCTCCGAACCCCTGAGCCTCTGGATGAAGACGAGGAGCTGGACACAGACCTGGAGGATGCCAACAGCTGGCTGGTTCATTCCTAAAGACTGTTTCATGAACAGTGGATGTAGCCCAAAAAAGCTGGTTGGCTAGAATTGGCTGGAGAAAGCAAGAGGCAGCCTGAGGGCAAAGGGAAGCGTTCCCCGTCCTTCAACATTCCTAAGTAAAGTGAGGTGTGTTTAGGGGTGTGTGGATTGTGACGCTCGTGTTTTTACGGGCTCTGTTTTCCATATGCAGTAGACGCCTATCATGACAGACTCAGCACTGAGGACTATAGGGTTGAGTAATTGAAAGGACAAAATGCTGTATTTAAAAAAATTGACCAAGGACAGTAGGAAATAATGTTATGCTCAGTTTGCTTGACTCAAGTTTTGTTTTAATTTGAGCTTGTGTTTGGGTTTGTTTATGTAAAAAACAAAGCATCATTGCTGTTATCTCCAGGAGAGATAAGTGCAAGATGATATTCGAAATGTTGGTCGCTGGGGTGTTTACTGTAGGCAAAACTTTAGAAACATAGCCCAAGAAAGAGCTTCATACTTTATGAAAGAGTAAATGTCCTAAAAGCTGGAATGGGAAATGGTATACATGAACAAAAAAGTACCAAAACCCCTTTTTTGTATTAGTTGTCTAGGACTTTTGATAGTGCCAAACCTTGCTAAGAGTTCTTGGAACTGACAAACCTCTGCACACAGCTGGTGGAGTTGTTATAGTTGTTATAGTATTGGTCTATACCATTTTGTTTAATTTGTAAGATATTATTAGGTATAAATGAGGGTAGACAGTAAGCACTCAAATATGAATTCAAAGAATTCCAACTGTGTGTGCATGAATGATAGAGTTTGACCAAACCAGCATTGTATTTTAGCATAGATTAATTTTTTGGGACAGGTTATCTGTTGAGTCAAATACTAAAAAGAATTTATGGAGTGTTGTTTGTTTAATCCAAAGTTTAAAAGATTGAGCTTGCCAAATACCAGTGTTTCTACTGCGATGCATTACAAAACTGTATAAATGTACTGCACTTTTTTGAGTGACCTTTCCTGAAATTCTAAAGGCAAAATGAGGGATTTGGTCACAAAACTGGATACTAATTTCCTTTCCTTTCAAATAGAAACAGGTTACTGTTATAGGGTTTCTTTTCCCTTTCAAAATATCACCATGAAAGTGTTACCAATCCTAGCTAACACTAATTTATAATCTTCCAGCAGCTATTCAGAGTACATGTTTTTCATCACTCATGTACAAATAATCCAGTTAACAGTAACCAGACTGTCATCTACGTAGTTTACTCTACTATACTAATCTCTATTGTCTGTACCTTTACTTTGTCCTGGTTTGTGTTCAGTGTTTCCTTTTTTGCCAGTTTAATTTATTATTTTGTATTCTTTTGCGTTCCAGATAAGATTCTCAGGAAGGAAAAAAGATGTTTAATAACTTGATCATTTGTATCTTTGGTTTCTGGCGGCTATGAAACTATTCTAGGTTGTTTTGAATGGGTTTAACAACTAATGCAGTCCATCATTTCACAGTCTTCAAAATAAATGTCCTAAACTATTGCAGCTATTGTCTCTGCTTTGCTTGTTTTTTATTTTATGAATATGAAGAAGTTTGTGATAGCCTCCCCATCAGGAAAGCTGCACCCTAACATATTCTCAACCTGCCTAAAATCTCCCAAGCTGCTACACACATCACACTGATAGGCAGCTACTAACAGAGCAGCCTTCAGACTATTGTTCACACCATCCCTTTGCTCTTATCCCATGTGTGGCTGTCTCTCTCTCTTTCCTGCAGCAGCCTGTCTGTTACTCCATCCAACGACGACTCATGTTTCTTCTGGCTCCCCAGTTTTGAAGTTAATTACCTTCCTTGCTGTAGTCAGGAAAACATAACCTTTCCTTTGAAAAAAATAAGTATTATTTTGATGAAACTTTTTCCACTTTCATCTGTCTTCCTTCTTTGTTTGCACATAGTCTTGTCGTTTCATCATACATTATATGAGACTCTTAATGCAGTTTTGTATTTACATCTACATTATGACTTTCTATTACATTTTTTATGACATACAATACTATGACTTTTATGACTTTATGGCTTACTATACTATGACATTTAAAAAATATTTTTTTTGATATACTGAACTATGACTTTTATGATATTTTCAATGACATACCATACTATGACATTTTTATTATTTTTTTATTATTAAGAGATTATTTTTAGGCTCTTTGGCTTTTAATTGACAACTACACAATGACGTTTTTTTCACTTTTTTTAACATACTATATTATCACTTTTGTTACATTCTATGACTTTGTAGGCCTTTTTCGTCTATGATATTTTTATGACATTTGTCATAAAATACTGTGACTTTTTATGACATACTATACTATGACGTTTTATGGCCTTTTTTAAATTGATTTTTTTTTACGAATTTATGGTATACTATTCTATGACTTTTCATGAATTTTTATGACATACTGAACTATGACTTTTTAGGACTTTTTTTGTCATGCTATGTTATATTTTTTACTATATTTTTGTCAATTTTTGACATACTAAACTTTGACATGCTGTTTTATTACTTTTTCCAAAATCCTGTAATGACTTTTTTACATACTGTAATAAGGCTAATTGTCATACTGTGCTATAACTTTTTATAACTTTTATAACTTTTTTCAACATAATCTACTATGAATTTTTCAATAATTTTTTTTACATACTATTCTATTATTTTTTTCTACTTTTTTGACACACTACACAGTGACGTTTTTTTTCACTTTTTTCAACATACTATACTATGACTTTTTTTACATAGTATGACATTGTAGGACTTTTTTCGTCATGCTATACGTGTCATGCTGTGATATTTTTATTACATTTGTATGCCAGGTTATACTATGACTTTTTATGGCATGCTTTACTATGATTTTTTTTCATAAATATATGGTATACTATTCTATGACTTTTGTCATGACTTTTTATGACATACTATACAATGACTTTTTATGACATACTACAATACGACTTTTTATGACTTTTTTACATACATACATACTACACTTTGACATATTTTGAAATGCTGTTTTATCACTTTTTTAAACATCATATAATTACTTTTTTGACATACTTTAATAAGGATATTTGTCATACTATGCTATAACTTTTTAGGAGTTTTTTGACATACTACACAATACCTTTTTTCACTTTTTTCAACATACTCTAGTATGACTTTTTGACATGCATGTCAAAAGAAGGAATAAAAGAGTCATAGTATAGCATGACAAAAAAAGTCCTTAGATTTCATAGTATTGTATGTTGAAAAAAGTCATAGTATAGCAGACTAAAAATGTCATAAAAAGTCATAGTATGTCAAAAAAGTGTTAAAAAAGTCATAGTAAGTAAAAAAAAAAAAGTAAAAAAGAAAGTCAGTACACAATGTCCAAAAAAGTCATAGTTTAGTTTTTCAAAAAAGTGCTAAAAAGTCATAGTATAGCATGTCGGAAAAAGTCATAGTATAGTATATCAAAAAATGTGGAAACAAGTCATAGTATTGTACGTCAGAAAAAGTGATAAAAATGTCACATACAGCATGACAAAAAAGTCCTAAAATGTCATAGTATAGTATGACAAAAAAACAAAGTGTGTTGAACAAAGTGATAAAAAATTGATTGTTATAGCATGTTGAAAAAAAAAGAATAGTATGTTGACAAAAAGTGGAAAAAAAGTTTAGTATGTCAAAAAAAGACATAGTATAGTATGTCCAAAAAAATGATGAAAATGTCATAGTAGAGCATGATGAAAATAGTCACAATAGTTAAAAAAAAGTCATAGGATAGTATGTTGAAAAATGTGATAAAAAAGTCACAGTTGTACATTGTTGAAAAAAGTGAAAAGAAAAAGTCATTGTGTCGTCATTTTTATTAGTTTTTTCGACATACAATACTATGACTTTTTAGACATAATATACAATGATTTTTTTTCCACTTTTTTGACACACTACACAATGACGTTTTATTCACTTTTTTCAACATACTATATACTATGACTTTTTTGACATACTATGACATTGTAGGACTTTTTTTGTCATGCTATACTATAACAAAAAAAGTGAAAAATGTAATGTGTAATATGTCAGAAAAAGTAATAAAACATCATGGTATAGTCAAAAAAGTCAGTGTAGGGTTTCGAAAAGTCACTGTGTAGTGTGTTGAAAAAAGTGATAATTCATTAAAAAGTCACAGCATGTCAAAGAAAGTCATAGCGTAGTATGTCGAATAAAAGTCATAGTATTGTATGTTTAAAAATCATAAAAGTCATAGTTTAGCATAACGAAAATAGTCATAGTATGTCAAAAAAGGTGACGAAAAAGTCATAGTATAGTAAGTCAAAAAAAGTCAGTATACAATGTCGAAAAAGAGTCATGTAAAAAGAAGGAATAAAAAAGTCATAGTATAGCATGACGAAAAAAGTCCTTAGATTTCATAATATTGTATGTTGAAAAAAATCATAAAAGTCATAGTTTAGCATGATGAAAATAGTCATAGTATGTCGAAAAAGGTGATGAAAAAGTCACAGTATAGTATGTCAAACAGTGATAAAAAAAGTCATAGTACAGTATGTTGAAAAAAAGTCATAGTATAGTAAGTCAAAAAAAGTCAGTATACAATGTCGAAAAAGAATCATGTAAAAAGAAGGAATAAAAGAGTAATAGTATAGCATGACGAAAAAAGTCCTTAGATTTCATAGTATTGTATGTTGAAAAAAGTCATAATATATCAGACTAAAAATGTCATAAAAAGTCATAGTATGTCAAAAAGTGTTGAAAAAGTCATAGTAAGTAAAAGTAAAAAGAACGTCAGTACACAATGTCCAAAAAAGTCTTTTAGTATTACAAAAGAAGGAATAAAAAGTCATAGTATAGCGTGACAAAAAAGTCAAAAAAATTCATTGTATAGTATGTGGAATAAAGTCATAATATAGCATATTGAAACAAGTGCTGAAAACTTGATAGAATAGCATGTTGAAAAAAGAGATCATAGTCAAAGTCATAGGATAGTATGAAAAAAAAGGTTCTAAAAAGTCATAGTATAGTTTGTCAAAAAAGTGCTAAAAAGTCATGATATAGTATGTTGAAAAAGGTCATAGTATAGCAAGTTAAACAAGTGATGAAAAATTGATAGTATAGCATGTCGGAAAAAGTCATAGTATAGTATATCAAAAAAGTGGAAAAAAGTCATAGTATTGTATGTCAGAAAATGTGATACAAATTTCATATTATAGCATGACAAAAATGTTCTAAAATGTTATGGTATGACAAAAATCTCCAGTCATAGTTTAGTATGTTGAACAAAGTGATAAAAAAGTGGTTGTTATAGCATGTTGAAAAAAAAATAGAATAGTATGTTGACAAAAGTGGAAAAAGTCATAGTTTAGTATGTCAAAAAAGACATAGTATAGTATGTCCAAAAACATTATGAAAATGTAGAGCATGATGAAAATAGTCATAGTATATCATGTTAAAAAAAAAGTCATGGTATAGTATGTTGAAAAAGTGATAAAAAAAATGACGACACAATGACTTTTTCTTTTCACTTTTTTCAACAAAGTACAACTATGTACTTTGTCGAAAAAAGAGAAAAGCAAAAGTCATTTTTATTACTTTTTTCGACATACAATACTATGACTTTTTATCACTTTTTTCATCATACTATACTATGACTGGAGATTTTTGTGATACCATAACATTTTAGGACATTTTTGTCATGCCATAATATGAAATTTTTATCACATTTTCTGACATACAATACTATGACTTTTTTCCATGCTATGCGACATGCTATACAATGATTTTTTTAGGATCTTTTATATAGGACTTGAGCATGTGTGTGTATTTCAGGCCTGTGTGTAGTGTGTAATAACAACAGAGTGTAAATTTTAATTTCCCCATCATAAAAGATCAATGAAGAGCATGCATTTTTATTATTATTAAATTATTACACTATAAGTATTTTCTTCTATACTATGACATTTTAGGACTTTTTTGTCATACTGTACCTCCTTTTTTATCACTTTTTTCGACATACTATACTATGACTTCTACCACTTCTTTAAACATGCTATAATAAGACGTTTTATAACTTTTTTCAACATACTATACTAAGAATTTTTATCATATTTTTCGACATCCTATACTACCACAATTTTCCACGTGCTATACTATGACATTTTAAAATATACTATGACTTTTATCACTTCTTTGGATATGCTATAATAGGACTTTAATCACTTTTTTCAACATAATGTACTTTACAGTACTGTATAGTATATAGAAAAGAATCATAGTAGAGTATGTCGAGAATAGAGTTATGGTTTCTGTTTTTTATCCTGTTTTCTTTTATTTCTCCGTGTTTCCTCCCTGGTCTTGTGTTGATGTTCCTGTCTAGTGTTCCCCTGTGAGTGTCTGTATGTTCTGTTTCCTGTTTTATTTTGAAGTCTGGTCTCTGTTTCGTCTTGTCTCTAGTTTTACTTGTCTGTCTGATTGTCCTGCCCTGCCCTAATGTGGTCCACCTAACGTATCAACTGTTACCTCTGTGTTCCCTTTGTCTCTTGTCAGATCTTCTTGTTACTTGATGTTTTGCTGTGTGTGTGTGTGATCGTGACAGTTTTTTCCTGTTTGTTCCCGTTACTGTGGCCTGTGTTTCCCCGCGAGTTTTCTTCTGCCTTTTCACCCTCTTTTTCTTGCCTTTTTCCCAAGGACATTTTTGGAATTTTGGATTTTTGGACTTTGTGTTTTTCCTGTTGGATTGTGTTTCGTTGGACCTTTTAGTTGGACAATAAATCTCACTAAACCTTCTCCTGCCTGTTTGCCTCTTACTTGCATTTTGATCCTCATTCCCTGCAACATAACAAATAGGGATTAAAAGAAGTTACAGTATAGTAACTATACTGTGACCTGTTTTATCACTTTTCTTTTCTAGTTTCCACATGCTATACTACGAGTTTTTAACAGGGCTAGGCGATAAGGAGAAAATCACACAATATCTTTGAACCAATACCTTGATATAGATTTGCGGTGATATTGTAGGGTTGACATTTGGTGCTTACACAATGTTTTTACAATTAGATTTTTTTTTAAATATAATCAGCAGTAATGTGGATTTAATGACTGTGGGTAGAGGCAAATAATAGAAAATCTGGTAATTTCACAAAATTAATTCAATTTCAATTTTATTTATGTGGCGTTAAATCACAGTTATCTCATTGCGCTTTTCATAAAAGAGCAGGTCTAGACCTTACTCTGTGATGTTATTTACAGAAACCCAACAATTCCCACCAAGAACAAGCACTAGGCGACAGAGGCATGGAAAACTTCCTTTTAAGAGGCAGAAACCTCGAGCAGAACCATGGCTCAGGGTGGGGGGGCATCTGCCTCGACCGGTTGGGGGTGAGAGAAAGAGAGAGACATGGAGAATTGTAGCAGAGGGTGTCGAGGAGGAACATGGAGGCATCAGGTGACTCCAACCACAGATCCAGACTCCACAGCTCCAGAGCCAGAACCACCAGCAGGAAGCAACAGGAGGAGAGAGGAGGAAACTACATCATTTTACTCTAATGCAGCAACACTTGTGTCATTACGCACAATATCCAAAATCTTAGACGATATCTAATCTCATATCACGAGATCGATATATATTTCCCAGCCCTACTTTTTAAAATATACCATGACTTTTATCATTTCTTTGGACATGCTATATTAGGACTTTTTATCACTTACTTTTTTTAACCACTTTCTTCAACATATTATAAGATCTGTTTTAAAAATTCTATACCATGATTTTTCAATATACTATACTGTGACTTTTATCAACTTAATGTACTTTTTTCGACATTCAATACCATCACTTTTTTCAACTTTCTATAATTTGACTTTTTATCAATTATTTTGATTTCATTTTTTATTTCATTTTTTTGACACAATGACAACATAATTTTTTTTCATCATACAATATACATACAATCACATGAATGCTAATTCTGCAGCATTGGTCTATACCATGACTTTTTTCAACATACCATACTTAGACCTTCATTTTTTTCGACATACTATACTATGACTCTTTTTATTATCACTTTCTGAGACATACAATGTTATGACTTTTTTTTAACATTCTACATCATTCTTTTACTTTTTTATGACTTGGCATTTTATACTATGCCCTATTGTGACTCTTTTATGACATAGGATATTATTACTTTTTTATGTCATACTATACTAAAAAACAAAAGTCAGAGAGTGAGGGAGTGAGTTAACCGATTGGCCGTTGCTGTTTCGAAATGAATCAGCCTGCACAGTCATCTGGTCTTAACCTGCAATGTCACGATCAAGCTTTGGTTTAATTTGCTCAATAAGAGGTTGATGTTGCTGCTACCACCACCATTTTAATTAATTTGTGTGCGTGTCTTTTTATTATGAATAAAGAAAAAAATCCTTTTTGAAACACAACCATCTGAAAGTAAGAAAACATAACAGTGGGACTTAAGTTTTATTTTCAGTTTCCAGTGGAGATATTGTCATCGGTACACCGAAGAGAGTGAAGAAGTACATTAATAAATGCTCAAGACCAACATTTGAGACTTTGGGTCATAATTGGCATGGGTCGTAACCTAGGTCTGTTTAACAAAGTAACATTAATTAAACAATAACGCTTTAGATGAGTGATCCAGTATTTTTTATAAAATGTTCTACGACATTTTTTTGGCATATGCGCATTAGTGTGGCATGTGCGTGTGCATGCTTGTGCGCGCGCGCGCACACACACACACACACACACACACACACAGATGGGGGGATTCCTGACAATCTTCTTTCCATGGTGTCCAATAACCACACACTATTTGAGACATCAGTATCATAACAGAACTGGACGTTAACAGCCTGGCTGTTAAGGTTCAAGTGAAGTGCAGTTTTTCCATCCACACAAATACACACACAGACATTGTACACTAGCCATGCATCTGCCGAGTTGTGTTTTACTCCAAAGTTGAACACAGAGGGTTTGTTCATGTGCTGGGTGGTGTAGAGGTGGGGGCAGCGGGGACCTCCTCTGCACCGGCAAATAGGAAGCTGTTTGTGTCAGTGGGCTGGTCCCAGACCTGCTCTATATTCTTGGTATGATAAAAATAGATTCCCTACTTTTCCAGCACCATGTTGAACTGATGACGGAGGAGGAGGAGGAGGAGGAAGACTTTTACAGTAAAATGCAATGGCATTCATCAAATTAGTTTTTTGTTTTTGTATCACTGTAGAACTACAGTTGTTAAAGTAAATTAATATATAAACAAGACAGAATTGAAAAGTGTAGTAAAGAAAAGGCCAACAACCTGTGTTAGCCATTTTATTTAAATGTTCATAAAGAAATAAAACAAACTATTCATACAAAAAATCATACTCTTAAGCTGTTCAGATTTGAATACTGAACCTGAGCACTTTTGTCAACTACTGTTTGTCGTCACTGTTGATTGTCATAATAAATACATCTCCACACCGTAATGGTTACTTCCTGCCTTTGGTCCAAACATCTGGAGTTCACAAATTGACTCTTGACCATGATTATAATGTAGTAAGTATTACTCTATATTATTTCACAGAGATATCTAAAAGTAGATGCCCTGAGAGTTAAAAAATAAAATAAAAATAAAGAGTTTAAGATAATAAAAAAGGTGACTTTAAAACAAAAACTAAGGCACTTAGAAAAACAGAGAATCTGCATGCTGATGTTCCAGAAATAGAAGCCCATTCATGTTCTATACTTATGATTACTGTTTCAGAAAAGTAACTAAATCACAGTGCATACTCATGCTCACTTCATTTAAAAAATAATTCCAGTTTAGTACAATTTAGGTCTTATTTTTGCAGTTTTAGAGATCTGTCCTACCAACAACGTATTGACAAAGTTTATTGCTGGATCATACACGTTTAAAGAATAGGCTAGCTGAACTAAATTGAAAAATAAAACAAAAGCAAACAGTTCAATTATCACTCAAACTGTCCATTGTAAACATCCATCACATTTTCTGACAACTTTGACCCACTGAATGTCTTAGGACCTTTAAATAACTGTTGGCCACTTGCAGAAGAAATGTCAACAAATACATCATTTAAACACGTTCTGATAAAGCACAATGTTTTTTCCATTTCTTTTCAGTTTTTTCAATTTTATTTCAGTTTTTGGCATGTGTCTCCTCTCTCTTTTTCTTCATTTCTTTTTTTTCCCCAAAGCTTCTCTGTGCGTCAGTCTCTCTGGTTTTCCAGCAGTGTACAACTCAGGCTTTGGCTTCATGTTGGTTTACCTACATCCCGTCCTCAGCATCGTTATTGCCCAGGGCTGAGCTCTTGCTGGGCTCACGTCCCAGAGCTTCAGCTTCTTCCAAAGTAGTTGTTAGAGGTCTGCCCAGGGTTTCAGGCAACAACAATGTCAGCACTCCGATAATGAATGCCAGGATTCCCACGATGAGCTACACAGGGAACACAATGAATAAAAAAATGAAAATTAGTTTTGTTGCCAGGATACCTGTGTAGATAAACTATGACAAATTTTGTTTGTACAAAACAGGGTACAAACTGATAGAAGGGACAAGGTAATTAAAAATTAAATAATATCTGTTGTTCTGAGAGAACCAGCCAAAAGAGAACATGAATGCCTGAGGTAGGTAGGTCCAGACATCAGCCAGGTACACGCAGAAGGGGGCCACCACACTGCCAACACGGCACATCGTACTACCACTACCCACTGCCAGAGACCTAGAGGGAGATCATACACAAAGTCAGCAACATTAAAGGGACGTCAGGGTACAGACACGAGGCCTACCACCACCAATATAAACAAGAATCAATTACTGAAAATTAAGATTACTTGTAAAGTACATCATATCTGCAGCTGTGCATAAAACACTGGTATGACTGTCCATGTATAATTCAAACTATATGTTTCTTGCATTTTCTATGTTTCTGACATAAAAAGACTGGCAACTTTTGGCCCATAATGATATTCTGCGGAAAGGGGCAAACATACAAAAAAACACATACAATGTTAATGATAGTCATGGCTCTTTCTTCTTTGATTATTTATCTTTCCTTATTGTTAGTACTCTAACAGTAGTAGGTGATGCTATAAAAGTGGAAAATGTCTATAATAAATGTAAACAAAAATGTATTTTTATTTGTTTGTGTATGATTTGAAACCTTACCTGATGATGGTTGGGTAAAGCTCACAAGTGTACAGGTATATGAGACCAAAGGCAATGGCGATGGCAAACTTCCCTGTCATAGAGAGAGCAATGGCCAAGGCCTTGATGTCCTGTGGAAAAGGAGTCAAGAAGTCAGTTGGACAGTGTACAACAATGACTTCCCATGTTTCCCATGGTTCATAGTAAAGTAAACTTTGGTTTAGAAATTTTGCACATCATTTTCTTCTGCAGGGCAAAAATCCCTGTAATAACCTTTAGCCTGCAACATATATTACTGCCCACTTCATCATGTTCACAAATAACTTGACCATTACTTGAACCATTGACCTTTTAGACGTTTCATTTTACCACTGACTCAACTACAATAATAGAGAGCGCAGACTGGTGTGTTTGCACGGTACGTGCAGTATGCAACATATGTAGCCATATGTGTAGATATGACACACACAGGGCTGCTTGCATGGAAATAGCATTCTGTCCTCTCAAGACCAAACACTGGTAATCTTATTTCTATTACAAGTAAGTGCAAATGCAAGAGTTGCTGAAAAACTATAATTGTGTGTTAACAGTATGTAGTGCTTAGTAAAACATATAATCTTGACATATACAGTACATTTTGACAAAATACTGATAAGGGGTAAGTAAAGCCACTGTAGTAAGTATAAAAGTTAGGCATGAGAGAGAGCTGTAACTGTAATACCCTCACTAATACAGTACAATTTAGCTACGTAGACAAGCACAGAATTCAAAAGCAATAGCAGTAGCCACGACAGTTACCAGTACATCCTGAGACTGAGTGAGGTTTTGATGGCAAGTATTGCATTTCAAATCTTCAGAAACTTATGAAGAAACTTCCTCAACAAGTAGGGAAAGAAACCTAGGCCCAGAACAGAAGATTACATTGTGCAACGATCTATTGAAATATCTATAGAATGTATACAAATGCCAAATTTAGTGAAAATATCAGGTTCAGACATAATCAAAACCTGCACATCACTGGCCAAGGAAGTTTACAGAATGACTGCACTGCGTACAGGGTTCAACAGCAACAGTGGTCAAACGACTCAGGGTAACATTAGGACATTAATCTTGAGATCTAGTGGTCCAGACAGATTGGTACAGAGCCCTATTTTACAGTTAGCCTATTCTTGTTTCTGGTTTTCATTGAAAGATAATGTTCATAGATTGATTGGGATGATTTGAATGTCATATGGCCAATTCCTCAATATTTGGGATATGTATAAAAAGTTTGTAACAGAATCTGGGTTTATGATTTCTGTTATGAAGCTTCTAAAATTGTTTTGGAGCATGTAGTTTTATAACCCCAAATAAATAATAGTGTTGATGATGCATCTAAGTATGCAACAACATGAACTATAATACTTTCAGATTTTACAACACCAATACTTAAATTTCTTGCATGTTTAGAAATACTGTCACTCTCTCTCTTTCTCTCACATGCACACGCACGCACGCACGCACACACACACACACACACACACACACACACACACACACTCACTCTCTCTCTCTCTCTCTCTCTCTCTCTCTCTCTCAGTACGTACAGAAGGTACCACAATGATGAGCATACAAGCAACCCCGGCCAGGAGCAGAGCTGGGGCACAAGTCTTCTTCCTGCCAATCCGGTCCATTGCAAAGCAGCCAACCAAATAAGAGGGGAGCTCCACTGCACCTGTAAACAGCCAATCACAGCAGTGGTTGGTCAGAGGTTACCGTGGCATTGACATACTGACACAGAGACAGTTTCTATATAGGACAGCTAAATAACCAGCATCTGCAATGTTATTGTAGCTCAGCTTCCTAAAATGTGCTCCACATTAGTGGGGATTATGAATGGTCCTGCTAGGAATTGAAAAGGAAGCACATTAAATCAGTGTTTTCTGTTGAGTATGATGAGGTAAAAAACAAAGCATTTCATCTGCTGAATTCATAAAATGTCATCCCCAGACATTATAAGTACCAAACGTAGTATTTGAGATGTGCATTTGTGAGAAATAATATTTGCCTGGGAAACCTACGTGCTTTCAAAATAGTATATATTTATTTATATTTATATATTTATATTTATATATTTTTTTATAACACAAACTATTAAGCCCGCAGATGGAGAGCTGTTATTTTACTGTAATTGCTCATAGGATAACTTGACTTGCTAAGTTACCAAAAACAAGAGATGTAAACAAAGCCAAACTGCAGAACAGAAATCATCTCATTGCCTACCCAACAACATAATATTATCCTAACTACTATAGAACATATTATTTTAAAACGTACACCACAAATATTACGAACAGAGTTAAGTGTTCACACTGAGATTCGCCAAAGAGTTTTAAATCCTGTTCAACTTGGTAAACAGCCTCACTACAGGCACACTAAAAGAAAGAAACACACGCACAGACAGAAACCCACTCTGCATTTAAACCCACACATGTTGTGATGTAGTACAGCTGTCAACAATACATCTACAAAGAAATCTTCAATAGGATGACCTTTTTTTCATGCACATTCACACATCAGCCAATCCTTACCAGCCAAGAAGAGGTTAACATACTGGTTTCCTCCTAGGTTGACTGAGCCCAAAGAGAAAACGTAGTAGCCCAGGCTGCCGATGAACCAGATGGCCCACACTGTGCATGTACGACCCGCCATCCTCCAGCTGCCAAACAGATCCAGGATGGACAGCTTCTTCTCATACTGCAATGGCCGCTGCTCTTCCTCCTCCAGCAGAGCTTTGCCGTTCTCTGTCGTCTCTGGCTCCAGAAGCTCCTGCACCTTCAACTGGCATTCAAGACCGTTGAAGCGAGCTATCGTGTCCAGCAGTGTCTGAGTTTCCTTGTAACGGCCCTTGGCCATCAAGTAAAAAGGCGTTTCAGGGAACTTCCAGCAAAGGAGCAGGAAGGGCGAGGTGCATGTGGAGAGGATGATCTGGTAGATCCACCAGACCCGCACCAGGTAACCGGTCAGAGCCACCACCATGATGCCAACAGCAAAGGCAGCGTGCACGTGCATAGAGGTCCATGTGCGCACCTTGATGCCAGTGAACTCTGTGACATAGACAAACACCACCACGAGGTAGCCGCTAGACACCTGCCAAACGCAAAGGTGGGTAGGAGGAAAGGAGGGACATGAATAAAAGGAAGGAGGTTTGAAAGACAAAACTATTTTTTAATATACATGAGTGTACCACAGAGTGTCACAATGTCTGGTTGTAGAGGATTTAACCCTTGTGTTGTCTTCCAATAAACCATGAAAAAAAGTTATTGCTTTTTCTGACATTTTTGTCACTTTTTCAGTGTTGTACATATCAGTACTGTAAAACTTTTATTACACAGCTGCCAACGAAACCACAATAACCAACTATGGGTTAAAGCTAAATGCTCAATGTAAAAGTAGCACAAGTAGAAAAGAATCATGAAAGCGGGAAAAAGTTACACTATATATATAAACTACTGATCAAGCCAGATCAATAAGACTGTAGCAGCAAAGCCAGTGTATTGAACTGACCAAGGGTGAATTGTATCACCTATGAATTCATTTGTGAAAGAAACATTGAGTCCTTTCATCTTTTAAAAAGGACATAGTCTTGCTTTAAAGTTGAAAATGAGCATTATTGCTTGCACCAGTTGTTCATGCTGTTTACAGAGCAGATAACTCTTTTCCATTTTTTTGCATGCATATACAGCACCCTAACAATTCACATATATATAATAATAATAATAATGGTGACGATAAAAACAACAACAATAAGTTACATGTTGAAAATATCTGTAAAAAGAATTATAAAAAAACTAATCTGTGAAAATATTTTTTTTCTCAATGTAATAGATATGACAGTAAGCAAGTTTGCTGCTATATGTATGAGCCTTCACTAGCTGAGAGTCTCATTCTATGTGAAAACAACAGCTGTGGCTGGGGAGGTTTGGGGAGGACTGGTGGTGGGGGTGGGGGCTGCTAGAGTGAAACAGGTGACAAAAACACAGACACATAAACAACCAAAAAAATAGTACATACACACACTGAACTCACCATGGCAAGGAGGAAGCGGAGCACTAGAAAGAAATAATAGTTTCCAGAAAACGCTACAGACACCCCAAACCCAAACTGACAGAGGCTGGTGAACATCAGGATCCTTACACGACCAACTCTGGAGGAGAGAGACAACAAATGCAGGTAGAGAAGAGAGAGAAAGAGAGATGAAGAAACTGAGTTAACAGGTAAGCAATGCATTAAATAAAAAAACATTTATTGTCAAAGATAAATTGGGATTTTCAGATGCAGCAGTGCAACATAATCAAGTTATGATTGTACCAGACCAACATTTTGATGTAGGCATTGCATGGCATATATTACATATTCGAATAAAGTTGCAGACACAAAAGGTTTGTAATTTGTTTAAGTCACAAACATTCTGCATTCGGTAGCAAACAAATAATATAATATTACAGCATTGTAGGATAAACCCTTCACTTCATACCTTACAGATTTGCCTCTATTCTACCTGCACAATATCTGACGCCAATAATTTCCACCTCTGTGAATAGAGCATAAACATGGGATGACACTTTGAATTGAACATGGAAGAGATGCTCCAGCACCTTTTTGACTGCTCAATGTAACTTATACATCCATTAACAAGCAAAACTTGACCTCTGACAATGTTTAGGCCATAAAGGCATTCACCCATCAGTCATAATGGAAAAGACCACGGATAAACACACAAGACAGTGATACAGTGTTGTCTTGTTTCCATGCACACGTGAAAAGAACATCCTTATGTGGTGAAACTCTACTTTATGTGACTTACATGACATAATTTGCCTTGCCCTGTGTAAATACACATTTTGCAAGACATTACCCCCTTCTCACCAATCCTCCATCCCATGCTTACCTGTCAGCAATGTCTCCAAACACCAGCGCTCCGACCAGTACCCCCAGCATGAAGGTGGGCTGACACATCTTGGCCAGCCACTCGTTCTCACACACCAAGTCCCAGTCCGTTACTATGCTTTGGTGAATTTCAGTGAGGTCGTAAACAAAGTTCCCATTGCAGGATTTCACTGTTTTGTTTCCATCAAAGTCATATGTAAAGTTTTTTGGGTTAATGCGCAGGGAGCAGCGGCACTGGCTGAGCTCCCACTGTTCTCCTTCAGCCGTCCTCACCACCAAGGGCCCAGTGTCTGACTTGAAGATTGGCAGGATGTCTTCCAAACTAAATCCCGTCAGGTTACCGTATAGGACATCGGTGATGTTGCCAGGCACACTGCACACAAAGTTTGGCGTCTGCACTAAGAAGACAGAGGCCAGGTAGTGGATCCCACAGGCTATGGCCTGGAAGACTGCTGCAAAGTACAGACATGCCTGATATCTGAGAGAAAGAAAATGCATTAATACCAGAGCTGAAAAGGAGATGATAAGTGATTTGGCAGCAATCATTTAGCTCTCCCATTTAAAAGATAACTGCTAAAATGTCACATTAACAACTCATTGTATATCCATATAAAGCTCTGCCCATGTGCAGAAAAAAATACAGTGATAAGTTGTTGTTTTTTTAAAAGTCCACATCACAAACTGCATTGGATTTAATAGAAATGTTGAGACAAGCTGGACCATGTTGGACAAGTGAAAAATAAGATATGATAAGATGAAAAAAGAAAGATGGGAACTAAAACCTACTGAATAATAATAATAATAATAATAATAATAATAATAATAATAATAATAATAAATCATTGTAAAATAGACATGTGATGATTTTTAATCTAAAAAGAGGACCCACAAGTTCCTCTGAGGTGAAGATCGCCCCTCAGTAAGCATTTAGATTTGGTATAAATAAATGATAATATGATCCAACGGCATTCTGCACAAGTAATGAAATGTTGGAGTGACTGAGCTCTCTTTTAGTTAACCCATTAGTGTTTTGTTTTCAAAAACGCATTTGTAACGTTGACTAGAAATATTTTTAGACGTTGAGAAGTTAATTCGACTGCTACGTGGCAGTTGATGATTCTACAAAATAACCCGAAATAATTTACATAACTATTGAAATAGGATAACTTAGTGAGTTTTTATACCTATTGAAATGTCCGAGCACGTCGAATATTCTTTCTACGGTCATTTTCTGACGGTGAGTTGGTTCGTCGAGGCTCCCGGTGCGTCTCTCGGATCCTGAGCGTTTCAACGTCAAATAATAAACTGTTGCTTTCACGGAGCGGAGCAAGGGTGGGAGGGGCGCGCGCGCGCCACACACACACACGCACGCACACACACACACGATGATGTTTTGGAGCTGTGCTTGTAATTTCAGTTTATTTCATTCTTTTAGTTGAATTAACACACCATTTCAATTGTTTTTGACAGTAACTGGCCCTTGATGTCATGATTAATGGGCCATTGATTACTTCACACATTCTCATACAATGGAGTAATCATGTGAAGTGTTGTCTCAGTATAAGCCAGGTGCTTATGAATGATTACAGCACATTTAAACTAAAGTTGTTGACCTAATCACAGCCTAGCTCTAATATAGTGTTGTTGATGGTATGAGTCTAGAAGCAGTTTATTTTGTTGTAGACTGCCGAAGGGCAACACTGGGCCACTGACATCATGGATCCATACTCTTCTGAGGTGTTAGCCCTGTCAGGATCAACCTACTCAAATGCCAATGAAACAATCTGCTGCTGTAAATATGCCTGGCACTTAAGAATAAAGAAAGAAATAATAAAGTGGCAATGAGCTGCTAAATTCATAATCATTACAAGGCCATAGTTTAATCTCTTAACCAACAATATGCTACTCTCTTTTCCTTCGTTTCACTCTCTAAACCAGGGATGCATCTAACGACTATATTCATTGTCCATTAACGGGAACAGGAGGGGTCAACAAAAAAAAACTTCTGCTTCACCCTTCACAAAAAAGCTCTATGACCAATGACTATTTCACTGAGAAGTTACATAACAGGGACAAATCTAGGATCAAACCTTTAGGGGGCTCAGTACTAATGAGAATGTGAAATGGATACAATGCCCCCAATAATCTGTGAGCTAGCTACGGCACAACGTCAGCTAACACTTTTTGACACTATTAATACTATGATGGAACTTAACCTGACGCTTGTAAGTTACAGTAAACAACTAATTTGACTCAATGTTCTAACATTCAGCAATTTTAGTTGCTTACATTTCAATTTGGTTTCTTATCTGCGCCATGAAATGACCAATTTCTCTCTCTGACAGATTAGGTAGAGACTCAGCCAAAGGATGGAGTATGGCACAACCACCATGGCCAAAACTACGTTTCTGTTCCTTTCCTTGACTGGGTTACAGGTGCAAAGCATCGGCAACAGTGATACAAGATATTAAACCTGTTTCAAGCCCTTTGAACCTGTATTTGTGTTTCCTTTGTCATTAACAGACAAATTTTTTTTTAAATTAAATAATATTATTAAATAGAGCCCCCTTAAAAATGGTCTAAAGTCGCCAATGAGCAATAAAATACATTACAACAATAATTATATTTTTCACACGTGGCTTCAATACATTACTGTCATTTAAAAAAAATAACCAAGTCTTGTAGCGGTGTAGTGGGTGTCCTCCATGCCTTCATGGTGACAAATTGTAGTTTATATTCTCCTCAAAAATAGTTAATTGAGCACTGTAGTGGTTATGACCATATCAGTAACTATGTAACTATATGGAAACGGGCTAAATATGCATGTGGCTTCCACAGTAATAACGTTACTGCCAGTTGTAGCTTGCTTCATCTGCCTGTTGCACCTCTCTGTGTGGTTCTTTCCAACTCTTTGGTTAGAAAGAACCACACACAACTGTATGTGTCTTGCAAATGGCCTCAGGTGCACAGACATGTATAAACTGACCAAAAAAAGCAGATCTGTGTAGAAAGTTCAGATGAAGACAAGGACGACCATGGAAAATGATGATGGATATCAACATGCAAACCATTCTTTGATTAAATATATTCACTGTTTCTTTATTAACTTTTACAAATAACAGAACTCCCTCCTATGTCTCCATTCTATTCGCTCTATTCTATTTTGAAGACTTGTGCTGGCTGCGTAAGTCTAATTTAAGGCTCTCACAAATAAATAGTATTGGTAAATTATACATTTTCTGAATCGTCAGAGTGCCTTGAGTATTGAAGTTGTTGAGTTTTGTGGTCCTTCATGCCCCAGGGATAAAAGAAAGCTTACAGTTTAGGCGAACTTGTGAAAAGATTTGTGTTTTTCTGGTTTAAAGAAGTCATGTGACTTCTGTGTTTGTCAGACAGATTCAATACTGGGCTTAAACAAAAGACTAAAAGGTCCCCTTTTCAATGATACCAAGCACCATATCATAGAATATTGACGATATTGCTACCATGAGCCTAAACCAGATATACACCAGATTTCAAAAACAGAATTTAATGTAGGGGGTTAGTAACTTAATGAGCTGAAAAAAGTGATTTCGCTACCACCCCTGCACCACCCCTCGATGATACCGATCAACCCCCCCTGGCTCATGGACTATAGGCTACATTACCTGCTTCCCTCTGCTTTGATTAATGATTGCATGATGTGCAATAACTGTGTCTGTATTGACTTATTGACTTATTGCACTTTGCCTTGGCTGGGTTCAGCAGGACTACAAATTGCGACAGTGTTTGCTTTTGCCATCGCGGCGACTCGCCATGTGCATTAGTTCATCCTATGTGAAAAAAACAAACAGGAGAGGTGTATTTGAAATAAGGATTTATGCAGACTGACAATTCATAAACATTAAAAATTAACAAAGGGTCTGCTTTTCAATATCCAGTGTTTCAGGTGTAACATTTAAACATTGACAATATTAATGAGACACTGGTTTAATTGCCCTTTTCTGGCCTTCAAATTGCCTTTTTATTTTGAAGCCAAAAGGTTGTATGTCACAGGAAAGGGAGATTGTTATAGAGATTTATGGCACAAGCAGATGTTGTTGCCATAAATCAGACAGCGTAAGTGGAGCTGTCATTTTCCACATTTAAGCTAGGCACTGGCAGTGGTGTTACACACTGCAAACTGTAAAAGTGTATTTCTTTTAGTTATAGCCTAGTTATATATTATAAGCCATTCCTTGTAATATATAGGCTATATCAGTAATTTCCTCCATTTAGGAGAAGGTTGACAGTAGGTTTGTGACCCCCGGAGTTTGACCTTCTGCTGACTTTAACATTTTCTCCATCCTCACACTGACCTGTCAGCTTTTGTTTGCTGTTCACCTCTTTACTTGTTTCTTGAGGTATTCAGAGGACGCTGATGACACTTCAGGAGGACATTAAGGATGAAAGGTGCTGATCATTGTTAAGAGGTGCTTAACGGTTGCTTTTATACATGTCCTGTTCTGCTCTATTGTTGGTTGAAGATGTGGAAGAAAGAAGCTTGTGTAGATATACAGATGTGCTTTTAGCTTTATATTATATTTTTACTATAGATAATGTTATTAAAGTTTTGGAGTTTTCTTGTTTGTGATTGGATTACAGTGTGTGTGTGTGTGTGTGTGTGTGTGTGTGTGTGTGTGTGTGCTGAAAGCAAACACTAACACTCACCTGCTCCTGTTACAACTGGCTGCTTCCCAACAAGCAATAGGTTCCACATTAATTCACGTTCAATCCAGTTTAACTTGGTGTGCTGTAAAACCTGCTTATCAGAGGACCAGCTGTTTGTTCACAAGATAATGCCAAGTAAATCCCACGTGCACTTTTAACCTGAAGAGGAATTTTCTAATCTTCTAAACTCCCCTTTTATACCATTTAATCACACCTGCACACTCATTGTGTTCAATTCTGGGTTTACCCTTTTCTTCTTGTAGTTTGGGTGTTCATTGTCATATCGCTCTTCTCACTCATTATTCCCATGGCTCGATTTACTTTTTGTCCTTTGCCTTTGACACTTTTGTTTAGTACTAAGTATGGATATTATCAGCTAATATTTGAGCTGAGCCAATGGATTTAGTAGATATGACTTGTACTTTCTGGGCCTTATTTTGGTCAAGGGGAGGAGAGCAATTTTAGGAGTGGAGTGGAGTGGAGTGGAGTGGAGTGGAGTGGAGTGGATTGGAGTGGAGTGGATTGGAGTGGAGTGGAGTGAAGTTCAGTGGAGTGGAGAGGCCAAACACAAATGCATTCCATGTGGCAGCAGATCTTGGCAAAATCCTGACAAATCATTACAGTATGTGAAATGCTGTCTACAGAGAGAAAAAAAAAATCCTGTGTTCAATCTGAAAAAGCCACAACAAAAACATAGTTTATCTTTGTGTATAATACACATGTGTCTGACATTCTGAGTAATGTTGCTCATTTTTTTAGGACAAAAGTTGGATTTCTTTGTGTCTTCCGCCCAAGCACAAAACAGAAACAGTCACGCATTCACCTTTTGGAAAACATTGCTACACACTGTACTATTTGACTTACATCACTTCAGGCATTCACAGACTCACTTTATGGTGTCATCTATTCCACATGGAAGGGATGAGTGTTCATGACTAACCACTGGGTGGCAGTAGAGATTGTCTTCCCATCTCCCAGAACTGACAGAAGTAGATAGATTTGATTGATTATTTTGTAATCATCTTACAGTACTAAACTAGGTGTTACTAAATTATGGCAATTAATACGCTGACAGAATTTAAAATCCCAGAAAACTGAAGCTAATGTTACACAAATCTGCAACGGTTGGATTGGAATGATTAATTAAACAACATACTGAACATGTTGCTACAGTAATAATAATAATAATACTTCACAGAGCAAAATAAAAGATCACAAAAAAAGATAGTTAGGAGACCGGGCTAGCTGACTGGGCTTTGAAAAGTCAGTTTAAATAGGTGAGTTTTCAGGGCCTACAGTAATCAATAATTAGTAAATCCATTAAGACCAATAGCACAAGTTTTATTGAACCTCATTTCTGTTGTAAATTACCCCATTATGTCTTGTGTCTTTAACTAAACTAAACGTGTATTTTAAACCTGACATACTTGTATACATACAAACAAAGCAAGCCAATATGTCCAGTAATGTTAACGTTAATCTGCTTTCCATAGAATATATTTCACTCCCATGTCTGTTTTATAAATGTATGTTGTTGTTGCCCTAGGAAACTGATTGATTGTGAAACTGATCAGAGAATACCACTCCGATGCACACACCTACAGTATATGCTCTCATTATTAGAAGCAGGGAAAGTATTGTTTTTTTTTTCCAAAGAGGGCAGTAGAGAGCTAATTATAAGCCAACCACAAAAGTTTGTCATTGAAGCTAAACAGCAGAAAGAAGGCAGTCTTATAAATATCCTGCATTTATTCTGTCAGATTTAGCCGTGTCAGGTGCTCTGTGAAGCCAGGCAAATCCTAATTTCCATCCAATCGAAAGTGTTGTGAGCGGTGCCTTTCTCCGTTCCAAACTAATCCGCCTTGGCAGTCCTGATAAATAGTGTGTCCTCTCTTAGTTTAAAATATCAATAACATATTTAATAAATGGGCTGCACAATGAGCTCTGCTTACTAATTTGTTTATAAATTATGGCAGATTTAGTGGTGTTTGGGGGGAAATCAATGACAAAATTATTGATCTCTATTGATCAGAAGACAATGAGGCCAGTGTTGACTTACAAATACATTTTTGGAGAATTATTACCAAGTTACCAACCAAGTTAGTTTCAGGAAGTTGCCAGAGACTTCAAAGACTAACTGATTTGTAACATGAAAATTAATTCAGGAATGCATACAATACTGGATGAAATACCAATAAGAGTAGTAATGCCTATTGTTCTGTTTTAATGTTTTGTACTTTGTACTCCTCTTTTGCTCTTATAACCTTTTTACCTTTTGTAAAGCTGATTGTAACCTAGGTTTTGAAAGGTGCTATAGAAATAAACTTTACTTACTTACTTACTTATCTTAAATCTTTAGAATGGTAAATGAGAACTGCTACCATCAAAAAGTGAAACATGGTCTGAAACTGATCCTTGTAAGAAAATGTTTGTGTAAATAAAACAACAATTTCAAACGCAGAGCTGTGTGAAAATCAAATGTTCCAAATAATGTTTTTCATATCTCATTTTCATACATCTTGCAGCCCAAAACACCCTTAAAATTCAGACTGAGCTGTTGCGATGGGTGAGAGCGCCAGTTTGTTCGCAGATTCTGAGAGGGTCCTGCATGGGACCATGGTGCAGGCCCTGCCCTTATCTAGAGTTACACAGTAATCCGAGAGTCTGTGGGGCGGGAGAGGCAACCCGAGGGAAGGGGCAGAGCAAAAGAGGGGTGTGGTTGTGTGTGTGTGTGTGTCTGTGTGTGTGTGTGTGTGTCATGAGTCTGACAAAAAGAAAAAGAAAGCAAATCAAAGGGGCGTGTGTGTGTTTGGGAAAACGGGGACTTGACAGTGTAAGGAGGGAGTTCCCAAAGTTTTTAAAGAGGACGGCTCACATTGTACTTCTAAATCTGTTTGCAGAGCCTCATGACACACACTAGCATGCACAAAATCATTCAGGTTAAGATGCAAGCTCACACATGTGCGATGGTTTGTGAGCAGAGGTGTCCTTGACATAAATGGTGGGCTTAGGACCTGAAGGTGAAGCAGAGGCTGGATAAGAAGAGAAGACAAGAGAACTCTTTAACAAGAAGAATAAGAAGAATGGGATAGAAACAGCAAAGGGAAAAACAAAACTTCTAGTTGCGATGGACTGAGGCGAGCCAGAGAGACAGAAAGGACAGATAGTGGATAGACATGGGCAGAGAGCGACTCACCAGGGGATTGCTGCTGCGTTTGGGTGTTCTGCTCACTGCTGTGTGTGTGTGCATTCATGTTTACCTGGAGGTGCGTTGGCGTGAGGCACCTGCACCCCTGGGACGTCCCACCCAGTCTAGTCAGAACTGGGGCCAACAAAGCAGAACCAAACCAGAAGCGGAGGAACAGGACAGAAGCATCAAAAGGAGAATCTCTTATGTTCAAACACTAAAGAAGGACAGCCAAGCTAGGAAGAGGGACATAAACAGAGAGGACCCCTCACCACCATGCTGCCCACCTCTCCGCCCGCACAGAAAGGTATGTTTAATAACCCATCAACTTCTGAGTTCTTAATTGCTGCGATTAAGATTCTTGTAAGTTTATCTGATCCTAAATCAGTGTCGAAGGAGACAGAGCGACTCAATAAGGAGCTTTCACTCCATCTCAGTGAGCTTAAAGCTCAGTAATCCCAGGAGGGTGATGAAGGCAGAACAGGCAGAATCAATGCATGTCCAATGAGCACCTCTGAAATGTTTTGAAGTTGAAAAAGAGTATTTTTAAAAAGGTGTCAGTTAAACCCAAACTTCAAATCAAACCAACAAACACTCTGTTTTGCATCAGTTGCAAATCTAAACAAGTATAACAAAGAACCATTCAGATGCAATGTCTATTGGAGCAAACACAGCTATCCACATACACACACTCCAAGGGCTTGGCCCTTGACCTGTGAAGGGTGTGTTAAAGCAACGGTTAACAAAACTCCCACTTCCCTCTTTCTGTTCCTTTTTATTTATTTATTTTCTTTGATTCAGCTCAGCTAGTTGCACTAACCTCTATTTTGTCATTTGAGATATCGCTCCATCCATCCATCTCCCTTTTGTTCCCTTTCACTTACATTTTCCTTCAACCCTTACCCTCACCACACACACACACACACACACACACACACACACACACACACACACGCTCTTTCAGTCCCTTGTTTCTTCCTCTCTACTGAATTTCTTCTTTCTGTGACTTTGGGGCAAGAAATGCTTGTTCGCTTTTATCTTTAAATCTTTAATGACTTAAACCAACTAGAGTCAGAGGAGAAACAGAGCTGGAGTTTTAAATGCTGTTTTAAAATCACTGCAAGGCTATTATGCCACATGGAGCGATGGGCACTCGTGCACCATCAATATTACATACCACCACCATATGCTCACTCTCCCTGCTTCTTAACACAACATTTGTCACATAAGATGCCCTGAAGGGGCCCTGATGAAATTTCTGTGTCATATGCTGCAGCCATTTAACTTTCTCTCTTTCTTTCTACCTACACTCTCTTCTCGCTTTTTCTTGCTTTAGGCTCTCATCTCGAAGATCACCGTTGCTGTTTTGCTGTCATGTTACCTTGTTTCCATTCATTATGCTCTCATCCTCCCTCTTGCTCTTTCATCTCTCCTGTCTGTCTCAATTTTAAACTTCAGTCTTGCCTCCCACTTCTAATCCATATTATTTTTCACTTTTCTCCCTTCCTTTAACTCCTCTCTCTCGCTAGCTCAGAGCCTGCTCTCTCCTCTCAGCACATATGCATCACAGATGAAATAATGGGCTCAAAAGCAGGACTGTTGCACTGCAAGGAAGATGAGGAGGATGCATCCAGTGACCTTCATAAATAGAAATGGAGGGATTCAAGAGAACAATCCTACTGAAACACAGTTATCAGTGGGAAAGTCAAAGAAATAGAGCTTTAGTCAATAGCATGCACAGGCTGATGCTTTCCACAAACACTGGGGGAAATTAGCTACATAAAGCTGTGATCATGCCAATTAAAGCACTTATTAATTTTAGAATTTCTGTAATATATTAATGGGTTTGTTTAGAATAGCCTGAATTGTTATTCAATGAGACCACAGTAGAAATGAGTCTGCAGACCTTCTCCCAGACAGGATTTGGCACGTTTAAAAGGGATAGGGATAAGGGACATCAATTCAGGACAAAAGTGATCAAATGGTTTGAAAGTATTTCTGTTACCTTGCTTTTATGTTTGACATGTTAACTATATATTCTAACTGCTGTCAACTAATTATGGAAAGATCAAAGTTTAATGTTGCTGCAGAGCATAAACAGGAACTTTCGCACTGGTAGAAATAAAACCACAATACAAAAAAAAAATACACCACAATAACACGTAAACACAAAATATAGAAGTACTATTAAGCTTAAAAAGGTGATTCTTTGTTACCTGTTTATGGCATTATACATAGAGAGATAAAGATACTTTATTTATCCTGAAGGAAATTAAGGTGTCCAATAGCTTGTACACAACATACTATACACAGGCACACAGACATATGACATCCATGCACACAAAAATACAAAGAAATATAGCAATACTGTGCACTTACAGTAAAGTTTGATTGTAGCATGTTTAAAGGAGTGGTGTGGAAATATGCAAAAAGGTGCAATGGTATCATGGTGCAAGAGACTGTTCAGAGACTACTAGAGACTACTACTGAACATGCTCTTATGCTTAGAGAAAGTGGTGTGCAGGGGTGGCAGTCATTGTCCATTATAGAAAGTAGTCTGCTCAGGGTCCTCTTATCTGCAAATGTATATTATGTAATTATATATATGGAGTTTTATTTGTGTCTCAGTCCTCATTCAGACACAAATAAAACTCCATATCCGTCTTATTACCACCATCAATGTGGTTTCATCACACATCAGTAAATACCATTTTTTCTTCCACATTACCTGGTTGACTGATGATCTTTTGATGGCACACCACAACTACGAGGTGACATAGCTTCACAAACACAACACTGTTATCTTTGCTTTTAGATTTTAAACATTCATGCTTTCTCTGAGCAAAATGAAGAGAAAAATCATTAAGAAACTGTGTATGTGTGTATATAAGGGATGGAACAGACTGTTAATGTCTCCCTTAAATAATGTGTGTGTATGTGTGTGTGGGGGGGCAGGCAATCTCTCACCTGTCAGGCATCCACATCATTTACCCCGCTTTCTTCCCTGGTGAGAAAAGAGGATAGTGGAATGAGTTGGAAAATAATAGACAGACATGAAATGTTTTGAGCCAAACAACAGCAGCAAGAAAGAAGGGAGAGAAAGACAGCGAAGAGCAGAAACAACATGCACTGATGACTCAGCCTCCTGACTTTAACACAGTAATAAACTGACTACTGCCTCTATGCCACAGTGACGCACTCCATTGCCTTTCTATCTCTCTATCTAGAAACTACTGAAAGCTTTGCAAAAGAACAGCAGCTGCTGTCAGCCACCAGAACTCAGCAAATTACATTATATGCTAATTTGCATGACTATTCCTCCTACACACACCTACTGCCATTGGCGGGGGAGGAAGTACATCCAACTGCTTCATGTCAAAAAAGAGATAATTGATAACCACTGCTGTTTCTACGCCATTCTGCAAGTACATTATTTCTTTTGTCTTTTTGAAGACTACAAGTTCAGTTAGCATCTTGGAAGCGATTTATTCTTTAGCCTTCTCTTAAGTCACGCCTACCATTAAGAAACCAAACACAAACATGTCCAAATTAGTGTAGAAATTAATTATTAATGTTAAACTGCTACATACACATCCCTTTCATTACATATTCTCTGGCACATAGACCACAACAGAGAAGCAAAGTGGCACCATGCATCTTTTATCTTGTTGTACAGAGCCATACAGGGGGAGATAGCAGAGCAGAGACTATCAGTTTTCTGTATTATTCTGTTGATGTTGGCCACAGTTGACAGATTGTCAGACATCCAATCTAGAGGTTTGTAAGCTTCCCTGACACGCTAGACAAAGAACATGAAAGGAATCCAGCAGAGGGGAATTAAAAAAAAAAAAAACAGTTATTGCTGTTAAGATGACTCTCATTCACTTTGTTTTGATAAAACAGAATACTTTTTCGTTGCGTTAATCAAATCCACCAAAAACTACCAATAAGCCAGAGCACTTTAATTCAAATGATTTATTTTAATTAGATGAGACACAAGATCATTTATCCAAAAGGCAGGTATTAATTACTTTTGTTTAAAGGAGCATCAGTGTGGTTCCAAATTAATACTTGTTTCTAACGCTGACTAGTTCAGAAAATGCCACTTGGTGCTGTCTGCGCCAACCGCTGCCAGCCAGTATGTGGCCCCCCCTGGAATTTCAAATGCAAAAACCCAGTGACCTTGGAAAGCTGAAAGATCTCGGCTCAACGGAGTAAGAGGGAGAGAGAGGCTGTTAGTGAAGAATGAGCGAGGCTGACTTCTATAATCCCAAATGTGTGACTGGAGTCAGTTCTCAGGCATCGTTAACCTCTAGCTGGGGCATCTGGGGAACCAGGGAGTCACAAGAAATCAACGGCTGAGAAGCTGACATGTCACCTGCGTCACACTCAGCTCCCTGTTCTTGAGCTAAAAATGTCATCCATTACAAACACTGCCTAGTGCACTTACCTTTCCAACTTGGGATATTTTGCATATTGACTGATTATACAAAACTCTTCAAGAACCAAGAAAATGTGTGGCCTTTTACAGAGACATTGCAGAGACCTCTCTCTGCAAAGTTTATAGAAATATGAATATGTAATTGCCTTAAGCAAGGCTTTACACACTTTTGAAACAAGAGAAACAGCTGAGAGTGTATCTGAAACACAGAAGATACTACTACTTGTATTGTATCATAAGTAGGAACATCAGTGGATCCCAAATCAAACTTTCTTTTTAAACTTTGGCTGTCAAATTTGGCTGAGAAAAAGCTCTGTGGCTAGAGCTGAGACCTGAAAGCTTCTGGTCCAGAATTTTAAATGTCAATCCATTTAAAACCCTACCTCAAACAAGATGATCACAACCATATGTTGCAGATGGAAAAACAGAAGCCATTCAGTGCTCTTTATGTTATTGACTGAATAAACAGTGGGTCTGTTGTCTCTGCTAACTGGTATCAGACAAAGACTCCCACTAGAGGGGGAAAAGTTGGTGTCAAACTGTCAAGTCCAGAGTCTTGATCGCACAATACTCTCCTCAGACACGGACGCTTTGCCTGGAACATTCCAGAAAATACTCTCCCTGCCAGCTAAAATGAATGAGGGCATTGACCTCTAAAATGGGACGCTCTCTTGCTCCCATCTTTTCCATTCACTCACACTACCCCATCCATATACACTTACCATGAATACCTGCTAGCAAGTGGCACTTTGTGTGTCATCAAAAAGCCTAAGGTTTGTTTGTGTTGCAGAAACCCATTTCAGTAGCATTTGACATGCACCTTAGTTACCTGTGTACCTTGGTTACAAAGACAACAGACACCACTTATCCCCAAAAGAAACAGAGAGGGCCAGTGAACTTGGAAGAACAATCATCTAAAGAGCTTTTTGTTGCTCTAACCACTTTGGAAAGAATATGTCTGCCTCTCTGTCTCTTCTTTAGTACGTATTTGATAGCTGATAGGCTGTTAGGTTCAAAGCCTCAAGTCAAAAATACAGATGGACACGGACTTGTCTTTTGTGCTTTGCAACAGGGATGAGTACTGAAATCATTCAGCAGTCTTCCAAAGTACTTTCCCCTTGCTATGCGTTTTTATTTAAGTTGAATACATGGGTGTCAACATAAAGTTGTTTTGCAAAAATGGGTGTGGTATATCATATTCTTTGCTTCACCATTGGTTGAGCTGTGTGTATTAGGCAAGTTTAGAATTTAACATTGTTCACCAAGGTTGAATAGAGGAACAATATGTTTCTTCACACAGTCACAGCTGCAAGTTTATTTTATCTTATTTTGAAAGCTTGACACTCCTGTGTCTAGCTTGCCTCGCTTCAAAGCTTTTCTCCCTTTCTCAAGGTTTCACATATTCACATGATAACTATTTCGTAGTATAACTTTGTACAGTTCCCACATAGGCCTACTGGCTGCATTTTGTTCTGTCCTCCGCCATGCACCCCACACCAGAAGCTTAAGCGGAGCGTCTTCCCTACGATTTTATTGTCTCTACTTTGTCCTTTAAAGAACAATCATGTATATTAAGCTAGTATCTACCTTCCTCTCGGACTCCTACAGTTAAACTTCATGTCTTCTCTTTTCTGCTGTTAAAAAATATCTGTGATGTGGTATTATGTTTTTCAACCTCCAAGATGAATCTCTCTTCATCCGTGGTGTTGTAACAGAGACAAAATCGAGTACAAAAACAAAATAAAACATCCGGTTAATTTTCTAAATTAAATACACCATGCTCACGGTAGATCATGTTTCCCTGCACTATACCTTGAAAATGTCATAATGGGTGGAAACTGGCCTAAAGTCAACAGGTCAGACGTTTTGTGGTTCTGTAGAAACTACCTGTTATAGTGCGCGATCATACGTGAATTTGCGAGATCTTGTGAGTCCTCGTGACTTCAGCTGTCAGCCGTGGCCGCATACATTTTGCAACAAATCCGGACCTGGTGGGTGTTGATGGATGCCGGAGCACGGAGCCAACACGCAGCGGAGCCGACCTGCAGCTGTTCCGCAGTTGATGGAAATCAGGGGTAAGGGGTGAGCGATTATAAGAATGGAATACATATAGAGAGGAAGGCACATATAAGTGAAATGAAATTAGAAACACAAGCTGAGTACTTGTGGAGACACCACTGCTCAGTAATAATGTTGGCAGGATTCTAACCTCACAAAACAGCCATGAATATTGATAATTATGCTATGACAAAGCGAGAATATAGATCACCCCTTGCCATCTCTTTCAATTTATTTCCATTTTCATATTCAGTAATCTTTTATGTGCAAGAAACAAACAAGACAAATGGAAAGAAAAGTAGAATGATGAGCCAAGAGAGACAATTACTGCTTGTGTTTGTCCATCTCACTGTCATTCTCTCGTTTTTTTCAACTCCATCTCAGGAAGTGGATGTCATATGTGCACAGCGGGCTCCCTCAGCTCTTCCCAACTAGACATCAAACACAGATCTCATATCTGGGATATTGTCCAGGAAGACACGCATTTGTATAGATTGACTCAAGCACTCAGACACACACACACTTGCAGGTTTTTAACTGCAAGCCTGTTAACAACAAGACACCATCTGTCTCTTGAGATGCTGACCAAGAGGGCCCCGACTCAAGCACGATATGATCAAATCAGACAGCAATGTGTCTTCAGCGGTGTCAATCACCTTTTCTCTAAGCTGCATCTTCTACACAACCCTTTCAAGCCATGTTGTGGTGAACGGGAGCATCTGTATATTAGGGCTGCGCAATTATTTGCAATTGTATCAAAATCATAACATGGACTATGGCAATATCCACACACAGGGGTGGGCACAATATTTGTTAATGGTAAAATATGTACAGGTACAGATCATCGCAAAAATCACACTATAATCATTTTAATTTGTTTTAATTTTAATAATTTTCAATCAAAATGAGAATAATTATACAAAAATTATTTCCCTCCATTCCCTCCAATATGTGAATCATATCCCAATCGCAATATCAGTCAAAAATAATTGCAATTAGATATTTTACTCAGATTGAGCTGCCCTACTGTATATGCCTGCATGCATTTATGAATGTGTGCATGAGTGAGATTACCATGATGTGAATAGAAGGAGACTGTGTTTCCATGGCAACAGCCAGTCCTAGTACAGATATTTAAGTTGACTGCATATGCCATGACAAGTCAAAGGACTTCAGGGAATACGCTGGCTTTAATGTGTATCTGTGTTTGTATATGCTATGTGTGAATAAAAACCACACATAACTGATGGAAATCTATTAAACCAAACCACACACAGCTACCTTTCCTTTAAAACTGTAGATTTCAAAAGGCCATTAACAACTGTTATTCCCACTCTGGCTTTGTATTTGATCATGTTTACAGCAAAGTAAAGACTATGTTGTTGTTCTGTCAGCTACATGCATACCATGTAGTATACTTGTAATACCTTGCATTAAATGACAACTCAAACCACTTTAAAAAAAAATACCCTGTCCTTTTATGCTACTATTATCTGATAAATGAGTTACATTTGACTCGTAAATTGTCCTCATACCTGTCATTTTGTCATCTGTCATGCTACTCCTCTCGGTCCAGCACAGTATATTGAGGATGTTTGTAATGGCGCACCTGGAACAAAATACAGGGAAATGTATATGCTTTGCACTGGCATTATGGCATTAAGCACTGCTAACAGATCAGCTTTGATTTAAGCTAGATAGACACAAAATGAGGCTGCCATGTAAGCGCTGGCACAAAGTGCTGAGCGAGAATGGACTCGCGCTGGTCTTCAATCAGCTTTGATTTAAAGCACGTGGGCAGATAGTGCTTCTGCCAAGTATTGTGCAGGATGAGGAATGAGAGCGTGCGTGTGCTGTAATGTAACACAGTGTGTGGCACATGAATGCAAAGCCTCAATGTCGAATAATATTTAGAGGTTAATTAAACTCCACCCCTGTGCAATAAACATTTCTAGGATTGTTTCAATCGTTTTCCATCTTCCTCTCTTTTCCTCTCTCTCTGGAGAATACACACCAGATGTGGGTCGTTAGATCTCTCCTACAAAGTTAAAGCAGAACAGAGAGGTGAATTCTTCATCCTTCATCTACACCATCTGTGCATCAACCTCCAATTTCTCTCTCCTTCTCACACACAAACACTTAACTTCAACCCCCCTGCTCATGTATCTCTCCACTTCTCCACAGGCTTCTTCCTGTCTTTGAGACTGAGGCTAAACTCTTCAGAGATTACCGCCTTTATTAAAAAAAGATCAGCGTAATCCTCTGCTTTAATTCTGTTATACCCTCTCTGTCTCTCACTTTACTCTGACAGTGAGCTGGGATTGGCCGCTGAGCCAAGCCTGCCTGAGGAATAGAGATGACACGGCAGGAAGTGCAGACAGCTGGGTCTGGTCTGATAGAGTTTAGTAAAGCTGACTCTTTGTAATTTTCCTTTATGTATCATACAGCCATGCTGTCAGTATCAATCTTTTTAATATATACTTTGTATCACACTCTTAGTATAATAGTTCTCAATGTTTGGTCTATCACTAACTGATATCACACAATATGCATTAAACATAAACCAAAATTGGGCGCCCAGATAGCTCAGTTCGTAGAGTGGGCGCCCTCATATAGAGGTTCACTCCTTGATGCAGCGTGTATATATATATATATATATATATATATATATATATATATATATATATATATATATATACCAATCTTCTGTCATCACCTGAATAACTCACACTAGTGCTGGGCGATATGGCCAAAATCTTCTATTGCAAGTAAGATAATTTTATATTTTGATACATCACAATATAGTATGTCTTCTGGTAATCCAATCTATTTTGTATACTCCTGTGTTTTATAAATACTTGACAAATGAAAAGTACTAAGACATTTCTTATTTTATTAAGAACTTTAATTATATTTTAACATAATGTGCAAGGATCAGATCGTAAAACGCCGCCCAAATGATGTAAATACGGCCTCTGGTGTTTCGACTTTGCAGAAGAAACAATATAGAAAAATATCTCAATGTAGTGGAGAAGACCAAAACATCATTGTTCATCTATCTATCAACTAAGTATCAGATGAAATATATGACAAGTGTATGCCTGTCTGTCAATGCATTTATGTAAGTGTTAAGTAGGTTGTATTTCCAAATGACAAACTACTACTACTTTGAATTTGCTTTTGTCTTTAATATAATGATAGTATTTTTGTTTTAAAAGCAATGAAGCTCTTCACCTTATGATTAATGTCACATTGCACCAAAGATCTGAGCATCACAGAAAAAAATTTCATTTTTCTCTTAATTGCATTAGCGCAGCCCCCTGGAGCACAAGTCTCTCTGATATAGTCTCATGGGTTGATCAACTCCTAGAAATCAGAGGGAGGCTAATGTAAATCGGCCACCTGTGTCTTTAAACCAACTTCTCTGTCTGTCCATTTGTCCATCACATGTCTTGACCTTCATTTAGGACAGAGGTACTGTTGAGTTTTTCTCTCAGGAAAATATAGCCTGTTAAATAACATTTCCTAACTTAAAGACACTCCACAGTGTTAGAATTATATTCCACATACTGTTAAACCAAAAGCTTTGACCTCTTGACTTCACAGATTGATGTTCTTTTGGGGAAACGTCTGGACTCTGCTGAGAGCTATTGCAGAAACAATTTTCAGCAGGTATGACACTCAGCCAACCCCATCGCTTTGCCAACAGACGGTGCCGACTTGGCAGCATTCCGTCTGTGACCTTATGGTTTCCAAATGGGCAGACACAGCTCACCTGTGGCTAGCTCCTCTATGACATTTCATACACCAGCGACAATTTGTTTACTGCAGCGCTGATTGTGCTGTGTCCTCTGAGACGCTCTGACCACAGTCATCGATAGTTATGTATCGACCTTTTTTTTTATTCTTGGTGAAAATCCATAAACAAGTGTAGAACTCTTATTCTGCTGTCACAGCGAGGTATATTTCCTCCTTAGTTTTCAACTCCATCTCCACCTCTACCTCCCATTCCTCTTCCTCCTCCCTTCTTCTCACCCTCCTTCATTGTTTTGGCAGACAGTCCTCTCTTGCTTTATCCAGTCATCTCCTGTCCACCCATCCATCCTCTTCTCCCCGGGGAATTATTCATGCTTGGCCTGGCTGCTCACACTTCTCTCACACCATGGCTGAGAAGGCACAGATCTACGTACACACCCAGCTCCATCAAGACATGCAGGCCATGCAGAAAGGCCCAATAACAGAGCAATCAAAAAGGGGGCAAGGATGTTAAAAATTTTTTTAAATCCCTAAGAAATGAAAAAAACAAAAAGGAAAGGCAACAATGTATCAGGATAAAAGACTGATGAAATACAATTTAGTTATTTTTATTTTTCTACCTCAGGTAAAATTAGTTCTATTAACTTTGCCTCCAGATGAAATAAATTAATCATCTCTTCTTTCTTTAACTGAGGGTTCACCTGCTTTTAGTGATCATACTTCTACTGGCCACACTACACAATTAAATCCAACTGCTTTCAGTGCTTGCAACACTTTAACTAAATCATCAACTCCTTTCAGCACTTTCACTTCAACTAATTAAATTTCATTTAATTTAGTGCTTAATACCTTCTTTCAGGCCTTCTATTTAAACTTGCATTTCAACTTTTTTTTTGTTGTAATTTATCTAATTCAAAAATTTCAATTGTAAATTTTCACCAGCTTCTATGGAAATGTTCCCTTGTCTAGTTGCCAAAGGCATTGCACCAACACATTTCAGTTTACACACTTGAACTGACACTAATTTCTTTTAGGACCTCCACTTCAACTGATCCCTCATGCTCTTTTCATCACTTGCTTTTAAACCGACATTTCAACTCCTTTCAGTGCACATCTTCAGCCGCGAGCACACATACATTTTCTTCAGGCGGCGCAGTCTTTTCCTGTGCCTAATATCCTCATACCAACTAAATCAACAATTTCAATTGTCCATCATTCTATTCATGTCAAGGCAACGACCTGAAATCATCATGCTGATGATGTTGTTATATCTAATGTCACGGGATTAAGGTCTCAACAGCTGAGGCTCGACAGTTCTGATGATGTTCTGTGTTTGTTATTAACACTGCTTACCTCTGCTGTCCCTGAGGCACTGATGACTTGTTGTTGCTTGAATGAACAAGGGGCTTAACACTAATCTCATCACCGCTACGTGATGATTCAGCAGTTAGTAAGAGCTCATAGACATGTATATTATAAAGCATGCAAAGAATCAAATCTCTTTTTGGGATTTTGGAGTTTTAGCGCAGAAAAACAAATTGTTGTAAGATAAAGTTAGATTTTTTTTTTTTTTAGCAAATAACTTCACATGAAGCAAAACATAATTTCAGCCGCAATAAAAACATACTTAGATAGAACACCTGAGTTGTATGAGCCTGACAACTGCCTCTTTCTAGTGAAGTCTTTGAACAAGAAACCTTGGATGCATTCCCTTTCGTTGGCAAAATCTGCCAATATTTCCATTCCTTCTCTGCCATAAATTTCAGGGAGTATGTGCAAGCCTTTGACCCTCTCTCTGTCCTTTACTACTCCCCTCTATGTTCCTATTCAACCCCACCTTCTGCAATGCAAAGTCCCAGTGAGTCCATTGTCCCAGATATTTGCCCTCTGATCAGCAGTCCTGTCCCAACCTGTACCAGGCTGATGTATGGGGCCTGATAACTGAGCTTTGCAGGGAGGACTGGGTAAGCACGTGAAAAGGGCAGCTTGGAGACAGAGAGCTCTGGGAGCTTTCAGAGTCACTGGGATGCAGAAATGTAGATGCTATTTGTCTACGTGAAAATGACGCCTAGATCGACAAGCAGTCTTTCTAGCTAAAGACTGAAAGCCGCACGTGCACATCCATCACCCTATTTATCCTGCACGGTAGTTATGTTAATCATGCATCACAGGTGCAATTATTTTAAAAAGAGGCACTAAAGAGAGAGAGTGTCAGACAGATTGAGAGAAACAATGATGATAAAGAAATAAGATGCAGAGTCGGAGGAGGAAAGAGAGAAAAGGAAAAAAAAAGGTGACATGATGGAGAGAGGAGATAAAGAATTGTGGCACTGCGAGAACTCAAATGTTTTCACACGCTGCAAATTGATTAAAGGCTGAATGCCAAACAGTAAATAGAGTGGATCAGGCTCTGCAGCCATTAAAGGGACAGCTGATTCTCTATGTTGGCAGGTCCTGCATTAGTATCACCGGAAGAGAAAGGTACACACATGGTGCTGCCATAGATAATGTACTAGCAGAGTGCTGTGAGTGTTTGTTATGTATGTATGTTTTGTTGAAATCAACAGTGTGATTGTAAGTAAGTAAGTATCTGAGCCATGATGGCCATTGTGTTGAGCCCACAGTACAAAGCTGAACTGGAGGGCATAACTGTGAGTAGAGAGAGAAAGAAAAAGAGGCATGAAACGTGTGAATACCAACACAATAATTTTTTCCTTGACAGATCTGATGTCACTATAACGCCCTGTACAGATTGCTCGCCAGATGTACCCATAGCATTGAACAAACTCAAACATGATCTTGCTTGCTAAGCCAGAAATTATGTGTGGATGATCGTGGAATATGTGAAAATACACTGGAGTGCCCATAAAACACTGATGAAAGCAAGAGCGTCCGGGCAGGGAAACACTCTATTGTGAAATCACCCAAAATAATTTATAACGAGGAAGCTAATGAACACATGGTAATGGTGTTTGACCCAAGAATTTATTGTGCACCCAACAAATGCATCCTCAAAGCTCTGTCCCTCTTTTTCCTCTAATCATAAACAGACACATTCCTGTAGAAACGAAGCAGGCTGTTAAGCACAGCTCTGCCAGGTTTTAGGAATGTGATCATACAGCAGCAATGAGCACAGCTGGACTTTCTAAAGTAGATTCTGTGTATCTATACCTTGCAGCGCAGGATGTATGAGAATAAATAGCACCCCTCATTTTACCAAAATAACAACCGAAGTGAACTTTAGCAGTTTATTTGTCACTAACACACAGGTAGGGAAAAAAAAACTCCACTGAGCACATTGTGACCTAGTTCCATCAGTAGCTATACACAAGTGGGTTATAATACCTAGAAGAATAAAGCTCCCTTTGTTGTTGCCCTTGCACTGGATTTCTCTTGAATGGCCTACTTTGATGTTAGTTAATTGTCAATGTTGTTTTTATTGTTAATGATCACGTATGTTTGTGTGCTACACTACAGACTCCTCGGTGGCATATAGACTTGGAGCACTGGGCCGGTGAGAGTCATTCTTTGGAGGATGAAGCTAAAAGGTTCCTCAACTACATCACAACACCACAAGTGAGTCATAGTTGATGGAATTTTGACTGCTGTTTAAAAGTTCCAGTTGTGCATAACTACTTCTTTTATTCCATGTATTTGTAAGGGACCATGTACAATATTAAAAAATAAAATAAAATGTAACTTGCAGTGGTAGAACGTAATGGCAGTAAGTGCATTTTCTACTAATGCTGACTTCCCAAATACACTACGATGAGTACAGTAGAATCTGATAGGGAAGATTTACAGAGTAGATAAGATGCAAACGTTTTATGAACGTGTTAAACAGAAAACAAGATTGTTGGTTTTTACTTCTTTTCTCAATTTACTCTGCTGGTTTTATGTGAAGAGAATCTCTTCACAGAGCACAAAAGTATTGTTTTTAGACAAGAGCTGTAAATTGAGTTAATAATAAAAGCTTGATTCTTGGCCTACAAATGCTCAGTTTTGACCTTGTTCCGCTGTTACTGTGGTATCTTTTTTGTTTTTCTGTATTTTTTCATTTGTGATATTGGCTGTCCTTGACGCTTTGCTGCAAACAGTGTTCCATCAGGGAACACCACATATTAAACTTGTATCTGACTTTTAATGTTTAACGAAAGATAACTAAACATTGTAACCAGATGCATAAATGAGACTAATAAGACTGTGGTTTTAAGATGAATAATTGCAGAAGTTGTTGTTGTTGTATGTACAGTATATCAGACCGAGCATGTATCTATCAGACAATGACTGAGCTACACTGGCGCCTCTTTCATATTCAGCTCAGCCAGAGTGTATTTGTCTTGCTTGACAGCCCACACATAATTCATTACTCTATTGATTACCATACAGATGAAACTCACAGCCCCTCTATTCATACTTAATCAATGGGATGTTGTGGTTTGTTTGTTTGTTGGCTTATGTCAGTATTAAATTACTACAAATCGATGAAGATGTTCAGCATCATAATTTGAAAAATCTCAAGGGATTGAGAAAGGCTGCACTTTTGTGCCCTTGTCCCTCTTGCGAAGGTTATGGAAAGACACAATATGATTTTTTACTGTCCAAAACACAGGACATTTTTTGGAGGTTTTTACTGTAATTCATTTTGGCTTGGAGATAAATCAGCTACTTATCTTTTTCGCTCACACAATGTAGCAATAACACAGAGTAACCCACTCCAAATGACTAAGCAAACGTTCTATATCTTTCACAAAGCAGACATTCAGCTCATAATGAATTTGCCGCGGGATGTGTGTGTACATGTGTGCGCAGCCAATTTATGTGTGTGAAAGAAAGAGACAAGAACAAGAACAGAGAGAAAGAGATGTATGTGTGTGTGTGTGTGTGTGTGTGTGTGTGTGTGTGTGTGTGTGTGTGTGATTCTGTTGAAGGGAACTGTCCATCATGCACACTGACAGGCGAGGGTGGAGGGAGTTGGAGGGAGCATAGCAGCATCCTCAGCTGTAATGCTGACTGACACAGTGCCTGGTGGAGCTGTTACTCAGAGAGATGGCCTGCAACACAACTGTCCAATTAATATGCGTCAGTGTATCTTGAATGCATGCGTGCACCACCACACACACATAATAGGGAATTGTTTCTATAAAAGTACTTTTTAACATGCATTAAATATGCTGTTGAATGTTTTTCTGATTAGATTAATAACAGAAGCTAGTTATCGTTCACTTATTATAATGTGTGCTCAGTGAAAACAGGTACATTTTTACAGCTCACTATTCAGTGAAACAGCAGCCAGCAATTCAATGCCACTGATTAGTCTGCAGATGTGAAGAGGCAAAATACTCAGGAGTGATTTGGCATTTCATTGCACACAGTGCACTGTGTGCTGTTGAACGCATTCAGCTGGAACCTATTAACATGACAGGCATAATGAAGCGAGTTTCAAATTCATTTAAATACATTATTGTGCCACCCACATGTACTGGTACAATACATTTCTTGTGCCCTTTGCAACAAAGACACTTTATCAAGTTCCACTGCACTTGACTCAACTGTACCCTTCCTGCCTGGCCTGTCTGTCACTGAACACTCTGCTTAGAGAGGACCCAGCACAGAACTGATGATGGCGGCTGCCAGGCAGACCTGGTAAACACATAAGCAGCCAATATCAGACATCTGGAAGGAGCACGGAGTAGAGCTGCTGCTCTTTTACATTTCCCTGGAGGAGCATGAAAAACGTTGCTGGGGATACAGACATCTGGACTACTTTGTTTAGCCTCAAAAAATCAAAAGGCCACAGCAAGCAAACCATGCTTAGAGGTTCTTTGAATGCTGTAAAAGTCTAACTCTCTTCACAAGGGAACTTTGGTGTTGTCTTGAGAATGTAAACATGCACAAATACCAGTTTTAAATGTAAATTTTAAATAAACAATAGATGTGATTTTAAATGAGGCTGACATGCAGTGCTTATCGTTCCCTGGCAACAGAATACTTTTGGAAAGCACTTATGGTTTTGCTTTTATTTGACATTTACATAGCTGTGAAACATTTTGCTCAGGCTTTATTTCAAACAACCTGAAAAAACTCTTCAATGGTGTATAGTCAAACCATAGATTTATGTTTCATATGTCACACAACCAACACGCTCACATGTATGCACATGTTTACTGTCTGTATGTACACAGTTTATGCGAGGGAATGCTTTACATAAACATAAAAACAACCTGAACCTGCCATTCTGCACTCCCTGTATAGAATGTTAAGTACATTAAGAAGGAATACTTCCACCTCCTCCTTGAGAATCATCAATTCTTTCGTTGCCCTGTTCTCTCACTCTACTACTGAGAGACTTGGCAATGCTGCTGATGTATCCGCTCCAGCTGTGCATCATGATGAATTGTATGCATATCTTAGTTCAACATTGAGGCCCAGATACACACTAGCCCAGGGTCAAATTCAGTTGCAGTCTCCAGTGATTTATAACATTTGTGTTAGGATATTTTGAATAAAAGATCAGGATAGTTCAGGGGGTTTCAGCCAAGCTGCCACTCTTGACTTTTAAATGCTGGTGTGATTGTTTAAACTCCCAGGCACTCCATTTTTCGTTCTCTGTGACTAAACATACCTGGTTAAACTAGACCACTCACACACACTCAAAAAGCAAACTATCCGGAACAGAATTTGTCAAAAGCAAACTAAGTAAATAACTCAATATCGGAACTGGCTTTTATAATAAGTGTATGTTTTTATATGTTTAGGTGTCGTGTGCATCATTGGCCCACGAGGAAGCTGCTCAAGAGGGGACCAAGGGAGCTTGGGCTGCATGTCTGGACCCCAAGTACAGCCTGACCCACAGAATACATAGCAAACACTGCAGGGTTTACTCTTTTGGGTGAGTACATACAGTCACTCACACATTCCAGTGAATACATTAATTCCCTAACTCAAATCTTTCCCATCACTACCACATGTCAACCTTTATTCTAATATAAATGGAATAATTTTTACGAAATAAAAATCTAAAGTCTGTACACTAGCTGTGTGACAAGCTGTCATATACTGCATCTGTAAAGCAACTGGGTTGTTCACATCATTGTTTTCAGACACTCAGTGAGTTATCAGCAGATGCGACAGTAATTCAGAGCATCTGGTTCTGTGACAGGCTGTCATATATGTAGGCACAGTTGCGGCTGTTATCACTTCACCCATGAAAATTTATATTTCCTAGGGTTTTTACTATTCACTTTTTCATCAAAGAATTAAGTCTATCTTTCACACAATAGAGGAGGGTTTTTTGTGCCACATAGCATTTAGGGCTTTTTTTCCTTGTTTGGTTATCTCAATATTCTGGATAATTTAATTTGTTATGTAACACTGTAATAAGAGTAAAGATAATCCTCTGTCCGCCTAAACTGTACCTCTAACATCCACCTGGAACGTCACATCCACTTCACCTCTGCTTCCTTTCCTTGAGTGGCAAGTAATCTTGAATGGAGTCAGCCATGCCGCCAAAGTATTTGACCTTCTTAAAATTGGAGAGTCAATCACTCCCAGTTGGCTTTGTGTTGTGGATCAGCTTGGCCCGGTTTCTGCCCTGCTGGGTCTCTGCTGGGCTAGGGTGCTGCAGAGAGGTCTAAAGGGATTTATCTACAGGAGAGAAGGAGTTTATTAATTTGACTGATGAGAGACAGCCCAGGTGTGCTGGCATCGAGGCAGGCAGGACACAGATACTGATGCGGGAGGGATGGGGGCGCTTCCTGCCTCTCTATGGAGAAGAGTCAGGGGTCAAACGGAGTGATTGGAGAAAATCTGATATCCTCTGACTGATTGGTGGGAAGTCATTCATGCAGGCGTGCAGCAAAATAAAATGAATATTATGCATCCTCTCAGGGATTAATACAACATTTTAACATTTGACCTGAAAAATGTGACTCACAGCTTGGACTTTTCACGTCAATGAAAGCCACATTGCCATTTTGGACCTCTGGAATTCATTTAATTTAATTTACGCTTAGTCGACCCTCAACTCTGGCTAATGCAATAACAGTGAGTTGATCTAAAAACTGAAATTCTATGAAAAACCTCATGAGTAGAAAAAGAAAAGTCCTAAGAGCCTGGTAAAACAGTTCAACAAGGCAAACTACTCTCTGAAGTTCCACTTTTCTGGATGGCCCAAGTGATCTTCTCCTCCCCGTGTCCCATATCTGACCTAGATTCATATAACGCACGCACGCTCCTGAATATATGCCAGATATGCTGAGTATTCTATTTTCAGGAGACTTCTGCTCTGCTGTACAGAAGACTCAGAAAAGCCTCTACTACAGTCTACTGCTGCACTTAACACTGACTTTAATAGAAATGCCAAATACTATTAAGTGTGTGTACCCAGTTGAATTCAGTGCATTACTGACTATGTACAGTTGTGTGCTCATTCGTGTGTGCATATTTTTGTGCATGTGTGTACGGTTGATACGCCTCATTTGCATGCAGTTTAATGAGCCGTGGACAGCTGTGCCTGGGCAAGATGAGCAGCTGTTCCCTGATTGGTCTGTCACATGGTGGTGGAGTGGGGGGATGCAGGATGTTTTCTCACATGAAAAACCAGTAATCCACCTTACACCTCTCGTACTCTATTTTACCTCTCTTGTCCTGCATCTTCCTCCTCTTATACTAGTTTTCAATCTTTTTTATATTTCTGTTAATGCAGTGAAAATGCATACTGTAATCAAAGATCATCTAAGAGAATAAATCATCCATTGGAATGAAAAAACAAAACAACACACATTCTGTCCAATCAAAGGCCATTGAAACTTGTGCATTGACTTATCTGCTGCATTTTAATTGTAGCTGGTGTGATTAATAATTATTTTGTCAGAGTATAAAGATTACATTCAGTAAGGGAGGATGTTATTGTCTTCAGTGTTAAAATGTATTTATTTCAGTAACCGTGCCAACTGTAGGTGTAGGCTGACTGAAGGCTGAGTATATGCGTCAGCTATTTTTACTGTACTAAAATATTCTGCATTCTATAGTAAATACATTTTTGTTTTAGGATGGCTTTGTGGTTACCAAATAGATCTTTTCACAGAAGAAATGTTGACATGTGATTGCAGGAAAAGCGCAGGTGTAATTAATAACTAATTAATAATAGCTGCATTCCATATAGATGAGCCCCTGAAAGTGCAAAATAACTTTAGTTCCTTGAATTTGAATGAGGTCCCGCAGACTGCAGTTAATCAAATTTGGAGCACCTATATAGGCTAAAGCACATCACTTATTAATCATGCACATGTTAATGAGCTGCAATGGGTGATGAAGGAAGCAAAATAGGAGCGCGGTAGAAAGAAAAAGAGTAAGGATGGAGGTGGTGAGACAGACAGTCATGGAGAATATTTTGAGAATGCCATGGAATACGAAACAAAGGGAGCAAAAATAAGAGAAGATGTAAGGGCAAAGCTATAAAGGTAGAATGGAGAATTGAAAGGGACAAAGACCGCAGATAGTTTCCCAGCCCACCCAGCCTTTGTTAACCAGACTCGCCTCTGAGGTTCAAAGAGTCCAGACAGGCTGTTGACATAATAGTTCAGTGCGAGGACAGGAGGTGGACTAAAGGCTCTGTTTATCAGATTTACAATCCATTGGATGTTTGTAAAACCATCTCTTTCTCTGACACACACACACATACACACACACACTGACACGGACACCATGACGTTCCAGTTAACAGAGGTTTACCACTCCTGCACTCTGTAGTCTCATGAGAGAGGATATTACAGCTAGTAGAGGTTACCCCCCCCCCCATGAGTAATCCCTGATTCCTGTCTAAGTGTCACTGCTGTGATTCCTGGCCCAAACACCACACCAGAGAATGGGAAACTCGCAATGAAGCATTTGAAATATTTAGTGCTTTAAAAAGGAAAATGTCTGGTTGAATCTCAATCTCTCCCATATACTCCTCTCTCCTCTCCCTGCATGTGGGATCCATTCAGAGAGCCAGTGCCTCATTTGTAAAAGAAGTGTACTGTGAAATGTAGCCTACTCCCTCTGCCGCAATTACAGAATACAGCCGCAGCACAAACTAGACACAAGGGAATGCAGCGACAGTGACTGAGAAAAGAAGAAAAGGAGAAAATTGCCAAATTAGAGAAGGGAGTGGTGGTGGGACAAAGAGAGAATAGCAGTGAGATATGGAGTGGGAGTGGGAAAGTGAGGGAGACACATTAAAGAGAGAGAAATAAAGGGAAATGTGTCGGTGTACTTAGATTTACACATCGTATTTTGAAAGGGAGAAGCAGTCTGATTTTGTTTGTTTGTATTATTTATTTTTTGGCTTTCAAGTTGGCAGGTGAAGTCAGGATGACAGTAACTGGTATGTAGCTTGTCTGTATCTCTATCCATGTGGGAATTGTATTGTGAGAATTCAGTGATCCTCCATCGTATTTGACATACAGTATGTAATCATTTGTGCTGATGTTTCTCAACATTAAGACTGCTCGTACTGTATAACCTCTTGCATAATATCACAAAGAAGATCTTTATTCAAATGTTTCTCTTTACTGAACGCCATCCCAATACATGTCGGTCTTAAAGTTTCAGCTCAGTTTACATCGGAACAAAACAGTAAGTCTGCATCCTGTTTTGTGCTCGTAAGCAACTGTCCTTGCTGCTATCAATAATGGGAAAGTCTAGGGCTATATGTTAAGTTTCCAAGCTATTCATTAGATTTCTTATGAAATCAGGCCCACTCTCCACTGTACAATGAAAATACATATCTCATTTGAAGCTAAATCTGGTAATGAGAAGTTATAAAACTACATTCATGTATCCATCCATCCATCCTTCTCTGTCTAGGCCTGCGTTTTGCTTGAAATTACTTTTTATCTAGGATCACCAGTAGGTCAAGTAGGTCAAGTTTTCACGTATCTAGTGAAATACCTCTACATCTACTGCACGGACTGCCATAACATTTTGTACAGACAAATCCCCTGACCTTTCCTTTAGCATCACCATGAGGTTAACATTTGTGTCTCCACAACTATGAGATGGTTGCCATTAAATTTGGGACGGACATAAATTGCAATAGCTTTGGTGATCCCTTAGCAGATGTTCTTTGCCAAAATGAACTAAATGAAAAATAGGTCAAATTTGATCATTACTCTTTACAATGTACATATTTTGGCTTGTACCAAGAAAGTATTTTACCTGGTTGTCCTGTACTGTGTTTGCTGCAGGTTGGGTGTGGATGATCGGTCCCTGGAGCATTCTCTTGCCAGTGCAGGATGTGAGGTCCACTGCTTTGATCCCAGTCTGAAGCAGTCTCACCTGCAACAAGCTGAAATGTGGCTTCATCGGCTCTCTGTAGACTGGAGGGATCCCAACCCGGCCATTGTCGCCCATCGTCAATATGCCAACACCAAAAAACTGGCTACCATTCTTAATGACTTTGGACACAGACAGGTAAGAGGTAAAACGTACAATAAGTGGGATTGTATACAACAAGCTCTCTGGTTATAATATACATTTGTGAATTATTTCATTCACGTCATTGTAAAATCATCTGGAAAGTGATTTTTCTCTCTGTGTCAGCTAGAGGATGTACTTGATATGCTGCATGCGTGCAAACACAGGCCACTTCCTTCCTGTGCACCCCAACATAATACAGCACATCAGGATCCATTCCTTGATTGTCTGTCTCCGGCTTCAGATGGCTAAACACCCATATATAATTTGATTTTCCTCCTTTAAATATTTTCATGCTGTATGTTACCTCTTCAAAGCCCCCAGGGATTGTTTTGCCTCATCTGATAGGGATCTACATACAAGATCAATCATATACACACACCAAGCCCACCGATAGCATGCATACTAACTAACACAGGTACAGATCCAGTGGAATGATAATTCAAGGATATAGAAGTCAAGATTTTATTACATAGGTAATGAAGACACTGCTGAATGACCGACAGGCTCATGCCAATGAGAAGGAAACTTATTTTTGTACACATTTACTTAACCAGAATAGGTCCCTTTGAGATTCATTGATTGATTTTTTTTTTAAGGGAGTGCGGTACATGCATAAAGATTGCAGACATAGCATTTATAGTCTGCCAAAATAATGGCTGGATTCCATTAAAGCCCCTTTCTATGTAAGTATAGCATCTTGCAGAATATTCTCATAGCATAAAAAGGTGGTGTGTGGAAAGATTTAGTCAATTCTGTTGGTGGTGGATTATGTGCTGTTGTTTAGGATATCAGTGCGCCTGCTCTTCCTTGGTTGATACTCCCAGCTGGAGTTGCCAAGGTCAGAAATGTTCCAACATTATATATGTTTGATATGATATTTTTTGCCCCAGAGGTTGGACCCTAATGTTTTTGGTGACCTTTTGTCTAGCACCACCACTAAGTCAAAACCTTTTCTTGTAACCAAAAACTTCAAAATCTAATGGGCAGACTGTCATATAATTGAACTTTTTGTTATAATTTCTCCAGACAAATGAGCTAAGCCTAATTAATTAATCTTTTTTTTATATATACCTATCCATATATGAACAGTTAAATCAGCTAATTTACATCAGCTTCTGGAGCAGAATGCCTCTCCTCTGCTCAATGATGCATTGCCTTAGCTAGTTTGAATTGAGTTTATAATTCCTTTTATGGAGCCAAAAGCAAAGCCCATAATAGGGACTTGGAAAGATATTAAGATGATGAACAAATAACTGTTGATGCATGCATGTGTTTGGTGGGTGGGTGTGTACGTATACTGCATAGATCACAGTATCCACCTTTTTTAAATGCAAAGCCATGCACACATCCTTGTAATGAGGTTTTAAAGCACGTACATAATGTGCCGACAGAGCAAGCCACAGCAGAACAGTTTCTTCTCAAAGACTCTCGCCCAGCCTCTGTGACAGCAAAAGCAGCAGTAACGAAACAGAGTCACTCGGAAAGGTCGAAACATGGAAGCACTGCATTTTTTATCTGTGTTTATTAAAAACTACACAGATGACTCATTCACTGAGCTCTGGTGACCAGCTGAGATAGCAGACACTGTCACCACAGGAACAAATGTCAGTAACAGAAAGTCACATCTCATTCATGGAAAGAAACTGCATAATGGACCACTAATCGGTAATTGGATAACACAACAGCATCAGCACTACCCAGCGGTACTACCATACGGGTAGAAAACAAGCACAACATACAGAGCTTCCATCTTACAACCTTTTTATTTCAGTGAAGGGTCCAGTCCTGCAGCCATCTACATACATCTTTGGATTTCTAATTCTAATTTAATGTAGCATATTATTGGACACTAATAGATGAGAGTGTTTTATTGGAATCATCTAGCAAGACTGAGAGCAAAGAGCATGCAGCCACGCTAGAACTTTGTGAGGCTGCACTTAGGCCCACTTATCAGCATGCTAACATACTCACAATGACAATGTTTAGCAGGTCTAATGCTTTACCATGTTCACCATTTTGTCTTAGCATGCTAAGAATAGCTCATTAGCACTAAACACAATGTACAGTGGAGGCTGATGGAAATGTAATATATTTGGCAAGTCATTAACCAAAGTAGTGGACTAATTATAACTTTGGACCTGATGACGGTGCAGGATGAAAAGTTAAGGGGTTGCCACAGTTGTTACATTTCATCTCAAGGGAAACATAAATACCTGTACCAAATTTACTATTTTAACTAAGGTGCCTGAAAATATGTATATGTGAGGTTTCTGCAAGGTTGAGCTTCTCTGGAAGTAAGCTCCATTATCTCACAAAATGTTTGGATGAATAAGACTGAATACACAAGTGAATATTAAGACAGCTCCTACTGTCTCTGTCATAATGCCTTTGGGAGGCTCTCAAAGCAGTTGTTGAAGTGCTTCCTAAAGCACAGAATAAGCAAACCTATCAGATGTGTGATTAGATATATTTAATTGTGATCTGTTCTCTTGTGGCAGCCTCACTAATTAAAGCACAGAAAACATAATAATAAAGGTCAGATAGGCTGGTTTACAAGCAAAAACAGTTGAATTATTGTGACAAGAAGACCATTTGTGTGGAACAAAAGTTAAAGGAAATGCAAGTCTTGTTAATAGCTAAGATTTGCCCACCATGAAATTAGGCGTTTGGTGCTTTAAGCACCCAATGTCGCCTTCCAGGCAGGCACTAGGATTTAGCAATTGTTAAAGTTATTTAAAGTTATATTCTCAAATCAGCAAACTTGTGTGTTTAGAGTGTCAGACTTTTCATCAAAAGCGTGTCTAAATTTAAAATAATTGTCCCAATGTGTTGCTTAAAAAATTGAAGTAATTACCATGTGTATTTTAATCACATACAGTGTGACTTGCTTGGAGGAGAGGAAATATTTGAACATTGGGTATAAATACTGTTTGCAGCAATTTACATTCATTTTGCAGCAGGACCTGCTGTGGAGTGCAGACATTTTGTTTAAAATATTCTACAGAGCTATACAGATCAGCTCTATTTGTAGAGATTGCAATTGAGATTGTGATTTTCAGAAAACAATTACAGCAACAGATGTCTTTTTGCAGTCACACTTTGATATCAGACTGCACAAAACAATGCTGGAAGTTAAAATTGTGCTCAATGATTGCTGTCATAAATCAAAGTGATTCAAAATGAGCCAAAACTAAAAACAACAAAACCTTCCATAAAACAAACTATCATTGTTACACTTTGTTTTTTTGTAGGAATAAAGCAAAAGCATCATGGCTTGTCAATAACTGACTATTATTTAGTTTTGTTAGCTTTGGACAGAGGATAGCTGTTTTCCTTCTTCCCGTCTTTATGCTAAGCTAATGTGTGTCAGCCAAATGTCTTTAGGTTTTGACATCTTACAATCTTTAATCTTACTTTGCTCTCCAACCACCAGGAAAATGCCATCTTCTAAATTCCTTCCAGCATAGTTAAGGACCATTTAGTGTGGCTAACGCTGCACAGCAGTGTAGCACAAGACATCTTTTCAAAGCTCCAACACCATATGGACTTTACTCACACTAGACAGGAGTCTTGCCAGGGCTTGTAACTTCTCTTGTGAGGAAGTTGATATTGGCAGCATTGGATCAGGGACCACTGGGGCAGAAAGGCAATTTATGTGAAGAATTAAAGGGTCAGAAGCTGAAGCTGAATGAGCTGCTTTAAATGACATCCAATCCTGACAAATGCACAAACACACTTTCCTTAGAGACAAAGTGAACACATCACCTCTTGATGATGCCATATCATTTTCCATCAGGAGGTTTCTGTCCAATTAAGGCACATATCTCTGCTTGTGGGTTTTTTTGGTCCCACAGGGAGGATAGCAGACATTTGTACTCCAAAAATTGAGATGAGTTCAGTTCTACTAATGAGGCCTGGGAATTCTGTAGCGTCACCAAGGCATTCACTAGAGAGGAATTTACATGAACACTTTAATATCTGTGCTGTCAGATGGTGCGAGATGATATTCTCAGTTTAGTCATAGACATGTGAACGTTTCCCACTATCAAAAAAACACTGATGTCTTTCTTTTAGCTAGTAGCTCATGTTATCTTTAATGTAATAATCCTTGACACTACAATACCCTGGGCCATTTTCTGATAAATCTTGTAATCTCAATTTCTCCCCAGGTGTTATTGCTACTAATTTAGTGGCTACATGATGTACTAGCTGAGAAAATGCTAACTAAGACATTGCTAAGCCTAGAGGAATAAAAGCACCGTCTCTAACTAGACTTTTAAAGACAAAGGTCAGACAATGGATAATTTAAGCTATCCAGCAGAATTAAGAGGAATCCCAAGATCCTGAGGATGTGCATTCAACTTTGGGCATGCATGAGTCTCATGAATATGACCTAAGGGTGCTATTAACATTCATCTTATGAAGCATTTCCTCTCTGCTTTGACACAGCAAGCCTCGTCAGGCTACTCTCTCACTCAATCCATCATCTCTAGAGCAAGAAAAAGAGGCCACGCTTCACTTACTCCTTCTCTTTTAATAGCTTTTGAGTTCAATAATTCTACAGTTTAGTGTTATTGCAGTGTCATTTATTACCTGAAGAAGAAAAACACCCAATCTGTTCTCCCCCTCTTGTTCTAGGTGGATGTCCTGAAGGTGGATATGGAGAGTGCAGAGTGGAAGATTTTGGAGAATTTCATCCTGGAAGGAGTTCTGGGCTCAGTGGGTCAGCTGTTGTTGGAGCTTCACCTGCACTGGGCGGGCTTTGAAGTAGGCGGCGACGACACATCCGTGGTGCGGTACTGGTTCAGCCTGCTCAAGGAGCTTGAGCACGCCAACTTCCGCCTATTCCATGTCCACAGCGACCCTGCCAAACCTCACCTCTTTCTGCATAAGAATGTCCTCAATGCTAGTAGTGCTTACACCCTGAGCTGGGTGAACACAGAGTGGAAGCCTTGAGAGAAGCCAGACTGGGTGACTTGTCTTGGCTGGAATAGCCTCTGAATGGAAATGTACAAGTTTATGTAACAGTTTTAAGTCAGAGAACAAATTTTTGCTAGAGCACGGCTGCAGCCCAACAGACCTCTCTTATCTGGGCTGACCTTTGTGCAAAGCTGAAATCCTTGCTCCTACTTATCATCCCGCTCTTCCTCTCCTGGCCTGTATTGGCCTCAGCCGTGTAGAGGGGCAGAGTAATTGCCTCTGTGTTCTACCTCATAGTGGCGATGTTGTTGGCTGCAGGTCAGCATTTGAGTCACAATCACCTGTCATCATAGTCTGATCTGAGTTTGGCTCACAGCCAACTTTTCCAGATTGCAGCAGTGTGCGAAGGCCCACAGCTCTCTTAAGAATATAAATTAGGAACAACTGATACATGGTGTTGAAGGGGGTAAAGATCTTGCCTCATTGACAGGAAGTGAAAACGTGTGGGAGGCAGTTTGACCCTGATATGATTGTATCTTAAACACAAAACGCGACAATAATGTGAAGAACATAACAGATCTCTAGATTTGTTCAGTGTGTTTGTTGGATATTTGAATGATGTGTGGGCGAGCATGTGGGAGAAAAGACAAGAAAGATGAACTCCAATTTTTTTTTTTCCTCCATATTGTTTGGGTTATAATAGAAAACAACAATTAAGATCCCAAACAAAGAAGCATTTTGTGTAACTGTCAGTTATTTTCCTCCTTCAGTTTTCTTTAGGTGTTCAATTGGCCTCAGTCCACTATCTGCTGCACTAGAACTTTAGCAGACAACACTGGGCTGAAAACCTCAAAAATGAATCCATATTCAAAAATGACCCAATTAATGTAATTTGCCAAATATGTCAATGCAGTTTAATAAAGAAAGGAACAAAGAAATAATATTTCTTCTTGTGATTTTGTGTTGAATTATGGATGTAGAAACACTTTCTTCAAAGAACCAGTGCTTCATTTTCTCAGGACGTCAAATTTACAGAATGTTTATTTGGTTACACAATTGAAAATTAAAGACCTTACCAATGATTACAGAGGTATACTCCACAAATTAAAACAAAGATATTTAAAAAATGCCAAGGTTCCCCTCTTATATTCCGTTTGCAGTATAAACTATTTTTAAAAGTATGCTTGTGGCCATCTTTGTACAGATAATACATACTTTGAACTTTCGTGACAGGATACAAAAATAACACTGCTACAATAAGACTGGATACCAGTCCTGTGGCTTTCACAAAATCCATGGGACAAGCAGTCCCTTTCAGTATCTCTATAGTGGACCTAAGTGGACCCAACTGGTCTCCCCCAACAAAAACACACACTAGAAGAGATCTAGTCCCAGAGTTTGATTTGTCCATCCCAACCGCAGGTAATAACCTTGGAGGTTTCATGCGGATGCCATAGTGCGCTGATGCACACCTTGTCATGAGCCTTGATCCTGTGGTAAAGTTTGGTGGTCTTCCAATCCCAAATGTTCAGTTTTCCATCCGCATCTCCTGACACCACATAGCTGGAAGAAACCAAGAGGTGGGGGAGAGAAGAGAGAGAGAGAGAGAGAGAGAGAGAGAGAGAGAGATGGAAAGATTAGCGCTTTGCTAAAAATGAATTTGGTCACCACTTCACCTGCCAAAAGGTGGGAATCTGAATTTTTCGTATTTAGTCTAGCCAGAAGTTGCAGTGTTGCTATGGATACCGAATGGAGGTTAGGGCACCTAGGGTGGGTGAGAAACCGTTTTAGCTAAAATTAGGGTGCTGACTGTCCTAGTTGGCTCTTGTTGTGGAGCTTATATATTAGATAATATGAAATTGCACAGCTCTTCATCATTTAGAGGGCAGTGGGCGAGCAGAGGTATTCTGCATCTGAATATAATGCTCTCTCACTGTGTGAGCACACACTGTTGAACATGTTTTACCACTTTAATTTTTATTTACTGAAATGAAGTGATTTCTATATTTTGTTTTCTTTAACATTTTCCACTCAGGAAGAAAATTGTAACCCATTTCTCAAAGAAACAGATGAATCTCTGCTAACTGCATTTCTCTAGCATATTTTCCATCAGTTTCCTTAATCAACGATTATAAACTATGAGCAGCCTAATACCTTCATTCATCAAAATATTGTGTGACAAAGTAGATGATTACCTCATGTCTGGGGAGAAGTCCACTTGGCAGGCATAGCCAGCCACCATGTGGCCTTTGAAAACTTTCTTCTTGTTCAGTCTGAAGCGGTTTTGGGCTCCAAAGATTAGAATCTGGTTGTCCATTGACTGGCACGCTAGCCATTTACCTGGGGTTAGAAACCAGTAAACAGCATGAAGCTTACAGATCATCTCAAGTGGTGCGGTGCAGTATTTCACAGTACAGCATGTTAAGAAAATCGGTAAAAAAAGATTCTGTTCAACTATTGGTATTGGGGGTACAGTATAACAGCAGTTTGTGTTAGCAGTCATCATTTTAAAATGCAAACAGATCTAAGCTTTAAATGTTGTCACAACAAGTTTAAAAGTGCTAGTTTGTCTTATTAGTATGCTTCTGTACAGCCAAATGTTTAACAAGCAGCAACTGTGGAATCATGATGCTGCCTGCCACTGACGTTAGTATGCACGAAACCTGGCAGTGTAACAGCTCTGATCTACTGCAACATCAATGAGAGTCAAAATATTTTTAACAGGTACATGGTTATTGGTAGAATTATTCCTCAAGGACAGAAATCACACAACAACAAAAAATGTGTAAATTTCACTTTGAGTAGATGGCACTCTGAAAAGGGTATGAACTTATCGTTCTGCTGGCATTAAAATGAAAAGATTGAGGCAATTTAGGGGAAAATAAAAAAGAGGCTTTTCATCAGTGACTGCTCAGCTGAGATCTAATTTACCGTGTTTCAGCAACACTACAGCCTCTTCTGATAAGAGGCAGTGCTTCAGTGTCAAAGCATTACACGACTCAGTGCACTTCTTGAAAGGAAACATGACGGGAATTATTGATGTGGTATGAGATATAAAATGTTGGTGTGTGTCCTCTCTTACATCCTCTTATTATAAAACAAAAAGGTTAAACACTATTTTCCACAAATGTCAAATGCAATACGTGCAGGATGGAAACAACTTGGCCAATTTCAGCAGCGCACTCTCTGCCTCTTTCATTAAGATAGCAAAAGACGGGGGAAAGGATAAAATAGGAGAGAGGCTGTGCCAAGGGGGGCTGGTTGCCATTTAGGCGTGAGAAAAACTGAATGGTCTCCCACTGAGAACACATTCATTATTCACACGTTCAAGAGAACACAAACCAGGTTGGCACAAATACAAATATGAAAACTGCCCAAAGCAAAGAAGAGACAAGAGAAACGAAGAGGATGAAAGGGAGAAATCAAAATAGGTAGAGAGGGAAGGAACAGAGGAGAATAAAAGAAGAAGAAGCTGATGGAGTGCAAAGGGATTTGCTGATTTAAATGGAAGGGTTTCATTTGAGAGGAATTAGTTCTGGTTTTATTTTAGGTATGCTTAGAATTCTACACAAAACGTGGCCACTGTACATCTTCCACTCACTTCTGTGGACACTCATTAATTCAGCTGCCTATTTGAATACATTTTAATATTCAGCTAATATCTATAACATTGTCGAAATGTCGAACTATATGTTTAACAACTATTTGAATATCCAAAGTAGTACAGTTTTTGTATATTATTTGTGGATGGAGGAGAGCATATCTTCATCTGAAGCTCAAACTCCCGAGAAATGTTTCTAAAATTACGGCAAACCAGCCGTTCTTTTTTTTTTGGTTACCTAATGCAGCTTTGTTAATGCCTCACTGACATGTCATTCGTTGAAACTGCTGGCTGCTGTGTGCTCTGCAGTTCAATTCCTCACAAAACTGTGCATTAAGGAGACATTATAGTGTTTTAACAGAGCTCAATGGGCCGTTTGTGACAGCTTGCGACCCACAGCAAACAAACTTGGAGATGGGCCAGGCTTCATACTGTCGATTTCTATCAAAAATGCCATGACCGGGTCGCATCCCCACATATGAATTTATTTAGATGACACCGAGCCTGCCTTGTTTTTGTTCTTTTGAGCAATGACCAACACTGGAAGGTATAAGCCAACTTCAATCTGGCAATATGGGTTTATGCTCCCCAGAGTCCTATGTACTGTGTGCTTGACTGTGTGTTTGTGAGTGTTTTGCCATGATTAGACTACTCACCGTTGGGAGAGAGTGTCACAGCCGGCATAGAGTGCATACTAGGCTCGGCAATGTACTTGAAGTCCACAGGGATGTCCCTGAAAAAGACAAAAAAAAAATCACTGTTAGGATTGGGAACCGAAACCCGGTTCCAACTACACATGGCCCTCTTTTTGGACTGGATGATGCTGTGCAAAGCGATACGTTTTGTTTTGTTTAGGCAAGAAAAATAAGACCGGTCAGCACGTGAATTAGTCGTGTGCCATGGAGCGCATGTTTTCTACTCCGCAAACCCACCCACCCACAACTTCTCTAGACCTGCACGATTAATCGTTTTAAAATTGCGATCTCGATTCACGATTTAATTTTTAAATAATTTAAGATTTTTTTTTTTTAATGACTTAGATTCTCATTTAATTTTACGAGCCGACTGCATCCCAAACGCTACTACTTTCTTCTGTGAGTTTTAAACAGACTGTGTAAAATAGGTTTTAAAGCGCTCCCAAGCGCCTCCATGTTTACAGGCGATGAGCAATGTGCTAGGTGCCAAAGAAAATATGTGTGGTACTGCAAATTTGTTTTGTAATGGTTTATGTGTTTTCTTTGTTTCTAAGCTAAAAAGAAAAAAATCATGATTCATATTTTTCACCGAATCGTGCAGGCCTATTCTCAACCCAGTGTTCTTTTGCGTTTTAACTCGTACATTGTTTTATATATACCCGATGCATGTTGGGCCCTGTGTCATTTTGGCAGATTAAAGTTACAATAAAGTGAATGAAAAAAGAACTAACAGATTACTGCAGAGTCATATTAATAACAGCAACCAAATTAAACTGTATGGAATTCATTTAAAGTTTCCATAAACTGTATGAGGTGAATCAAGAATTGTTAAGAACCGGAATCGATAAGCAGGGTAAACCAGAATTGTTCAAATCCAAATGATACCCAACCCTACTTTCCTTCGAGCAGCCTCGAAGGAAAAACAAATTTCCAAGTTGTAGTATGTTTATTATTGTGACTGCTTATGCCATCTCAAAAAAAAGCTTGTTACTGAAGAGAAAATGGTGAAAAACCAGGCAGGATTACAGCTACAGTACATAAATAACACAATGCAATCTGAAAGGAGCTGTGATGCTGCACAGCCAACTGTACCGCCATCCAATTATTTATTAATCTCCCTTCCCCCCCTTCTTTAATGCTCTGCTTCTTTGCTTTTAGGCAGATAGGAAACTTGGCTTGTTGATCTTAAGTGGTCTGCATAAGATCATTCACATCTACAGCACTCTGTGTGTGTGTGACAGCTTACCGATTTCTTTTCTATGTACGCAACTGACCTGCTGTGACACTTCACTAAGTCAGTAAGTGGAACTAATGTGCCTTTCTGCCTTACACTGTGTATGCTTTGACATGCATCAAGTGCCCGGTTGTCATCTTGCCATCTGCTTAAACTAAAGCAATGTCCCTGTCTGAGATGAGTAACAGCTGGAGTAAAGTGATTGCACCATGTTCGAACAAGACCAACGATGGGCCTGAAGAACTAAAGACCAGTGTTAAACGAGAAATGCAAAACCTTGTACACGTAAATCTAAATTTTTTTGCGCACAAACACAGCCAGACATTAAAGGGGAGCCTTGTTTTGTCGGAGCCAATGTCTGCAGACCCACCAAGCTAAACCCGGAAAAGATAAAGCCATTGGATCTCTTCTTCTGAGCTCCAGAAATAACCAGTGTGAATGTTCCGTTGTCTAAAGAGCAACAGGAGAGGGAGAAATGAAAACATACACCAAACAATCTATACACTGGGAATATTCATCATGGATAAGAGATGATTGATTGTTGTTTACGGTGTTTCACGTCGATCAAGATAGGGGGCAATGACAAAAACAGCATTATTGTATTTTTAATAGGAGAACTTTACTTTGTCAGGCATAATAACTGCATGGAGGTTGAGGTTTACGTTTTTGTAATCAGCCTGCAGGAAAAATGTCAAGACAAAAATGAGAAAGTCTGAGCTTCTCTTGAGAGGGAAATGAAACAGACCATCTTTGTTTGTTTTGGAACTAATGTGAAAAGAGGGTTTCACAAAACACAATTACTATTGACAAAAGAGTGAATTAACTTTCTTAAGATTGCCACATTTCTGCTTTGGTATAGCCATTACAATGGGCAAATATTTACTTAAAGGTTAAATTTGGGTTGGCAGGGAGCTTAAAAAAAAAAAAGGGTCAGGACCACAACAAAAGTCATTCTGGAGGGAAATTTAGTCCTTGCATGACATAGTAGCAATGTCCTTTGCTCTGTCTCTGCAATTTTTCAACTTTTTTCTCAATCCATCATCCCAAATGTCCCTCCAAGCTCCCAGTTTCATCACTCTCTGAGCGATGTCTTTGTGATCAAGAGCTAATTCTCCTTTTTAGCCCACTGCAGCACATTCGATATTGATTGTAATCACATACACCAACTCTCCGCTCCCTGATGATAAATCTCTGCTACAGAAAACCCATGAAAACTTGTTGAGGATGTGGGTGAAAATGAGGACTGAATTTAAATTCCGAGTAGGTGTTTGCACAGTGACGTGTATGACTTTGTATGACTGAGATTTGCTGCCTCACAATCTTTTCTAAGCATCTGGCGTCTCCTCACCCTGCCCCTCTCTGCCAGTCTCCGCTTCTATTCTGGAGATTTGAGACTGTTCTGGTATTAAGCCTAAGGCTGCTATGAAGCAGCTCTCACAAGGGGGGTTAGCTAGAGCTGAGAGCCAGGTGGTATCCGTGGGAGAAAGAGGGACATTAAAGCCACTCTTTGGCCAAGCATTCCACTTGCCTGTTCGCTCCCACGCTGCACAAAAAAAGCTCATGGAAGACCCCTCCTAAACAAGCATACAAAGTAGACTCTTGGGATATTGTTCTTTTGCTAAATGTTGTTCTGTCAACATTGTATTCTGTCATTCAACTCATCTCCTTAAAAAACATGTTTTCACTAGTTAACCCCCACTCTGGAAAAAAAAAGAGGTGAGCTGAGAAGATCTGCCAAGAGCAAGAAAATAAAACAAATGGTCGTATTCAGGGTGGGAAATTAGCTTTTTTGACCAATGCCCAATATTACTAGCCACTTATATTTTTTACCAGCCACTTTTTCCGGAATTCAAATTTATAAAATGCACTAGCATATTTTGAATTGCTTCAGTACATTATTTTGTATCATTAATACATATTCTATCAATATAAGCAAATAAAAAGTGATGTGAAAATTTTTTTTAAAGCCTTTATTGCCACACTCTGCTCCTGGGGTCCCATCTTTGTATGGCAGTGCACTTGATATGAGACTTGAATGATTCGTGGTCTTTTCTAACAAACAATTTGTTTTTATTTTCTGTAGACGAGTAGGTTCGACAGTGAGTGCATGGACTGGTCGTCTGTAAGGTAGGCTATAGGGACAATATCATATTATCGTTGATCATGACGCACCACCACCCTGTCACACACACACTAATCCTAGTGCAGGGGAAATTGACAACTGCGTTGGTCTTAAACTAGCAAAGACACTTATGTTGGGCTTTGAGCTGTGCTGCCCCGTAGTGGAAGCTACTTCCCCCCCATACGTGCAACTTATTTGTAGTGATAGTATCACTCTCTCCCTGTTCCGTACAAGAAAACAAATCATGGAGCTCTGATTGAGTCTAGACTTTATGACACCGTAGTTAAGTAAAAGTAGGTCAAGTTGCAAAGTATTGCCCCTACCAGCGGCAGCATGTAATACTGTCTATTTACAGAGGGCATTTAAATGTACATCTGATCAACTGCCAATTTAGGGGACATTGCCCAACCCTAGTATGGCTAACCATTCCCTTGTTTTCCCTTTGCCACAATACTTGTTTTCTTGTCTTTTTCTGTACTACACCCTCAACAGTTGATGCTGCTGACTCTGCAGCAGGCCTCCTAACATCTGGGATATGTTGCCACATTTTTTAAACTGATGTCACGGACTAGTGCTGAAAACCACTCCATCCGCCACTGTGGCTGGTATACAAGGCAAAGTCACCCACCACTTTAAAAAAGTGGTAATTTCCCACCCTTTGAATAAAAAGCCACCCATCCAAGAATCTAAAGGAAGCTTGCTTTATCATCTGGTCTTTAAATATGTATCATCTTTGAGTAATAAATACCAGAGTTTGTTTATCACCACAGGATCCCCAGCTAATCTGAAAGGCACTCTTGGTGGACTCTTGATTGGCCACTGAGCAAAGACTGCAGTAGGACATGTAATAAAAATATCTATAAAAAGAAATACGCTTGTGGGAAAGGCAAGTGAACATGAGTTTTTTAATACCCCAAGTGCATATTTGCAATTTCAAAAAGAAATGTTGATTTAAAAAAAGAAAATTTATTTTATAACTTTAACTGACCTGCCAGTCATCCCAGCACATCTGCCTTCCAATCATTTAATTGTGGAAGCATTTTAAATGCTTATTTATTAAAATATGCAATTGGCAACAGTGGTTACTGCTGGAGCACTATCAATGTACAGTGCTAGCTCCAGGGGAAAAAAAGTAACTCCCAGTAAAGCAGGCACATCGTGGCAGAGGCCATGACTCAGAGCAGATTAGCAGCACAGCTGGGTGAGCTTTGTCCACGATAGGGTCATTGGGAGGTTTGTTGATCTACTCTTCTAATGGGCAACTAATGAAAGGAGCAGTGAGCAGTGCAAGAGGAAGTTTTCAGAGGGCAGCATGATACATTGATGATGTATTGTTTGTTTTTCAAATGTTTGTCCTGAGTCTTCTAGTTACGAAGAAACACAAAGGCACTTGATGTCCCCATGATGCACCTGTATCACAGTAAAACATTTTCCCTGCAAACTATCTTGCTACCACGTCAAAAAACACTAAACGTTCTCTTCTCCATACCTCTTGATTTTTAAATTATTGATGGAAAAGTAACAAAATAAAAAAAATCCTGTATTTCGGCCAAATGCAACCACAGTCTTCCATTCTTAAGTAAGTGACACTGCATTAGTATGTCAGGCGGTAGTCAGTACTTACCACTCCCAAACTCGAAGACTCTTATCATCCGATGTGCTGACAAAACGACGGTTCTCATCCACAAAGGTGATGGTGTTGACGGCTCCCAGGTGACGGTCGTACTCCTGAACCACCTCACCTGTCCTGATGTCCCACTGACAGAGACGCAAGGCGCAGAGAGCAAAACGGACAAAGACGAGGTAAACACATTTATCTCAGACAAGTTGAAACAAAATAAGTGGACTTACAAAATCCCATCAAACTAGTTTCAATGCCCATTTCCATTTCTCTTGTTGTGTAGCAACAACTTTTCTCACTGTAGAGAACAAAACCTTAGAGAAAGTCATGTGGTGGGGCTGTGGGAAACTTACCGAGGAGCAGTTTTAAATTGTGCTAACGCAGTGAAATGGCTTAACTGCAGTGGTGTGGTGATAGTGATTGGCTATCAAACAAGGCCTTAATCTTGAACTTTTAAAAAAATATATATTATTCACACATTACAATGTAAAGGAGAGACAACCACATAGGTACAGCCCCTAGGCAAGAAACAGATAGGGCGCATTTCTGTCCAAACACATTTTTACATCCAATTCTATTTATGCTCTTTTTTTAATCTTAGCCTTCAGCTGCTCACAGGAGCAGCCATCTGTTCTCAAAACCCAGAAGAGAGCTGCATGATTAAATACCAACCCTGGTTATTGTGCCAGATATTGTTATTGTAACTACCGTTCATCTGAACAATTAGGGGACACAATTTGTGCTAAATTGTGACATATTTTTAATACATGAAATAAAACTAAACAGTTCTATATTAGTTATTTCCAAACGCCATTATTATAAAGTGTGGAAAATCATATTTCCAAATCAGATGACAATTTATTGAGATAAAAATTCAAACTTTTATCTGTACAGGTTCAGGGTTGCTTGTTCTGTAAACTGATTACCCGATTGTGAGAGATTGTCGTTACAGATTTCCTACTTTTATCACCGATTGTTCCATTTGCTTCTCTTCTACCCTAATGCAACCCATGATTAATGATTGCTCTTGTCCTGTTAGCCACTGAACCTCTAGCCACGCGCACACAAATACACACACCAGCACCGCAAGATGAGAAGGGATTGTATTTCATGCTCCAGTGGGCAAAGTGGGTTTACACAGAAATTCATGTGTGCATCTGCTTGGTCAACTGGGAAATACAGTTGAAGTGAGAGTGGGAGTGGAATTGAATTGCTTGCAATGCAGCACACTAACTTTACCTGAACAATCTTCTTATCCGACATGCCGGCCACAAAAAGGCTCTGTTTGTCCTCGTCTGGGTTGAACTTGACGCAGTACGGTACCTTCCGGTTGGTGAAGCGGGAGATACACTGGCCTGTGGAGGGAGGGTTAAAAATGAAAGTCAGAGCTCCAGAATAATCCACAGTGGCTTTTCAGAGAGGTACTGAAGTTTCCATCCACTTGTCAATCGAATTACCTGAAGTCCGGTAAAAAAAGAATTGAGCGAATAAAGCTGCTGAAAGTGTGTTTCCATCCAACGGCTTTAAAGTGAATAAAAACCTGTGCGTAATGACGTCACATGCTGTTTTGCGGTCAAATTAGTATATTTAATTAATTTCAGACATTTTATGGTGTTTACATTCATTTTTGCACAACATTCAAGCCCAATGACGACACTATAACACATTGCTATGACGAATCAGATGCACGTAAATGCCGGACGACAAAAGAGGCGGCCTGTGGTGTAGGTATGAGACTCACATCCTGCGATTCGATCACCTTGCAGAAGACTGCAGGGATTTTGTGAATAAATAGGGCTGGCCATCACTCGTACTACAGGCTGCAGTAGACGGTCGTTACATCTTAAGGCACATTTGCGTCGGCACTCCCGGTCTTCGCTACTTCTGACATGGGCGTCTGTTTAACCATAAAATAACCTAAAACCTTATCAAAATTCATTATTTAATTGGCAAATAACGTTTTCATCAGCATTTATCGCATAAGCCGTATATCGATCAAGAGAAGATCCAATTAGACCGAATGTATAAACTTTGAGTATTCATGAAATTCAATCAAATTTCACTGACTCCACAAGCCATTTTTCATTCAATATCACTTCATTCGCATAAAAACGTGTGGATGGAAACATAGCTGCAGACAGCAACTTTTAATCCTGTATGGTCTGTCCCTGCCGGCAGTGACAGCTCAGCCGTAACACAGACATTTCTGTGTTTCTTTGTAGTTATTCAGCAGGGGTCAACCACCACAGGAATGACGCTACCACCACTGCTAGAGCTGAGAGAACAGGAAATTGGAAATGACACCAAGAGGCCCTTAAGATAAGAAAGAGGCTTTTCACCAGCATAATTTCTGTGTTACACCCAGTGTCAAATATAGAATAAAACACTAAAATTACCCCCCAACGCACCACTGATATGTACAGCTGCAGGAAAGGAACGACAGTTGAAATGTACACAATCCCACAACATCTGATGGGAACACACTATCACTGTGTAATAAGGTAACTCTAACACAAGTATTTGGATGATGTGGCTCCAAAGGGCATCCTTTTACAACAAGTGGGGGATTTAACTCTTTTCTGCCCTCTGCTGGATTGGCACTCTTGAGTTAAGAGGTGGAAATTTAGATAGAGGGGAAAGATAATAGGGAAACGTGGCACCAGTGAGACGGGGACCTTACATTGTTTAAGCAGTTCACATACACAGTATTAGACAGGGGTTTGACATGTCACTTCTCAGTATGTCTTTGTGAGCCCTACAAGATGAGAATCCCACAAAGACTGCGTCAGATTACATTTCCGAGGACATAGTTTGTAGTGCTGTGGAATTGGGCTACTATGTTTCAGGTCAATTTGGGAACAAATGCTGACTTGACCTCTGTATTAACAGAATACAGGATTTCTACAGATACAACAATCTGCAGGAAATTTACAACTAACAATTATATTTATTATTGATTTGTCTGCAGATTACTTTGTTTAATAATCAATAGGAACTGTCACTCTGCAAGTTCTGCAGAACAAACAATAACACCAGGAAGCTGGGGTCTGTACGGTCCTTTATCAATTATCTCATGGCTTGCAAGATCAAGGGTGACACACACACACTCCTGTGATTCAGTTATTTGGAAGAATCAACTAGAAGAGGCTGTATGGAACAACAAAGTAAGAGTCTGTTGACATCAGTGTGGTAGAGCATACCTGTCTCAGTGTCCCAGAGTTTGAGGTAGCGGTCATAGGCAGCGCTGAGGAACTGGGTCCCAGTGTTGTTGAAACAAATGTCTCGCACTGCTTTGCTGTGACCTAACATAACCAGAGGAAAGGTACACATATATTACAAAAAATAACACCAGACAAATTTCCTACTCTTGCTACCACATTACCCAGCTGCATTCCATTGAAACCCAATTCATTTGAGGAATATAAAAATTGGTTAAGGGAAATAAAGGATGTTGAGGGAAATGGAATCTTTAAATGAGCTTGGAAAGAAAAAACATTACATGCTCCATCTGTCTTTTCAACTGTTTTCCACCTTCTTTTATTCTCTTCCTAATCCCAATCTATGCAACCCCTTTGGCAATCGCTCATGCAGTGCAGGTGATGCGATGTCTCTGTGGGCTCAGGCCAAGCAGACACTTCCCTTGTTAAAACTGTCTTTTATCAGGTCTACAACACGGTTTCCACAGCGATAACAGAGCCCACTCAGACTAAGCGCCTGCTTTCTTGCTCTAATTCAACTTGCTGGCAGACCAAAAGCAACGGCTTTACTGCAGAAAACCTTGTTGGTGTATGTTGGTGTGTGTGTGTGTGTGTGTGTGTGTGTGTGTATATATGCGTGCGTGTGTGAGATGGTTTTACAAACACCCAATGGATTGCAAATCTGATAAACAGAGCCTTTAGTCCACCTCGTGTCCTCGCACTGAACTATTATGTCAACAGCCACACAGAAAAACACAGATTCACTAACTACTGAAAGCAGGGTACACATCATCAAATATGCCCTTTGTCCCAGTCTGCATTCAGAGAAATGATATGCATTCTCATTCACACATCCACCAAGCTATTGTAACTGTTCTTTCTTATTTGATAATTCAGACAAGGTACATGTTCAGATAAACAACAATGGTGTGCAGTTTCAGGAAATGGTTTGATTACAGATAATGCACAACATTGCTATATGGAGGCGCTAATATGCTCTCCACAATATACACTCCTACTGAAAAAAATAATTATCAGCATCTGCATCTCTGCTGCTTCTCCAACTCATAAATCCCTCAGCCAGTCACTCTTGTCAGTTGATTCACCCCTAAACTCTCTTCCTGTACGCCAGCTCCTCTCCGTGTCTTGTGCCTCCCCTTGGCCCCTGGGCTGCTGAATTATGCATATTCTGTGAAGGAGCTGACAGGCAGAACCACGGCTGTAACAATCACTATTCAGACAGTGTGCTGTCTCTGGAAAGAGTGTAAGAGTGACCTGCACACATTAGCCGAAACCCCCCCATACCCCATCTCTTACGCACGCACACACACACACACACACACACAGCTATAGGATTAATTCGACGTGGCAAGGTGCTGAAAGCATTCTTTAGAAATGTTGGCCCATATTGATAGTATAGCATCTTGCAGTTGATGGAGATTTGTGGGATGCACATCCAGGGCACGAAGCTCCTGTTCCACCACATCCCGAAGATGCTCTATTGGGTTGAGATCTGGTGACTGTGGGGGCCATTTTAGTACAGTGAACTCATTGTCATGTTCAAGAAACCAATTTGAAATGATTCGAGCTTTGTGACATGGTGCATTATCCTGCTGGAAGTAGCCATCAGAGGATGGGTACATGGTGGCCATAAAGGGATGGACATGGTCAGAAACAATGCTCAGGTAGGCCGTGGCGTTTAAACAATGCCCAATTGGCACTAAGGGGCCTAAAGTGTGCCAAGAAAACATACCCCACACCATTACACCACCACCACCAGCCTGCACAGTGGTAACAAGGCATGATGGATCCATGTTCTCATTCTGTTTACGCCAAATTCTGACTCTACCATCTGAAGGTCTCAACAGATATCGAGACTCATCAGACCAGGCAACATTTTTCCAGTCTTCAACTGTCCAATTTTGGTGAGCTCTTGCAAACTTTAGCCTCTTTTTCCTATTTGTAGTGGAGATGAGTGGTACCCAGTGGGGTCTTCTGCTGTTGTAGCCAATCTACCTCAAAGTTGTGCGTGTTGTGGCTTCACAAATGCTTTGCTGCTACCTCGGTTGTAACGAGTTGTTATTTCAGTCAAAGTTGCTCTTCCATCAGCTTGAATCAGTCGGCCCATTCTCCTCTGACCTCTAGCATCAACAAGGCATTTTCTCCCACAGGACTGCTGCATACTGGATGTTTTTCCCTTTTCACACCATTCTTTGTAAACCCTAGAAATGGTTGTGCGTGAAAATCCCAGTAACTGAGGAGATTGTGAAATACTCAGACCGGCCCGTCTGGCACCAACAACCATGCCACGCTCAAAATTGCTTAAATCACCTTTCTTTCCCATTCTGACATTCAGTTTGGAGTTCAGGAGATTGTCTTGACCAGGACCACACCCATAAATGCATTGAAGCAACTGCCATGTGATTGGTTGATTAGATAACTGCATTAATGAGAAATTGAACAGGTGTTCCTAATAATCATAAAATAATAAAACACACACACACACACACACACACACACACACACAGTGTGTGTGCGCGTGTATTTCCCAAACTACTGAATGCATTTCACACCTCAAATATTTTATGTCAGCATGTTTGCTGATGACCCATTGCATATAAAATGTTAAACTTTATAATGTACATACAAATGAATTATTAACATTTATCATATCAAAACTTAAGATGACTTACCAATAAATGTCCGTATACACCTCCTCTCACCGTACACTTCCCACAGCTGTGGAGAGAAGGAGATTAAAGTAATAAACACAGGTTTGTGGTTCCACAACACTACATTAAAGCAAGCCAGCAGAAAAAGGTGAGCTTTGAATCTTCTCAAACGCACAATAAAATAGTAGAATAAAACATTCCAAATCATAGCTGACAACATTTCCAGCCAATCATAAAACGATTAAATTGAATCTTTGAAAATCACAGAACAAGTATGCCTATAATAATTGCTCTCGTGCTTTTTTTTTAAAATGGCACCACAATAGGATTATTTACCTTGATCTTACAGTCCATGGAGGAAGAGAGCAGTAGATGACCAGAGCTAGGAAATAGTCTGATAGCACTGACACCCTGAAAACATACAGAGATATGATATTGATATTGATATGTATCGTACCATAGTTCTCCTTATCATGCGCATGCTAATCATTACTACAGGTCCAAGTACCATTGCACATTAAATCTTGCACACTATTTTTGGTGAAACACAAAGTTGAACTAGAGAGGCAGAGAGAGGAAGTGAGGCCCAATCTCTAAGCTCTTACTCCAAGAGGATATATGATGTTGTAAAACATCATATATCATACATCACTTACACTGTAAAGTGTAAGTAAAAGAAAAAGTATGCTAGCAAACATTTCATTATTATCTAAACATTTCTAAAGACACTCCAAATCATGCAAGTTCACATTTGGCTGTATAGTATGTTATAATAATGCCACAGTTTTGCATGTCTTGGCATTTAGGAATCTAAGACATCCATGTGTCTGCTTTCCACGTGCGATTGGTGAGTCACTTTTAAAATCGTTACTATTTTTACTCTGGTGTTATATTTATTATAGATTAAAGGAGTCAAAGGAACCGCTAACTACATCTCAATTTTTTTAACTGCTTAATTTAATTTGACCAGGCTATTGCTATTAAATCATTTCCTAAGGGGAGACATCATCTGAATCATAATAACCTAGGCAGATAGTGTGTATGCAGACCATGCTGCCTCTGTAATAGTCATAGAAATTATGATGACTTTCAAGTTACCAAAATGTCTCCCAAAAAATGTCATAAAACTTTGGTGACACCGTACGGGCCATCCTCTATTTATTATCTCAATGTCAGCACTTCCACGTGCTTATTATCTTTTCAAACCTCTTTGTACTTCAAATTAGACTCTGAAAGCTGCAACTTCCTGCACAAAGCGCATAGGAGCCAATTTAAAACTTGAGTGATTTCCCTCTCCCTGAAGCACACTGGCAGATCTGAAGCATGAACCAAATCTTTCTTGGAGTAACGCAGTGTTTGCCGTTATATTTGAATTATGACAATGTTTTTTTTGAATGAGACAGAATAATCTTGGATATGTCAGAGACAAGCGACTGGTATACGGCTGTGTTATCATTTCATTCAAAAAGTAGCCGGGAGGCTTTTCCTGACTGCTTCACAAGATTTTTTTTCCCTCCATGTACACAGACATCGTAACACTGCTCTCATTTATAATACTTACCAGCAACAAAGCTTGCACAGAGAATATGTGTTAACTGGTACATTAAGGGTCAATTCATTTACACACAGAAACACAATTGATCTATGTCCCTTCCCACTGACCTTGGTGTGTCCAGACCAGACATGAATCTGTTTCTTAGGCAGGTAACACTTGTCGGGAGCATCTGCAGAACGCAGGTTGATGCCCACATCCTGTGGGATGTGGAGGTAGGACCTGCCCTGGTAATCATACATGTCTTTAACTGGGGGGGGGAGCAAAAAGATACATAACATGTAAAACAATCCTGTAGCATTTGGAAGCATATTTTTGAAGTAGACAGGTCTATCAGCTGCCTTTAGTCAACAAGATGTCCTTAAAATAAAATAACTGATTTTAGACTAGACTTTTATGCAATATAATATCTGACCTTTGTTTGCAATGTACCACACTACATTGTTAGATTTAAAAGATCTAGATCCATCTAGCTTCTCTTTGTAACTGCAGTCTACACGTTGTAAACAATGCGAACGTTGTTACCATAACTCATTGGAAATCCAAAATACTTTCAACCGGTGGTTCAGTTAAAGAGGAGGGGTTCAAGTTCTGTTGATGGGTCTCCTGCATCTGCAGTTACCATGCTATCGTTTGACTGGCTGTTGCTAAGTTAGAGGAGGTTGACTCGCAGCACTGCAACAGGTGTGTTTTTTTCTGCTTGGCAAGCCGCCCAGACGTGTCGTGGGGGTGTGGCAGCCTCAACGATTCCATTTTTTAATTCGAAGTTCAAGATTGTGACTTAATAACTGAGCAAACTTCATCAGCGGAGGAAGATTATGTGATATGATCAAACTCGACTAAACTTTCAGTCTAATTTTTTTGCCAAATGGTTCTTTGAGAATGAAGGTTAAATCTTTAAAGAGATACACTCCACTCACAATACAAACTATGACTTCAAACTTAAAACAAATCAGTAAATATCTTTACTGAATTGATAGCCATTCACATGTCTAACTTAAAGAGGACCACAGTACCATGGAGAATGGTCTTCTCTTCTGCAGGGGCATCTTCCTCGTTCTTTCCCTTCTTCTGCCTCTTGGCTATGATCTCATCCAGCTCTTTCTGCTCTTCCTGTAAAATAAAATTAATCACAAGCTGATAATTGCCAAACAGGGATACAGTGCTGACGACAAACTGGGCAAATTGTAGACAGTTTTCTCTCAACAGCATGCCCTAACCCTAGTTTAAAGGGGATTACTCGGAGCTATTCTTTTAGTTTTTCTCTAAAATAAAGCTGAGATGTGTGGGTGGACTCACAGAGCCTACAGATGTTTCTGTTAATAGTGTGTATATATTGCTCGTTTTGCATGAGTAAGCGCATTGTGAGCAATGCAATCCAAAGCAAAATTCCTTGTATGTGTCCTCATACCTGGCAAATAAAGCTGATTCTCATTCTTATAAAGTAGACCATAGATTAACTACATTAGTGATAGTCACCCTATTGCCTAAACCTGAAGGGTGGTGTGATCCATATCAAGTACTAACTTAAAGTTGGTTAATTAGGAAGAGGCGACAATCTCAACCACTTAGCCACAATATTTGTGCATTATATTGAAGGAAGCAATATTACCTCTGATGGTTTGGCCCCATCTTTCTCATCTATATATTTTGCCCATGGTCCAAGGAAGTTGTCAATCTCTCCTGCTTCTCCACCTTTGATCTTTTTCCTTTTCTCTGACTTCTTCTGTCCGCTCTCAAACACAGTTAGTCCTGAAGGAAGAGCCACTAGATATTAGAATACTGAATTTCCCTTAAACAATATTTCATGCAGCATAAAACTTACTAAATACATCTATACAACAGATGCATATGAACACATTAGAAATAAACTATGATAGAGGATTACCTTTATTTTTCTCAGCCTCATCCACTGCGCCAATGTAGCTACTACAGGATACTTGGTGGGTGTCAACAGATGGATCTAAAGCATAACCTATTAGGACAGTGGAGGGAGTTGTAAATTCAGGGTCAATAAATTGGCCGCATAAATTAAACCCATCACACAGGTCACAGAGGAGCTTACCATAGGTGGAGAAGGTCCTCCTTTGCTGTTCAAACATGAAGTCGTTGAGGTGAGCAGGTTCTGCATAGCCAGATAACATGTTCCTGGGGGCAGCCATCTGCTGGCTTTTAAATGGGTTTATTGGCCCAAACTAATTAGGAAGAAATACAAAATAATTTTAACACTAAAATTAAACTTTGACAGACCCCCTCAAGGACCAACTATCTTGCATGGCCCTTATAAGCACGACTTAAATAACAACAGACATTCTGATTTCCGTAACAACAGATGGATGGATGGATGAAAAGGTAGATTACTAGATTATTTCCAATTGGGAAATTACAGCATAATGTTAGCCAAACTACATAAACCACGAAGTAGAAAGAAAGGTATCAATAACAGATATAATTCATGTGATAGTATTTACATTAGAGCTGGTCATATCATTAAAAATATGATGATATTTGGAGATGTTACATTGTTAACACATAAAAAGTTTGAGAATGAGATAATTAGTAATGTGTGTAGGCATTCAGTGTTTCATTTCACTAAGTTAAAAGCCTTCTAAACCAGGAAAAGACAACATAAAGAAACATATAAACAAAACGTCGTTTGAAATCTAGTCTCATTTTGTGTATTAACCCAGTTCTAGATGTCATCTATTTACTCTAACTTACCTCTGGTGCAAACATGGTCTCAAATGTCGGGTTGTAGGTGACTTCTTTCAATGAAGGGTCCAGGTGTGTACCAGTCTCAACTGCCTCCTAAAGTGAAGATGTACAGATCAGCGAGCGGAACCTCACTGTTTGACTAGCAATACAATATAAAACTGCTGTTTGGTGTATCAGATGTTAGATAGAAAAAAGAATCAAACGTTTCCCGCTAACTGCTAACGTTACAAGTTTTATTCGGTAACGTTAACAACAATTGTTAACTCTACCCACTAAATAATTACTTATTCTGTATTTACCTTTATCGAGTGAAACTATATGTCTCTTTATGATATTTAAGCATAGCGCAATTAATAGTATCCAACAATAACGTTAGCTAGCTAGCTTGGTTAGCTTACTTTAACGGCGACCTCGGGAGCAGAATTGAGAACAGCCACGGACATCGTGGGTACAGACTTCAGAGGTTTAAGGTGAGCCATGGCGTCCGGGTCCGCTAGGTCCACTTTCGCAACATCTGTATTCAAATTCGACTCATTTTCAGAATCAGAATCGCTACCGTACGAAACGAGGGAAGCCACGGTGGCAGACATCTTGGATGTTGTGAATTCGCCGGAAGCAGGAGGGCGTTACTTCCGTTACTACATTTTGTTATTATTACATTTTATTTATGTCTTTGCAACAGTAAATAGTACATACGTATGTATATGTGTGTATATATATATATATATATATATATATATATATACCGTTATTGTTATTTGTATGTCTTTTTATATCTGTGCCTATGCATTTTGTCTTTTATGGAATTATATACCTTACAGTTATCAATATTTTGTGAAATTTTTATTTTGAAATTTTAAAATGTTCGCTGCTGCCATAAACCCATAGCACAAACCATCGATCTCCTATCTTTGACCTTTGTAATGTATTTAGTCAATATGATATCATCAAGCCATTGCGCAGGAGATCGATTAATTGTGTAATGATATGTTTTATGTACAGAGAGGGTTAAAACTAATGAAATCGAACACATCTCTGAAATGGATTGGACAGCCCAAAAATGACAGTGAGCCTAGCCACTACTGCGAGCGCGCACGTTACCCGCAAGCCTCCCACGAGCACAGCAGCAGTTGCATGGAACGCTTTCTCGCGCCCCAACAATAGAGTGGTAAGTACCATTATCACCGATTATAATAGGGGCATTTTCTTACGAAAAAACATAATTTCATGTACGTTACTTTGGAGAGAAAATCTTTGTCGCATATGAGTAAAACTGACACATATTTTTTTGTTATGAAACCTGCTGTTAGCTTGACCGGACCAGGTTTGATGCCAATTCCACAAATATCTACCCTGAGATTCCCTTTGGAAAAAAGTGCCTGGATTCTTCTCCGCCGCCGCCGCCTCTTCCACCAGGAGTACATTTGATATCAAAGACAGTACAATCATGGATACGACCCGGGGATTTAAATTATTGGACACGGTGGCATGCTCTGCTGCTTGTTAAGGATGGGAAGAAAATAAGAGGAATTTTAACATACGTATCAGGTAATTATTTGAACGCTGTGTACTAAAGTCGATTTTTTTTACTTAAAAATGTGACTTTAGTAACGTTAACGTTATCGCATCTCAGCATAGCAGCAACAAACTGCCTTAAAACCGAGTCACCATGTTGTAACATTATACTTAAACTGGAGCTGCTTGACTAATAACGGTCTTGGTAATTCAACACTGTCTGGCCATCTCAGAGTACCACTAAGCCAGTACACAGGTGACTAATGTAGCATTGTTGACAACGTTAGTACTCCAAAGTGGTCTAAACCCTCAAAGGACCAATAGTATGTTACACATTAAATAAATAAACGCTAAATTTGTAACGGGACCGCGTGAAGGGTGATGAATTGCAAAGCTCCACATCTGCAGGAGCTCCCGCAGCAGCGTCATGACATCCATCCAGTCCTAGGAATATCATGTTAGTGAGAAACCGGAGAGCAAATATTTGCCCCGCACATTTTTAACGTTATAGTACATGCCACATATCTAATTTTCACGTTTTTCTTTTCGTCATTGGGTTGTGGAGTTTAATGTTGGTACAGTATGAATAGACAAACCACTGGCAGCCGCACGACGTGATTTTAATTTTCCCACTAGAATGCCTTGACTTGCCTCGGAGAGATAGGGACTGGGATCTATTCCAGCCAGCTTGGTTTGCAGTCATGGGGGATGGTAGCCTTCAGCCCAGTGGAAATCATGCTTTGTGAAATTCGAAACCTTCTTTGTACTACTTTAAGTGTAGCAAGAAAAGTGGGCATGATGAACAGTGTTTTGAATGTTGTGATCGGCTTTCATAGTAACAGCTTGAAGGTATTCGTTGCATTCCGTGATGCCAGCTTGTGGGCTTACATTGAACTGACCATCTTTTCTGCAGCTTGTCCATTAAACCCAACCAAGGATGGAGTCTTAGGATGCTGCAGGAAACACTTTTGTCTACGCTGAACATATTTCGTACCTTGCCGCTCAAAAATAGAGTAGGCCTAGAAAAGTAAAAGCAGCCCGTTGTGGAAATGTGTGTTTATATCTGTGGTTGGTGATGAATGAAACAGCTGCAGAGCCATTGATAAAAGTTTATGTACGCTGCTGTGCCTGCTGCTTTTGACAGTAGACGAGTGGAGTCAGTTTGTGCCTCTGATGTATTAAAATGACATTGATAATACACAAGAGACACAAAGCAGGGTTGAATGGGGTGCATATTAGTGACTGCATGTGATGTGTATAAGCTGAAGGATTTTACTAATTTGATTAATTTATAATGAGGTTAAATAGTAATTTCCCTAGGTCAGATCAGATCTTTATTGTCTCTCAAGAGGAAATTCTTTAGGTCTAGACACCATGTCAACAAAAAAAACAGAAAGAGAGCTGCTAGATTATTTATGTTGAAAATGTGGAAGCAGCTCTGACTCCTGGCATTCAAACTATCACATTACTGAGCTATAGACTAAGTTTCATACCAGATCAGAGGGAGCATGTATGTGCATAAACATTTGCCATATTGGCCCAAATTGAAAGTTTCCTTCAAGATATAATACAGTGCCTAAAATGACATTTCTTGAACCAGTGATCAAATTCACCCTCGCTCAGCTCTGAGTGGATGTCTGCTGAAGTATGCCTGCTGTGGCCTCAAATCACTGACTGCTACTGTTTTGTTTGAAGCGAGTTCTTATCCAAGTGGGTTACCTCCTGGGGTTTTGTTATTATACGTGGTATTTTTAAGCTCGCAGGGAAACAGACGGTGAAGGAAGTAGGAAAGTTGAAACTTCTATCCACATAACCTGCTCTTCGATACATGAATATAAATGGTTCTTGGTTTATCCGACAAATGCCTTTACCTACAGGTGGGTTTTTTAAAATAGAGCTGCACATATTGCCATGTTTTTATGTTATACTGTTTTTAAATGCTTTGCTGTGAGTGATGACATTCCTGCACAGTTAGCAGTTCTCATGTTATTCTCTGTTTCAGAGGCCCTTGTGATAGAAGAACTTTGGCATACTCCTGTTGAGGCTTTTGGACCTCTCTTAGTTGTTGACATTGCTCTGATCCTCTGCCAGTCTTTGTCTTTCTCATGCTAGCAAGAATAACATCTTAACTTTCTGTTGCTCACCTGTGTTATATTCCACATAGGTGGAGAAGGGTGATTGGAGGACACAGAATAACATAGGGCATAATGAAAGAGTGTGTAGAAAGAAAAAAAGGAAAAGAGGTGTGTGTGTGTGTGTGTGTGTGTGTGTGTGTGTGTGTGTGTGTGTGTGTGTGTGTGTGCCTTTACGTGCCATTTAGTGGAGCCACAGACAGACCTCCTATCACCCAGCTGTTAGGATGCTCCGGCACACAGCAGCTATTGTTCTTCCTCTTGGCCAGGCCACAGCTCTATAATACAGCCTCTGTCCCTGGTCTGCACTGGCCTGACAGAGGGACACCAGGGCTCAGTTAGCTTGTGTGACTGGTGCTCCTTGTGTTTTACTGCCACTGCCTCCACCACCTCCGTCCCTGCTTTATCCATATATCTGCCCATTGGTTGTGTCTTAATGCTCTCTAAGACAGTTTACAGTTCCTATTCAGTGACTCTTCTTTTTTTACAACTTAAGGGATAGGAGTTGTCATAGCGTGCCCAATCTTATCACAACACTTTCTGTTCTGTGTTTCACTGTATGTCAACTTCTTTGCTACTGCAGCAAAATTAATCGCCCCTCGGGGACAAATAAAGGTCTTGAACTTGAACTCATCAGATATTATTTGTATTTGTAAATTTAAGAAAAAAATCTTACTCTGGAACAAAGGTATTTGTTATACAAAATTAAATGTATTAAAGTTAATGATATTGTGGGAAATTAAGACTTTTCTAGAACCTCAAACACTTTTTGAGAAGTCCCATTTGTTTTCCTGTGATGATTACAGAACGTCGTCATTTGAACTTTGTCCTCTGTATATCCTTACAATATCTTACAGAAAAGTGTTCCATTATCTCTTTTTCTTTTAACTTTTTCTCACTCTCCTTGCAGTGCTCAGTCTCTTATTATCCACCTAAACTTTTTCCTCATCCCTCTTATAGTTGCCACTCTGGATCTTTTAGCCTCTCTGTTTCATTCTCTCACTGTCAACCAGGGGAAGAGATAGCGTTGACAGGGTCTCTCAGTGAGTTGACAGGGTATCTCTGAAATAGACCTGTCTGATTGTGTCTCTGCCACTGCCAACAGAAGCCAAAAACACAAAAACCCCATCTGAGCTTAGAGCTGCCCCTACCCAACTGTGGGAACTGAGCTTCATCTCTTTATTTGCCGTCTTCTTTCATTTTTTGTCTTCCCCCTTTCTCTCTGTCTTAAGTTGAAAGTACCGCCAGCAGTTATTTTCTTCTTATTCTCTGTCACTTGCTTTGTATTTTTTAGTCCTATAGAGAAGGTCCTAACTCACTGTGATGAAACACCTCTGCTGCCAACTAGTCAGACCACAGCTGCTTGAATACATGCAAGAGTTCTGTCACTCACCCTATCACTTTAGGCTCTGATGAGTTTAAGAAAGGATTCGTCTTGCCTTTACAATGTTCAGCTTAGTGGGTATTTCGTATGTGCCAGTTGACGAATAGAAAGGGTATGCTCATGCTTTCCAGCTTTAAAATAAATGTATTTAACGTTAGTGTCATTACAGTCTAAATGTGGTTCAGAGCAGATAACACACTGCCAAAGCAGAAAATAAGAAGGGGGGAAAAAAAAGGTTTAACCCTGCAATATTGGCTTAAAATATATATTGTTAACAGACGACTCTCTCCTCATGGCTGTTTCCTGCAAACTGAATGAAGAAACCTTCACAACTCGCCAGTCAGTAGCCAGGTATTTGGGAAATGGTCCACCATTGTGTCCTGTAATTGACCTAGCTTATTCTCTCAGCCGAAAGCCAAAATGAGCTTCACAATGGGCTAAACGATGGACTTTTTAGGCCCCACCCCAGGTGTCATGTGTAAATTTGGCTGGTAAACATAGTCTGATACCTTTCTGAGCACAATGTATCCATGGTCTGCTCCAGGAGTTAATGGGATACAGGGCTCCCCTCAGTAGCTGTTGGCCCAAGCACTGACAGTGTGTATGTGTGTATGTCCATGGTTAGGGTAGTCTTAGTGTTTATTATTAGCAAAATAATGTTCTGTTCCTGTGCTTTTAGGTCAAAGTGTATTTCTGGCCTGTGCGTAATGTAGCTCTAAATGCTGCCAACAGAAATCAACATGATCTCTGCAGCTGCACTCAGAGCGTGTGTATATTTACATAGATTTGAATACACAAAGTTAATCAAAACAGTGAATTCCACACAATGTGGAAAACGGCATACAATATATTTCACCTTTATCCTGTCACTCCCTCTCTTTGAATATCTATGCGCTCTTTTTTATCCCTTGATTTCTGTCTTCCTCTGTTCCCTTCTTTTCTCTCTTTCACTGATGGGCTCTTATTGAGCTGGAAAGAGATGGTCGTGGTGATGTGTGATGATTGATGGGGGCAAGGCATCCAGTCCTCCGCTTGAATCCCTTGTGTCAGGACTGAGACATCCATATTCAATTACAGACATGCTGCATTTTCATTAGGATTTTCATAAGCACTCATTTTTCTTCTCAGTTCTTCTCCATGCACTGGGTAGGAGTACAAGGACTAGCAAGGAAGAGGTATACTGGAAAGACAGTGAAGGATTCGGGACAAGAACGAAGAAATAAAAACTGCAATAGGCTTTTGTTTCAGGCACAAAATGTACCACACAATTATTTTGGTTTATATCTAGCTCAAGACTGTTCTTGGAAAAAACAAAACACAGCCTGGCTATGTTCCTTGTGATGTTTGTCTACTATAAACTAGAAAAAAACAAAATAAGTCTTCAAAATAAAAATAGAGCAAGGTCATGGTTTCTAAAGGGATGCCGAAGGGAACAGAAGAAAGTGCTGAGAAAAGAGAAGGAGAGCAAGAGGGGAAGTGGCCTTTTAGTACCCCGGTGTGTTTGTCCACAATTTCACAGCAGGGGTGCCTGTGCACACTGACAACTGCTGCTTTCAATTAGGAGCCAATATTTGGCTGTTCATTTACAGCTCACAGCAAGGATCCAGCTCCACTTTGTATTTGCGCGAGCCCCGAGCACAAGGCTCGTCTGATTCCTGCTGGATAAATGCCCAGCAGGGGCCGCGAGTGTACACTTCTCTTCCATTTCAGAAGATCGGAAGTGGAAGCAAGCTTGCCTTCCTTTGTCTTTTGATGGTTAGCAGGAAATGCCAGATTCACTTAAATCCTCAGCAAGAAAACCCATTCTAAACAGTTTTACTCAGCAGTCACATCATCTGTGTTATCAATGCTTACAGCCATGTGGGCAGTCCAACAGGACAAATTATTGCTTCAGAGCACAGGTCGGACAGACGTAAAGAAATTCTTCCTGGTTGAAAAAAAAAGCATCTGCTAAAGATAGGCAGTCAGTAGAAGGAGGTTGTGGTTCAGTGAAAGATTACATACTGTACTCTTCCGTTGGCACACCACTGAATGGAGGAGGAAAAGTAAAGACGTGGGGGTTGTAGTTGTTTGTGCTTTTATACTCACAGGCCTATCTACACAGTGTTGAAATTTAAATGACATGAGGATAACATAAAGCCATTCTCTCACATCAAGCTATGGGAAATGGTCTGCGACACAGCAGTCCCTTACATAACTGTCTTTCATTTATAGACACATGCCCACACCTTGGAGTGGGCCTAAGCGCATATTATATTATATTATATCATTTTATTACATTTGTACTCCTATACGTTGATACTGAGATCAGTCTACAGATAACGGTCATCTTTTTTTTTTAACTCTGAGAGTGCCCATGGGTATCGGCTCTTTGTCCTTGATCTGGAGCAACGGTACATCACTGTGTGTCTATGGTGTTTGCACCAGTTCATATGTGTATCTCTCTGCATCCTTTTTAGCCTTTGTGCTGTTGACTTTGTAGCCAGCCAGTGAGCTGTACATGTGAAACATCTTCCTCTTGACTTAGTCGCCACTCCACTTTTTCTTTACGAACCACGGCACCGCTGGCAAAAACTAGCCCAACACAGAGCTAGCTTGGGCCACAGATGCAAAAAGGGCTGACACCACTCAGAGCTCAGTGCGGTGGCAGTGAGCGTGTAATGCTGACTGATTTGAGTAGGTACTTGTAGCGGAAATGTGTTTTTAGTTATGGTGTCAAAATGATATCCATTTGTAAGGTGGATTGTGGTGAAACTCTAAAATTTGATCTACAACTGATAAATGTTGATTGCGTTTGTCTGATTGACAATTCCATAACTGTCTAACTATCACTTCAGTATATTATGCATTTGCTTTCATTGCATAACAGCAGCAAGTAGATAAAACAACTGTGGCACTAGAAGTTCTGACATCTTTGCTGTAATTTAGCGTGCAAATGTACAATTTAGGGCTGAATTCTGAATCCTCATGTAATAATAATGTAACAAGATATGGATGCTACCTGAGGACCTCAGGAAATGGGATTGCTCTGCTTAATCTTTCTTCTACATAGCTCCAGTGCTAGATCCTTGGTAAATCCAACAGAACACTAAATCAACAACACTTACTTTTACCTATTATTTGCTCAGTCCTTTCATCCGTGCATAAGGAGAGAGGTGCATCACTAACTACATGCAGGGTGCACCTCAGATGGTGGGTGTGCAGCCACTGCACCTGTTTGATAAATAATACAGTTCTCTTCAGGGACAGACCCTGAAATTGAATCTGAAACCAGGAGAAAAAAATGTAGCCTATATGATACAGATGTAGTACTGTATGTCCACCCTAAAGTGTGATACATAAATGGTTGCAACCAGAATGTATACCCCAAAAATGCCCTGTTAATATGACAGGTGCCTATTTAAAGTCAATAAGACCATTTAGAAATCAACATTTACTGATAATCCATTATTTAGAGGCAATTGCAGAGTACAAAAACACACAAACGTCCATACACACATACCATTGTGAGCTGTGAAGGTAGTGCAGCAGGAGTCCCATGAACAGCAGCAGATGGACTGCAGTAATAGGGAGGCTGTCGTTTGGCAGGTTGTGTTATTCAAGGCTTGTTTGGGTCTTTCTGCAAACCAAGATACCGAGAGGCAACAAGGGCAAGTGTGAGGACGTGATGGGGCAGCGGTGTCTCCATCTTTAAATTAGGTGAACCGTTTTAATTGATTTTAATACTCCCTTTGTGAACTGCATTCATACTATAGCTTAAGATAAACCATATAAAGCAAAATGTCAAACTGCACCAAACTGCTCCTTCTTGCAAATGTGTGTTTTTTTGTGTATGTATAGTGAGTCTTAATCAGCCCTAGCTGGCTAAATGCCAGATTAGTGTTGGGAGTTAAACGAGCTTGGCATGAGATGCCTGGAGGAAAACCTCCTCCTCCAGCTAAACAGTAAAGCAGCAGCCCCCATGGGTCCCTCCAGCAGTGTAGGATAAGACCAAAGGTCATTTCATTATTGTGTGTGTGCTTATATAAATGTGAGTGGCAACCTGAGGCAAGAGCGTTTGTGTAGCTTAGCCCCAGGAGGGCAGATAGGTGCTGACAGACAAGCCTGGCCTCACCACTGGGTCTTCTGCCTCTGCTGCTATAGAGCCTCTTCTTTTTCCACCGCCCTCGCTCTCCACTATTCTTTACCAGCATCCTGTGTGTTTGTTCCCTCTGTCTTTTTTCTCTCTGTCTCCCTCCCCTCTGCCACTGCCTGTTTCTTGAATGTCAATATACCATATTTCTCTCCTTCCTACGTCCTACTTTACACAAACTGGAGCTGCACAACCAGTGCTGACTGCTTCCAATGAGGCTAATGATGACTGCCAGTCATCTATTTTATTTTTTTTTTGGTCAACATAATGCATCAGTTGAGCAGTGACTGGGGCTGGACCTGATATAAATATATATATTTCTTTTAATGCAGATTTACAGTGGGGTCAAAATTGGAGTAAAAAATGACTCAATTACTCAAAAGTTTGAAGAACCTGTAGTGAGTGGTGGGCCAGAGTACTTAAGAGATTTGAGTTCTGAATCATGTACAGTATGAGCAAACTGTGAAGCAGCGTTGCCACAGTTACTTTGAAGAAGTAACTTAAGTTACTTTACAGATTACAGTACTTGATTTTAAAAGAAATGAAGATTAAAAGTTACTCTATTAGTTACATTCAGCAGCTGCAGACATCTCCCCCACTGCCTCAACATCACTGCATACAACATATCACTGCTGTGAAGTATTTATATCTGGTTAGTAACTGGAGCTACTTCAGCACTGTGTAGGGGAAAAGGAAGAGGTGGACTATGAGCAAGCTGAGAATGTGTTCATCTAATTGCAACAGGACTGTAAGAGCACTTTCTGTTGCGGAGCGATGCAACAGTGACTGTGACAGACAAGGGCATGATGACTTAGATCCACACACATACACACACACACACACACAGCGTTGCACTGATGAAGGGGACAACAGACAAGCCAAAGTCTGACTGACCAGGAAAGATAACAAGGAATCGTGTAAGAGCAGCGATAACAGTTGCTGTGGATTCTGTTTCGTTGGCTCTCACACATACACACCAACCTCACTTCATACTGAAGAAAAGGCCGGCAGCTTAAAATATGCCCACTGATAAGAAGGAAAATAGAGGCAACCAAGGAGAAAAAATAGGGGAGCGAGAAGCTTTGTACCTGCAGAGAGAATTGGAGTCGCTTCCCTTTCAAGATGTGTCAATTGGGGACGAGCAAAAAGCCTTACAATACCTTCTGACAGCCAAACGCAAGAGGGAGAAAAGGGACTGAGAGGAGCTTTTGTCTCCGTCCCCTCTGTCCCATTGTCACCCATATCGCCTTCACCAGAGATGAGGCACTGCATTGGGCTTGATCTAGGCCTATTGATTAAATCTATATTTGTGTATGTGTGACAGCTGTGTAGATTTAGGAATGTATGTCTCTCCTGTCTAGATGGTGATCCTCTTGACTCACACACACAGTACTCCCCGTCTAAATTTAGCAAATTGAATCATGCAGATATTAAGTTAAATCTCATCTTGTTTCTTATAAAAACTACCCCGCAGGCACTACAAATCTGTGTCTTTATCATTTTTCAATATAATGTCAGAGTGAGTGGATGGTCGAGACCTTAATTGAGTCAATCTTCTACAGTGCTGTTAGATCATATTTTGTCTTCTTTACCTCCCCTTCACTGCATAGAGATTCATTATTTTCCTCCCACCTCAGCTCTCTTTCCATTTTTATGCAGAAAATGTCTTGCCTAGCAGTGGCATTTTTAAGCATAGCTGTCAGAGCTGTGTGTGTGTGTGTGTGTGTGTGTGTGTGTGTGAGTGTGAGATATCATAAGACACAGGACACATGATGCCTGCAGCTGACCCTTTGACCCCTAATGAGCATGCTGTTTCTATAGATGGAAAGAGGCCCTAAGGACAGTGACCAACCGCTGCCTGCCACTGTAACACCACCTCGCTCTCAGTTTATGTGTTGTTCATCATTTTTAGACTGGTTTAATGAGTAGCTAAATACTATTTTAGTTTTTTTTTTCTAAATGTTGAATAATATCACCTGATACAGTAAGCTTCTGTTATTTTGGTATTTGAATGTTTTTATTATGAAGCAGCAAAATCCAGAAATGTTGGGGATTCGTTGGCAGTAATGTTATGTGACTCCATTGTGAATTATTGTTACAGAGCAACAGCATTCTTTGACAAAAGCTGTCCAATCCGTTACAAGAAATTGTAAAAACCAAAGAGCGAGTGACTGTCAGTCTATCGTTAGAAGTTAACCCAGTAGCACCTATGGTAGCAGTCTATGGTAGTACAGCACACACACCCTGAGCCGAAAAAGAGTGACAGACAGCACAAAGCACACACTCTACCAGCCGTGTTTTGTCTCATTTGAAATTGCTCTCTTAGCTGAGAGTGTAGTTGAATCAATTAAGAGATGATCAAACCAGAAGTTGCCGTGGTCCCAGTGGTCAGTCCTGCTGCTAGGTACCCACTGGCACCGCCTCAGGCCTCCTCACAGCAAGGGCACCTTGACCAACCACCTGGTCTGCCAGCACTGTGTTCACAGAATCTCATGCACAGACACAGACTGCCATTTCCTACAAACTCAGGAGACTGCCTTTAAGAGTTTTGCACAGCTTCCTTGGGCACTGTGTGATTGGTCCAATTTATCGCAAAAGTCCTCCATGATTCCCCTCTTGTCTCTTTTCCTCACACATCCACCTCTCAGCTGATGCCAAGTTCCACTCTGTTCACTAAATGGCTGTGAATAGGTTGTTTAATCTGTTGTCGGGGTGTAATTGACCCTGTTCTCTTAGCATTATCTTACAAAACGTGGTGGCTTTCACTGTGCAGCAGTGTGTGTGACATGCCTAGATTTTGGTTTCATAGTTGCAGCATTTGAAAATGTGGAAAGTTTGATTTCAAAAACAGATTTCAGCTGTAGGGGAAAATCCTACTTTTGCAAGTTGTTGTACCAAAACAAGTAATGTTTTTAAAGTGGGTCATCGTCATCCTTGGTTTATGAAGTTTATGATCTTCACAGACTGAATCCTTTTTAATTGACATGTGTTGTCTCTGGAGGCACTGGTTGTTTTGATTAGAAAGGAATTAAAGAGTACTCATTTATTAGGTTTGGAGTAAACCTAATAAACCTATTTTTTTTTTTATAAAGATACGTTTTGGGGGATTTTCCCTTTATTAACGTGACAGGGGATAGACATGAAAGGGGGAGAGAGATGGGTGTTGACATGCAGCAAAGGGCCGCAGGTCGGATTTAAACCCCGGCCACTGCAGGACTCAGCCATGGGGACAAACACCCTTACTGGGTGAGCAAGAGCCTGTCCTGCTAATAAGCACCTTTTTGAAGTGAAAGTTTTAACAGTTTGTTTTTCCCCTCCTGTGTTTACACATTTTCTTCTTTGCAAGAGCCAGTGGTGCATGAGGGACTGAAATACACTTTGCCTCTAAGCGACATCCCACTTTAAAACCATTCTTCATCTCATTCTCTTACGATTACATATTTTGAAATGTAGATCAAAGGAAATTATTGGAAGAACAATTCATCCGCAGAGTGCTAAAGTTGCACTTTCTAACCAAAACTGGGTAGATTGATAAAGGGGTGATTACATTACAAAAAGGAAGAGGTGAGTGCTTAAAGGGCACTTCACTTCAGGAAAGCAGGGTGCCATATCTTTACACCAAACATGTTATTGCTTTTGACATGTTGCCCTCTGGGATATTTACGGCAGTCAGATGAATGGGAATCACTACATCTCAGTGCACTGGGCAGTACTGCTTACTATATTGCAATATATTGAAAAGTTGCGGTATCAATGAGGTATCAGCTCTTGCTCCCCTCATAGAAAGCCTCTCATGTTTGCTATGCTGCCTCTCGGCCCTGTAACACAGAGCCCCTGGCATTGATCTCAATGAGAGAAGAAGATGATCTCTCCCTGTCCCCTGATGCCACCCACACACTTTTTTTGGTCTTTTTTAATGTGCCTCAAGCTGCCTCCTTCTCTTTCTCTCTGTCTCATTCTCCCGCTGGACTAGCTCCATCTCTGCACAGGAGCTTGAAAATGTTTTTTAAGATGAAAAAGAAGGCAAAGGTCTTCTTAAGATTCATAACTCACATTTCCCAAGCATAGAGAAAGTACATTTATTAGTGGACAGGTACTATGATTTACCTGGAGAGACTGGGTCCATTGTCTGTGATAAAGCACAGTTGTGCCTTAAGGATTTTTTTTTAATTTACTACCAGATGAGGGGACATGAATGAAAAGTTTCATTTGGCAGGCATGTTTACTTAAACTAAGTGTTTTGCCCTCCTAACAAGCCTCTTGGCTGGCTTGGGTAGCACTCCTGTGTCTTGGGATTGTGAGTATGCATTGTGTGCTTGCTTTTTGGTGATATATTTTTTTTTCTTTTTCATCTGACAGGGGTTGCTGTAGTGGTTAGTTTGTTTGCATGTCCTTCACGACTCCATGGAGTTTGTATAATGCAATTTACCTCACAGGCCAAACAAGTGCAGCTGCACAGTACGAGCTTGCAGACATTTATTATTGAGCTGCAGGCTTTCATTATTCATACCAGTGGGTTTCTGTGCACTCAGCAGATAAACTTCTTTGAGTTTGTTTGTTCATCAGACACTATGCTCATTGATGTTGGCACACAGACGTCCATGAATATTTAGTTGTGGATGTCGTCTACAGTGGCATAAAGCATGTTTGCTAAATGAATGTCTAAAGCAATTTAAGCTCTCTGTGACAAAATTCAATGCGGGCTGTGTCCATCTACTCACTCAGTATACGGTTCATCGTTGATCATGCTCTGAATGGAAAGCATAGTGGACAGGAAGCCACTGTTGAGTCACAGGGATTTCTTTTCATACACGGAAGATATCTGATGAATGGAAAGCTCAGATCCTTATCTTCTCCAAAGACCTGTAGGAAGGATGAAAGACAACAACAGCGTGTTTTATGGATGCACAAAGATGAATATAGCTGTTTAATTCCACACACAAATAATATTGCAATAGCAAAATAATTTGTGTTAACTTATGGACACAGTTTTTGCTACATTGTTAATTTGAAAAAAATAGAGATAATACAGAAAATCTCCAACCGATAGCAGACAGGGATTGTGATTTTTGCCTTTTCAGTAGTCAGTATTACAGTTGTTAGGCCTATATGTTTTCTTGTTAACAGCTACCTGGCAACATAACAGCCCAGAATGCCAGCCAGCCGATGGATCCATGCAATCTGAGTACCTGAGTACCATCCGAGTGCCAGCGTGCTAGGGTGCTCACTGCACCCTAGCAGTGCTGTCTGCGTCAGGAGGAGAAGCAGGGCGTAGTGTTAAATGACTGCCTTGCTTCACACCCCTGCTTGATTGGAACGTCTACTGTCTAACATGTACTTGAGAAATAGCCATGGACTGACAGCATGTCAAAAACCATGTCATGAAAAAATACAGTGCAGTCAAACATTCTGAGTTATCGAGCCAAGGAAATAAGTTTATGTACCTGTATCCCTTGCCACAAGCGCCCTGTAAAGTTTCCGACTACCAGCAAACCTAGTTAGCATAACTGTCTATGCCCAACCTGACAGCACTAGTGCTGCAGGTGTATTTTTAGCTCGACAACAAGAGGTCTGTGTGTGCGTGCATGTTTGTGTGTGAGTGTGTGTATGTGTTTTTATAATACCTCACTCGTGAGGGCCTGCAAGGTGTCATCTCACTGCTGAAGGGGTGCTGGCTGGTACAGAATATTAATTGGCAGGAAGACACAGTGGCACATGCCACGATATGTTCTGCCAACATGATCTGCTGTGATGGGTAAGAAGGGGGAAAGGGAATGTTCAAATGTTCCTCAAATGTGTGTTGGGGGGGATTTGAGTGATATTGGCCTACTATTTGCATAGGTCTTTGATAAGAATTTCAGTGATTTTGAGCATGTTATTTCATTCTGTACATGTGCACCAGGGACCTCTTACTGTGCAAAGGCTCCAGCTCTCGTCTCCTGTCAAATTTGGTTAAGCTCAGAATTCACTAGTTTGTAAATGTCTTCTGACTAAGTCTGAATGCAAAAATGTTTATTGCTACGGCCAAAGCAAAGTTCAGCCTTAGGCCTTCTTCCTAACATTTTATCAGAGTCCACAAATCTCAATCTTTTCCTTCTTCCCAAGGACATCTCTTTAGTTGAAGCCACAAGAAAACATCAGCATTTTATTACCTCAAAATGTGTGATAGTTTCAGGCAGTTTTTAAAAGACATGAAGATAAAATGTTATCCTTATGTGCCAATGAGAGAGAAAATAAACAAAAGAACAAATAACATTTATAACTGTAAAGCTGCGTCATGAAAATAACAAAACATCATCAGACATTTTTCTGTTGAGCCTCCGTAGTCGCAAAGGAAACTAGCTGAAGGAAATGGAAGTCGTCTTGATAAGTTTTGAGTTTGACCACGTAGGAGCTGGAGCTGTCCTGCCCTGCATATATGCATTACTTATTAAAACCAGCTGCTGGTAAGCTTTGTCAGTTTGATCTCTGCTCCCTCTGCCATCGGCTGCTGTGGCTCTGCCAGTTTCTCTGATTAGATGTCCGTCTTTTTTTGGTTGCAGCTGTTCATAGTGTTGGAACAAACCAAGTCCACAGCTGTAGCGTATGAGTTCCCAGAATCACCAGGAAAAAAAGGACAAAATGTTCAGGCTGATTTTACATGAGAATGCAACTATCTTCAAGCTTTGAGTTGGCTCTGAGGAAGGGTTTTAGGGAGAGAACTGTGCATTATTGGTAATTTGAAGGCTTTATTTACCCTGTCCTAGAGTAACAGGGTTCCTGCACAGCTTGAAAAGTCTGAAAAAAGCACTTGGAATCTATTAAAAGTCTCTTAAATGTAATTTACAAAAGTCTTATATTTCCTTGTGCCTTTTGCATGCAGTAAAAAAATTGGTATCTGGTCGCAGGCTGTTGGGAAGTGTTATACACCTATAAACTAAAAGCAGGATTGTTGCAACAGAAGATTAATGCGCGCAGGAGGCTGTTCAATCCTTTTTTGTGGAGTTTTAGTCAGCACCACCACACCTAAGGCAAATCTTGTCATATAGCTAGCTACATTTTACACAGCAGGATGCACATTGTCTCATAAGGGGCAAATGGCGATTTTAGAATACATTTAAATAAACATAAGTGAATTATCTATCCATTTCTGTTCTGCTGTTTGTGCAGGTCAATAATTTGATTAGTATATCATTAGGAGGTATTGGTATACATAGATACTGTGGGGAAGTACTGAAAAACGTTAAGATAAATAACTTTTGTACTTTGGACAGCATGGTCATAAAACAGATATTAAATTGCATTCTGTGTGGTGAATGCTGCAGAAACCCTGCACTCAGTCTGTGCAGCCCGAGGTTAGAACCAGGCTCCTGATCTGTGCATGATACTGCATTCTGTGTCATGGTGATCCAGAGAGAAAATCAGTTGGACAAACTCTTCAGACCGTGCATTTTACAACACCTAATGATTTAGTTTCAAAAAGCTAATTATAGCTAATTAACCTTTAATTAGAGGCCAACCAATATTAGGCATTTCCCGAACTATCGGTATCTGCATTTATAATGGCCGATATTTTTTTCCCATTAATTAAAAAAAAAAAAATCATTGATCATGATCATTTCAAATGAATATTAAAAAAATGGAATACAAACGGACGCTCAACCATGTTATGAGTGTTGGTGTTGCATAGTTTGTCCACCAGAGGGCGCACTACAACGTCCCTGTTGGCAACACTAATTATTTTTTTCTGTTATTGTGTTTTTAAGTTTCAGATATTAAGTTTGTATTTTTATACATTTTCTTTATCAGAACTTTAATATATTTTGATGTTCCTCTGTTCTCTTGTGACAATAAAACAAATTATTTTAGTGAAAACTCATAAATAACAACAAATAACTAATGTTAGGGAAATCTGTTTTGTAATATATTGGCATATTGGATTTTTTTATTAACCAAATGTTTGTATCGGTATCGGCCTTAAAAATTCTTCATCGGTCAAGCTCTAATTTCAATTCCAACAAGCTCCCTGTGTGGTTTACTGCTCGTTTCTTTCTGCATCGCTCCTCTGTTATTTTTTTTCCTGTTTTACAGAACCAGTGACTGATGGGGCTAAAATTGTTTTTTGGCTATATGTAGTTGGTGGTCTGTTTGCTTTTTCCAGCTTTCTCAGTAGAACGATTCACCTCCTTTTCCATAATTTGCAAAAAACTATTCTACAAGAAATACTGGTGGCTTTTGTGTGGCTCTGTGTCTGTGTGTGTATTAAACCGCAGCTAATGGTGTATCAAAGAGTCTGTCTCTACCGTGCCCTCCAAGTAAAAGGCCCTTAACTTGCTTCTTACTGAGGTGTCCTTGGCTATATTGTGTGGCAGTGTGAGTAAGTAAATGCTCTATTAGAGCTTCTACTTGGACATATTGTCCTGAGTGCAATGAGCCGCACCAGTGGAGGCCCCCTACTCTACACTGACACGTGCCTCTCCCTGCTTTTGTATTCGCACACAATGAACGCACAATCCCAGATCTCCTCCTTATTCTCTCTCATATTGCATTAACTTATCAGTGGCTATCACTGTTTTGACCCATCACACCGATCTTAGCACATTCATTCTTTCCACCTTCTTTGCCTTTGTTTCCCTTGAGATGAAATGAAGTGACCAATGACATCCCACTGCAGCCGTTGCCATGGTGACAGGTGACAGGTGACAGTGGGAAGCACCACCCAAGATGTATGGATCGTAAAAGTAGGAGGACAGTCAGTAAGGGCTGTACAGAGTGAAAAAACGCTGGCTAGCCTGTAGACTGGGTGGACAAATAAAAGAAGGGAAAGAGCAGGTATGTGAAACATGTCTTTGTGTAGTGATCATCTCTGATCATTTAGTACTTACAGTGGTGTGAAAAAGTGTTTGCCCCCTTCCTCATTTCCTGTTCCTTTGCATGTTTGTCACACTTAAGTGTTTCGGAACATCAAACCAATTTAAACAATAGTCAAGGACAACACAAGTAAACACAAAATGCAATTTGTAAATGAAGGTGTTTATTATTAAAGGTGAAAAAAAATCCAAACCATCATGGCCCTGTGTGAAAAAGTGATTGCCCCCTAAACCTAATAACTGGTTGGGCCACCCTTAGCAGCAACAACTGCAACCAAGCGTTTGCGATAATGTGCAATGAGGCTTTTACAGTGTCCTGGAGGAATTTTGGCCCACTCATCTTTGCAGAATTGTCCTAATTCAGTTACATTAGAGGGTTTTTGAGCATGAACGGCCTTTTTAAGGTCATACCACAACATCTCAATAGGATTTAGGTCAGGACTTTGGCTAGGCCACTCCAAAGTCTTCATTTTGTTTTTCTTCAGCCATTCGGTGGTGGACTTGCTGGTGTGTTTAGGATCTTTGTCCTGCTGCAGAACCCAAGTTCGTTTCAGCTTGAGTACATGAACAGATGGTTGGACATTCTCCTTCAGGATCTCTTGGTAGACAGCAGAATTCATAGTTCCTTTTATCACGGCAAGTCTTCCAGGTCCTGAAGCAGCAAAACAGCCCCAGACCATCACACTACCACCACCATATTTTACTGTTGGTATAATGTTCTTTTTATGAAATGCAGTGTTCCTTCTACGCCAGATATACTTGGACACACACCTTCCAAAGAGTTCCACTTTTGTCTCATCGGTCCACAGAATGTTGTCCCAAAAGTCTTGGGGATCATCAAGATGTGTTGTGGAGAAATTGAGACGAGCTTTGATGTTCTTTTTGCTCAGCAGTGGTTTTCTCCTTAACTCTGCCATGCAGGCCATTTTTGCCCAGTCTTTTCCTGATGGTGGAGGCATGAACGCTGACCTTAACTGAGGCAAGTGAGGCCTGCAGTTCTTTGGACGTTGTTGTGGGGTCTTTTGTGACCTCTTGGATGAGTCGTCGCTGCGCTCTTGGGGTAATTTTGGGCGGCCACTCCTGGGAAGGTTCACCACTGTTCCATGTCTTCGCCATTTGTGGATAATGGCTCTCACTGTGGTTCGCTGGATTCCCAAAGCTTTGGAAATGGCTTTATAACCCTTTCCAGACTGATAGATCTCAATTACTTTCTTTCTCAATTGTTCCTGAATTTCTTTGGGTCTCGGCATGATGTGTAGCTTTTAAGGATCTTCTGGTGGACCTTACTGTGTCAAGCAGCTCCTATTTAAGTGATGCCTTGATTGTGAACAGGTGTGGCAATAATCAGGCCTGGGTGTGGCTAGAGAAATTGAACTCAGGTGTGGACAACCACAGTTATAGTATGTTTTAACAAGGGGGGCAATCACTTTTTCACACAGGGCCATGATGGTTTGGATTTTTTTTCACCTTTAATAATAAACACCTTCATTTACAAATTGCATTTTGTGTTTACTTGTGTTGTCCTTGACTATTGTTTAAATTGGTTTGATGTTCCGAAACACTTAAGTGTGACAAACATGCAAAGGAACAGGAAATGAGTAAGGGGGCAAACACTTTTTCACACCACTGTATATGGGCTGCAGTGTTGGCCCTGCTCTATTTTACTGGCAAGGCACAGTCAGTGATGGAGGAAAAACTAAGGGGAGAAGTAAGGGGATGGATAGGGAAACCATAGTTCTCTCACAAAGATCTTTCAGCTGCCTTGTTCATTAAATTAGGATAGAATTTAAAATGGAAGAGTGTAATGTTCTCAGTGTTGGATCTGTCAATTATGTCCTTCACATTCATTCTTTCATAAAGCCGCTATTGTGTGCTGATAGTCAGAAATTTGTCTCAGAGTAATCACCAGGCAGTCATAATGCCTCATCGGCTTTCAGCCCATTGAATTCTTCTGGCGGCCGACAACGAAGGCACAATCCCACTGGCGGCCACACAGTAGACAGTCTGGGAAGGCGATATTCCTCTGGTGGCCGAACACGAAGGCAAATCCATTCTGGATGCCGTCGGTGAGAATCCCTTCTGGATGCCATCCAGGAGGGTTGGGCAGGCGACGGGTCAGTGAGGCTGAAGACAGGCAACGGGTCAGCTGGGTATGGGTCAGCCAACATGGTGACAGTGTCAGGAGTTGGCCGGACCACCGACAAAACATGTGGAGCAGGAGTGTGTGGCACTGAGCAACAGCAAAGTCCCTGAGGTGCCGGGCAACGGCACAGTCCCTAGGGTGCCTGACAAAGGCAAAGTCTCTGGGGTGCCGGGCAACGGCACAGTCTCTGAGGTGTCGTGGAGACTAGTCAGCTGAGACTCTGGAAGAGTGGTCAGCGGAGGTTCTGGGCGGCTGCACGTCATATTTTGGCACTGAGGTAGGCCGGGAGTTATAGGAGCATTGGTGGATTTAACAGGCTCGGAAATTAAGCGTGTAACCCAGTCAGGAATCAAGTCCTCCAACCAGGGTTTTTCAGAAACCATGTTACGGCCCATCAACAAAATAGACTCTGCTGGGTCCAAGTGCTCAGATCATTCTGTTATGGAAGGTTGGTGAATGGCGAACCCAAAATGCAGAGGCGGAAACTGAAGGTAGTTTTGATGATTCAATGAATCCAGAAATGCACAAAAACAAAAAGAGTCCTGGAAACAAGCAGGAAAAAATGGGAACCAAAAGTCCAAGTAAAAACAGAAAACACAGGAACACTAACATGACTCAGGAAGACTAACAAAGCAGTATGCAGTAACACTACAACGATCTGACCACAAACAAGGGGAACACCAAGACTAAATACAGAGGGTAACGAGATAACAAGAGGCAGGTGACACAGGGGCTGGGAAATTGCAGGAAGTAAAACTAAAGACAAGACAGCACAGAAAACCATACTATCAAAATAAAACAGGAAACAGAACAGACACTCACAAGAGACCACAAGACAGAAACCACAACTAGACATGACAAGGGAGCAACCAAGGACTAAAACATATACAAGACCAAAAAAATAACACAATCACAAGGATGAAATATATATATATATAACAAAATACCAAAACATAACTAACCTCAACCACAAATCCTGGATTCATGCCATTTAACTATGTATACTTACTTTATGGTAGAAGCACAAATATCCAGGGAAATGACCCCAAAAAAACCTCAATCAGCGAATCAGTAAGCAAGACGCTATGCTTCCAAGACGCTCCCAGTGTGTTATGACGCACGGCAGACGAAGGAAGAGAATCACAGCGCCTGGTGGAATCCAACGGTACAATTCTGCATTCTGAGAAAAAGCCTGAAGCATCAAAACATAATGTCTTTATAATTTACTGCTGCAAAAGTGCCAGTGTTGCTTATTAAGCCCATGCAGCAAACTGTTGTGATTCTACCTTATTAAGTACTGTCACAATGTTATGGTTTTAAAAATTGTAATGAGTTTGAGTTGACTATCTCTTTCTCTCTCTTGCTGTTGCTTTCATTTTATTTCTCTCTTACTATCAGAACCAAGATGATGTGTAAGAGACCTGTGAGACAGTGATGGGAGCAGTGCTGTCACATGTAATCGTTGTCATAGTATGGTATGGAATCACAGTGGACAAATGCTGTGTGTGTGTGTGTGTGTGTGTGTGTGTGTGTGTGTAGTGAGGGCATTGTGTGTGTGAGAAAATGTTCCTTTCTGTGGACAGCAGTCTTGAGTTAACTCATGTCCAATCAGCAAGGCAGCCAATGTATGCTGCAGTCATTAATCACACACACAAACACATGGCGCTGTGCCGAGACATTCTGAGGAATTCTTTGAAAAGCGAGTCGATTTTAACAGCGTTTACTCACTAATGACTCAACAGATATTAGTCAACAGATATCAAGAAAATGTAATTAGCACATGATACTGTAAAGTAAATAAGAAATATCCTAAGATTATGTTTTTCTGATACATTATGCAAATAAACGCTCTTGTAACCTTGCTTGCATGCACTATAATAGGGACGGAAGCAGGGATGGAAGTGGATCACAAACTAGAACTAGCCCAGAGAAGAATTGTTAAGTCTGTGTGTCTGTGTTTATTGACAACCATAAAATAAGCGACATAAAAGTAAATTTGGTTTTATGATCATATGGATGACTTTCAAACACAGAGCCTCTTAACTGTTTACGCTTGCGCCACACCTTTTGAAAAGCCAGGAGATCAGGCAGGCAACCACATAATATCATCACTAACACCTATTTTTATGTGCTTTTATGTTATGGGGCTTAAAGAGGAGTCAATGCTGATTATCTTTGCTGCTTTGCTTGGATGCCATTATTTGTGCTTCTCTGTCATACATGAAGCATTTGGTTTTTTTTATTCATAAGAATAGAGGTAATAATCCTGCAAATGTGTTCATCTCCCACATTTGCCTTAAATGGGAACACTCACTGTCCTCATGAAGTGAACTAATGAGCTGAATAAATGAAAATAAATGTTGTATTGATTATTGTAGTATTGATGTACTGATATTAAATCTACATTGATCCCAAAGGAGGGGATGGTGTAAGGAGGAGCAGTTGGGATGGACATTGTGCAAAGGGAGATGCAACTTTAAGAATAATAGGTAATACCAACATTAGTATTATTATTATTTGTATGATGATGTTTTGTAAATTTTTTTGCAATCGATTTGTTATTTTTCAGAACAAAAATGTAAACATAACATTTACAAACAGTTACAAACAACACACTGGGGTATAGGAACGCACGCGTCCCAGGGCCACAAAATCACAGAGAGGAAAAACAGGAGGGAGGGAGACAAAACAGTACATGCAGACAAACACACACACACAAACACACACACACAAAGAAAAGAAAAGGCTACAGCAATGCCTTCAAGGACTCAGCAATGCTGTGCCAAGTGTCCAAAGTCTTCCCCGGGGCTCCACCCACATGAGCCGTAGAGCGTTCCATGTACATGACATCCAAATATTAACACAAAAGACCAGAAATAACATTTAAATTTGGGAACTGAAAGGCCACCATCCTCTCTCCAGATAAATTTGGATACTGCTGATTGTAATTTACGCAAATAGCCAGCCTGAGGGGAGAGAGGCAGCATAGCGCTCCCAAAATTGACCCTGTGTAAAACATTAATTATAACCACTGAGATATGAACTTGAATCGACATCGGGAGACCTATCCATTTTTCCATATACTTTAAAACACTGTTTAGAGCAACAAAATAGTTATTTTTAATAATCTGGTTTAAGCAGGGGACCTCAATGCCTAAATATTTAAACTGCTTAACAATTGGGATGTCAGCAGAGATGGTTGAGTTGCGGGCAGAATCATTTAAATTAAGTTGTGCAGATTTTGACCAGTTAATTTTAAAGCCTGACAAGCTTCCATACATAGAAGGTGAGGAAGAGACTAGGAGGGGTCTCTAAAAAGACCAAAACATTGTCTGCAAATAATGAGGGATGATGCTGTGTACTACGAATGCATATTGGTGACACCCTAATCAATTGGCAAATGGCTTGAGAGAGAGGACAAATAGTGCAGGACTCAAGGGGCAACCTTGGCGGGAATATCTAGAGACTGGAAAAGAGGAGGAGGTGCGTCCGGTTAAGACTAAGGGATTAGAATACAAAGCTTTGATCATACCAATGAAAGTCTTCCCAAAGTCCATCACCTCTAAGACTGACCATAAAAATGGCCACTCAGGTCTGTCAAAGGCTTTCATTGCATCAAGAGAAAGAAGTGACATTGGGGTCTTACTGTCCTCCGCCGCATTTACAATGTGAAGAAGGCGTCTAACATTATCTGCTGCTGGTCTCGTTTTTATGAATCCTGTTTGGTCGGAGTTCACAAATGTTGCCATATGGGACTCCAAACGACGGGCTTGGAGCTTTGCAAAGGTTTTTATGTCAGCGTTAAGCAGGCTCAGAGGCCGATTGCTAGAACACTCTGTAGGATCCTTATCCGTTTTCAGGAGTAAGGAAATCAAGGCTGTGTTAACATCCCTTGAGAATTCACCCTTTTCAATAGAGAAGTTAATCATGGAAAGGGCCCAGCTGTTCCCAAAAAGTTGCATAAAATTCAGGGGGAATCCCATCAAAGCCTGGTGATTTTCCTTTTTGCATATTCTGTACTGCCAATTTTAATTCCCCAATAGAAATGAATTTGTCCAAGCTAGCTGATTCCTCTGCTGATAACTGAGGCAAGTCAAGCTGATTTAACCAGCTGTCACAGTGGGATTTATCCAACGTAACCTCAGATTCATACAGATTGGAATAAAATGTCTGAAAGGACTTATTTATTTCAACAGGGTTAGTTCTAATATTGCCATCTGAAGATTTAATAGCGGGAATGTCTGCAAAATAATCACTGGATCTTAATGTCATAGTGAGAAGGTGACAAGGTCTAGCACCCTGAAAGTAATAGCGCTGTCTTGCTCTATGGATGAGGGATTCAGATTTGTTGTTTATTTCCTTCTTGACTAATGATTGTTCTAAAGCTATCTGGTCAGAAAAATTTGTTTGTAACAGTGAGTCTAATCTGGAGAACTCAGCTTCAAGGTTTTGCAGCTTCAGTGACGTAGTTTTGCGTGCATTAGAACATAAAAGTATGGTATTGCTCCTAATAAAACCTTTTATCGCGTCCCACAGTATCCTGGGGTCTTCTACAGAGTCAACATTAATTTCTGCAAATATCTGGAATTCTGCAATAAGTATCTTAATTTTTAATTTTGTGTGTGTGTGTGTGTGTGTGAGAGAGAGAGACACAGAGGGACTATTAGGGAATTAAAAAAATCCCTACAGAGAACATCTTTTAGTTTCAGAAGTGGGCAGGGATTTGACGCTGTTTGGGTTTGTTTTGGCAGTAACATTGCCCACACATCTTATTAAAACCACTTAAACAACAGCTTAGAGAGGTACAGGTTCTCATCCTTTCCTTTTATAGGCATTTTTGCCCCCATTTAAGACTCGTCCAAGATGAATCACCTCAACAAAGCCTTTTACTGGGCTCCCTATCGCTCCCCTCTAACCATCCATAGCTGGGCCACCTCCTAGAATAGCCTTCCTTGACCTACATTTTTATGGATACGGTCATTAATCATGTTTATTCTTTAGTGTCGGTAACACTGCTAAGAATACAGCAGGATATTAAGTACCAGACGCCAATTAAAGTTTAATCAGTGCTTTAACAAGGCCTCATCACTGTCAATCTCAGTAAATCAGTCGGTCCATGCAAGCACCTGATCTCCCCATCATTGCTCACACTTGCTCTAATTATAGCATTAGAGCAGAGAGACTAGGTGTTGTTAGCATGATTAACTGGTGTTGTCACAAAGGGAGTGGTGTCCGTTGAGGGTGTTTTGCCCACTGTCCTCCTGATTTCTTTGCTCTCATCTCTCATCTCTCATCTTTCTTTTCATTAAATGTCCATGATGTACTGTGTAAAATAACGTTGTTGTCATGCTTTTTCTTCTTCCGTTCTCTCATATTGTTTAAGCTATTACTTGCAATTATATGGGACATTTTTCCAACAGCTGTTTGATGGATAGGCACTAGTGGTGCACGATTCAGAAAATGTTCTCAATTCAATATCGAATTTTAGGCTCAAGACTCAATTGAAAATTGATTTTTGATTTCAAAATCAATTCTCAATAAAAAAAAGATTCACAGTATGTAAATGTAGTTACTTTTTCCATGTGATACTCGCTATTACAAAACAAAAAAAATAAAATATGAATCGGTTTTGAATCTGTAGAGCTTGAATGAATGAATGTGAATTTTTTTTTTTTGCACAGCCCTAAGTCGCACACATTTTGTTTGCTCTGTTTATTGTCATAACGAGAGGCCTTTCTCATTTTTACGAGCTCCTTTTCACATTATAAACTAATTTGGATGTATCTGTCATATATCTAGCATGTTAGCTTTTTTGTTGCGTGCATTTTAGCCTGCTGATGTTGTTGGGCTAATCCTGCCCTTCTAGATTCTTTCAGGAAGAAGGGTTCAAGTCCGTAGGTTGGATAAAAGAACATTTATTCATATGGGGTATATATATTCCAGAGACAAAGTTACAGAGAATATGCATCCATAGCTCTCCCAAGTTTGTCTAACCCGCTAGCCCTTCCTGCATGATTTTTGTCCTCAGGGGGGGGGTTCAGTTGCTACCACGTGACCTGTTCGTAAGATTCGTGTCTAGCAGCGATTGGCCTGCACAATAGATAACCGGTCTCAGACTGCTACTGGAGAGGACCCTCACCCAAACACAAGACGTGTCCCTTACCACCCTTGGCCCTGCTTTTCAGACTCAACACACTCGGCAGAGCTATGGTTGGACACATTGTACCAAAACAACCTATGATAAGGTCACAGTGAACTATAAACTACATGCTTCTTATTCAGAAATGTACCCAATAATCACACTGAAACCAAGCAGACTATGTGTAATGCTTTAGCTCTTTTACCTGAAAATCTAATGAATTTAACACATATGATTATATAATGCACTACATGAATATGTTTATAAGCACACATGATATGAATATATTTTATTCCAACAATGTTTACAGCCTCACAGAGCTGCTAGCGTAGTAGGCTCTCTGTCTGATTACAGTTTCTTGTGGCTGTTTGAGGTAGAAAGGTGTATCAAGTTCTGTAAACATATTTTGGTTCTGGATCATTGCAGCTTTGGCGTATGAATGGAGGGGAATTGGACCTACAGTAAGCAGCCCAGCACTGCAACCTTAATGCCATTAGCATGGCTGAGTGGGCAGACAAAGTGCTGAGGTTTGCTAGCCTGGCTATGTATGATGAAAATGGAAAAGACAGTGCTAAGTTGGTGCAACGGATGAGGCAACATGGCTGTGAGCAATGTCAAAACATGACTTCCCTGCTATTCTGTAGCATGGTCTATTCCCCCAGCATCCTGCTAAACAACACTTACACTCACATTGCATTCCCTCTTTACATGCTGTTTTTCTCTCCATTGCTCTGTTGTGATAATTCTGGTGTTGTCTGAGCAAAGACAACACCAGTCTCTTCTATTGTTGTGAACAGCAACATCTCAAGGTATGTAACAAGAATTGTCGCACTAACAAAGTTTTGTCTTCTATTTCTTATTTCTGTCCTGTCCCCCTGCCCCTGACTCCTAGGTAGTGGTGTCGCAGCAGAAGGATGCCGCTGGTGAAGCGCACCATCGAGCCCAGGCACCTGTGCCACACAGTGCTGCCAAGAAACATCAAGAATGAGCTGGAGTGTGTGACTAACATCTCCTTGGCCAACGTCATACGCCAGCTCAGCAGCCTCAGTCAGTAGCACAGACACACACACACACACACACACACACACACACACACACACACACACACACACACACACATTTATTTTAACAGACACACACACTGTACCTCAGCTCCCTGTAAGTCGATTAGCGGACCATTTGGACATTAGGAACTGAGTCAGCTATTGCCTACTTGTCAGTTTTCATTCTTTTCTGCTTTTCGGTAGCAAAACATTAGGATATTTAGAAAACTACATGACAATTTAATAATCCTTAACATCAATGATCAGTTTTCACAATTGCATATTCTGGAGTTTTCGAGGGTAGGTTTGTGAGGAAACCGTGTAAGGACTGCCCTTGAATCAAGATTTTGTTTGTGTTGACTCAGAGAAGAAGAGAATCAGATGTCCACACAGTCAATGAAAGTGTGAGTCCTTATTTTCCAGTCCAGTTTTAAAATCCTAGCGCACCACGGAGGTTTGCCCGGCCAGGCTGCGGACGGCGCTATTAACAGAGGTGTCAATCACCCTGGACGATAGTAGAGGAAGTTGTACCAGTGTCTGGTTTGAAAGGAGTTTAGCCAACTTTACTGACAGCCAGACACCTAAAAAAGAAAGAGCTCCAGTGGAGCACCTCTAGCACTCCCATCTGTCAGCATCCAATGTTAGGTTCCCAAGGGATTTCCGGTCACTACTGACACACCGTTTCTTCAACTCTCAATATCAGTAATCACACGCACATCTTTAAAGCTAGGATGCGAAACAAAGAAGAACAGTCTCTGACAAACCATTTAAATTTACATTTTCAAAACTAAAGGACCTAAGTTTGGTAGACTTAAAGTCCCCAGAGCCAGTTGATATAAAACATAACTGATGTCTATTTTAAAGTGAAAATGTTCAGCCTAAGAGAAATGACACTGAATAAATTAGATTTATATCAGGTATCTACTTTAGAAAATGTTTCTCATTATTACTGCATTTAAAATTGTTAAAAAAAAACATATGTGTGTGTGTGTGTGTGTGTGTGTGTGTGTGTGTGTGTGTGCGTGCGTGCAGGTAAATATGCAGAAGACCTGTTTGGAGAGCTGTTTAATGAGGCCCACACCTTCTCTTTCCGGGTCAACTCCCTGCAAGAGCGTGTGGACCGCCTCTCCATCAGTGTCACACAGCTAGACCCCAAAGAAGAGGAATGTGAGTAATATAACTAACACACATACACACACACACACACACACACACACACACACACACACACACACACACACACACACACACTCACTCTACCTCTTTTATTGAAACATTTTCTGCCAATCACACCTTCACCTCTTACTGCACCAAATTAGATGTGCACTTACTTGCTGACATGCCTTTGAGTGTGTTTGTGTGTCCTCTATGTGATGGAGTTTACCTGTCTCCCCCCTCCAGTGTTAATAGCTGTTATTAGAGGAGCAGGCAGCTATGAGAAGGTTTCATTTTTCACCCCCAATCCTACAAACCGCTGCCTCTATTGGAAACATTCTGAGTTTCACTTTGGCTGGATGCTCGTTTACACACTAAAGGCCTTCTCTTTGTGAGGAGAAATTGGATCTGGTGGTCAGGCTGTATCTGTGGTGAGCAATAATAAAAGGGTTAGCAATGTGATAACGGGCAAGACTGTCAGGTAAGCCAGGTTATCCTGAGAGAGGGGGGCAGGATTACAGGATAGCATAGCTAGAAGAGAGTGCAATGGGTGCAAAGTAAAAAGGGAGAATCACAGTGGTATAATACTAGGTTTTACGACACTGTATCGATTTCCCATGGGCCATCAGCATGTTTACGGCTTTACACAATGCTACTCTAACGGCTTACTTGCCTCTTACACAGAGACATTAAAATGCTCACTGGGCTGTACTTGATGCTTATATCCTTTCTGTTAGTACAAGCGCAGGCCTTGTTACCTTTTTACAAGACAATGATTTGTTTCCTAGTTTTTGAAGAATCATGGGTTTGTGTTTTAAACACATTTGAGGAATAGACTCAGAATCCAGATTACTCACAGATTGTTAAACTTGAATCATGGGTTTGTGTTTTAAACACATTTGAGGAATAGACTCAGAATCCAGATTACTCACAGATTGTTAAACCTGACCTCCCCCCCCCCTTGGATTGCATTGCACCCTTATTCACATTCCCTCCCCTCTTACTCCACCTGCCCTACTCTTACCATTTCTAGCTTCTTCTTCTGCCTCTCCCCTCACCACCCTTTCTCCTCACACTGTCCACACACTGTAGCCATCCTTATTGAATAATTGTGGAAGCCTGTTGTGCAGAGTGTCTCAGCTGGTAATTGAGTCCATTATCCTTCAGAGGTTAAAGGGCAAAGACACACTGACGCACCCTTCCTCTCACGCACACTAGGCACACTATCTTATTCTACGGAAGTTAAGATATTAACATTTATCTTATTAGATACACATATGTATATTTACTAGGGGGAATACCAAAGTAACAACAGAGCCACTCTTTGTGTCATTTTGGCATAAGGCTGCTCGTTCATATTCATGTGAAATTTCTGCATTTGGACACAGATTATGAGTGAGTGAGTGAGTGTGTGTGTGTGTGTGTGTGTGTGTGTGTGTGTGTGTGTGTGTGTGTGTGTGTCTGATGCATCTGTGCATGTGGTCCTTGGCTTTATCTCCCTTCATAAATAAGCATGACCTTCCCCCATTTAGCATGAAGTACTGGCTTGAAAGACAGTGGATAAGGATCAGCTCAGTTGCAGTTTAAGTGTGTGGTGGGGTTGGAATCGGAGGGGAGTCAGAGAGTAAGTAAGATGGAAGGATAGAGGGATGGGCACATAATAAAGGGCACTGCAGGAAAAGCGGTGGAGTGTAAAAGGATTGTACCACAGAATGTTCTGGGCCAGGTTAAAATGGCCTCCTCTGCAGGTTGCAGAGATTTCCCACGCAGTTCAACTCCTCCACAAGCACTCATAACCAAACAAAGTTGTCTTGTAAATTAAAAAAACCCACACTCTACTTTCCTTTCTCAACCATTATTCATTAAAGACATGTAAAATCTAATCACTATAATGGCAAGGTAGCAAGGTAGTGTGGTGACTTTGAGGAGAGAAGTGTGTGAGAAATGTAAAAGAAAGATGGACAGTTGTTGGAGGGGTGTGTTTCCCATTAATGCCACTCTTCATCCCTACCCCCACACTGTCTTTACCCTCACATTCTCAAAC